>CM021106.1:24058244-24559705 GCA_007115665.2 Sequoiadendron giganteum | reverse complement strand
AGCTTACTTCTCTCAACAAAAAAATTCCTTACAAATAAATAGAACTCTCTCTCTTCCTCACAATATAAAACAGATTATGGCTAGAAATAATGTAATATAAAATCTTGCAAGAAGAATGCAAAAGATGCATCCCTCCAAAAGAAATGCCTCTCCTATTTATAGAGCAACTTGTTAACTTCACTGCCTACAGTTTAGGCATGGCAATGGACAAAAATCTCCATACAAATCAACACATGAAACATAGTAGAAAGGTGGCTATCTATCAAGTTCATACTCAACAAATTCATTTACAGGCCGACTTGCAATACTGACAACAATCAAAGACTTATTCAAATCTGCATATGATCAATTCAAATTATCTCATGAACTAGACATCTACAACAATTGGGTTTCCAGAGGTGGCACCAAATTCATCCACACTTCTCACTGTTGGAAAATTTTCCTTGCCATGAAAAACAATCAATTACAAATTCGCAACACCAAGCACTATCGACTTTCTTTAGAGATGAGTTGGCTAAGATGTTAAATACGTTTGAAAAATTCATCGACATATGTATATAACATAGCAGATATGTTTACCAAGTCAAAGTTGATCTTAAACATAGGCGTCGACTAAGTCCATGCTTGTATCAACATAAGACAACAACTCAAAATGAAATATGTGTTTCATATCACGTGACAATATGAGTGAGAATCAACTTTCACAAACAGTTATAAACTATTTCTATCGGCCTCTAATAACAGTCATAAATGACTATAGTCGAACTTTATATATCGACCTCTATCGTGGTAAGTGATAGTCAATTTCTATTAATATATATAATATCTTAAAAATATATATTATTATATATATATATATATAATATATCATATATATGTATTTAAATACCATTTTTGTATTTATATACATATATATATAAACCGTTAATATATATTTACATATATATATATATGTCATAAGCCAACAATGTAAGCATAAATTCGATATATATGAAAGAGTACATGCAAGATAGTAATTGCATATAATAAACATAATATATCAAATGTATGCATATATATATATATATGTATAAAAGTATATGCCTCTATGTACACGTATATGTAGGTATATCTATATATGAGCGTGTCCATCCACCAATGTATGCATGTATCAATACACATATACATATGGATACGTGTATATACTATACATACATATATATATATATATATATATGTTCGAATTTGATTCACATATATCCATTCACAATTACCATCATATTGATAAGTATTTATGTGTGCTACATCTATACATGTGCATATACATGTCGTTAGATCCCATTGACATGTATGTGCATATATATACACATACTCCACATACATCCCACTTGTCAATATAATCGTAATAGTACAAGAAAGGTCAAACATATAAACATCACCCAATAATGCATGCAACAGTAAAGAAGACTCTTCCAATGTAGACATATCAACTAAGGATGACTTACCAACTTCCCACAAACTAAATCAACTCAATCAATCTAATGTGGTGTGTGTATGCTCAGATAGTTTAGTTTTACCGGTTACCCGGCCAAGATCTTCTCTTGAGTGATACTTCCCCTTCGCTTGGAGGAATAGAACATAAACCCGCATCCACTAACACATGCACATGACAATCAATTGTTCATGACATATGTAGTATACATAAAACATCTCCAAAGTTAGAATAATAATTCAATAAAAATCCATTCACATATATGCAATATTTTTCCATGAAATAAAATCAATTGAGATAACATCAAATGAGATAACATTCACATTGATAACATGGTACAAGCATAATTTATTCATCTCCAGAATTCACACTACATTCATATTTACCCTATGTAGTAATAGTAAATAGTAATTACACAATTGGGGTGTAACATTTTGACATCCTAAAGAAGTCATCTCTCTTTTTGTATGTCCCTCTATAATAATTGTGATATTTCTCCAAGAATTTTGTCTTCATTAATTCCCAGTTGGGGACTAAATTTCTCCCCAATCCCCTAAATCAATGTAGAACAACATCCTTGAATGTGGCTGGAAATAATTTGAGCCAATGGGCATTTGTAGTATAGTCATAACTTCAACACAACACATCAAAATAAAAAATAAATGTGTCTAGATCCTCAGTAACTAATCCATAGAAAATGGGTAATGTTGAAGGAGGTATGTTCTTAAGAGAAACAACCATTTCTTGGTTCGTTATTGGAAACTCAAATTTCACATGCTCTATTGGATTATCCATTGCTTCATCACTCATGATGTCAAAATGTATTTTGGAAGTCTCCTTTATGTTTTTTATAGCTACTAGTGTGAGGGATAGTTATTGTCCGTTAATTACCTCAATATGTTTGCTACTTGCACTAGTGACTTCAAAATGATTCATGAGTTGAGGGGAGAAATCTTTCTAGAGTGTCTCTTTGCCTCCACATACACTAATTCTAGCTCTTTGAATTGGTGACCCCTACACACTATTAGTAAATGGTTTTTTTGTTGATTTTTAAATACCTATTGATTCTAATGCTAAAACAAAGCTTGTTATTTTATGCAAACTTAGAAAGAATTTTAAAACATACATAAGAATCCTGAACTTTGAACCATCTTCGAAAATGACACCAAAAATGTAGAGCTTTCTCTAATGCCTAATTAACTCGTGCAAATGATTATGCATACAACTTAGTGGAATTGAAGATCCCTAGACTAAGCAGTTTATCATTGAAGAGAGGGCTTCATTAAATCATCAACTAGGGAGTCTTAAACTTTAGATAATGCTGACAACATATATGCATTCATGAATTCTAAACATCCTACATCGGTTCAGTATAGGTGAATGAAACATAGATAAATGTACTAAATTTTTTTAATCAGACTAAACTTATATTTATCAAAACAAAGTAAATGTTAGAGTAATCATGCATTAGCTAATAATTAATTAATCTTTAATTGATTATTAGTCTAATTCATTTCATACACTTAATCTAAACTTAGGAGTATTTTTTTATGTTAACTGAAGTGATCTATTATTAGATCATTACGTCTCATCACATGTGATGACAATACTTGTCATGATATAATACCTTTATCATTTAGGGTTTCTTCTTTATAACACTCAACCCTCATTGTATGATTATAAACTTTGATAACCTAGATATTTTGTAAGTGTTTTCTTGTTGAGGAATAACAAATCTTTGTTTTACAGATCTCTTGCACAGATGTTGTCTTTACTCATTGTTTGATCTTGTGTCTATTCAAAATTCTAACATGGTATTAGAACGTGGATTCAGTGAACCCCTTCTTGATTTATGAGGTTTTTTCTTCAACAAGGGTTATAGGCTTTAGATCTGGATTCTCCATTATTATTTTTTACAATTTTTAGAGGTGGGAAAATTTTAGGTGCATTTTGGCATAAAAGGACCTCAGTGTTGGATTTAGGAGGTCAATTTGATAAATTTTGACCATAAATTTACCTATAATTGCTATCTAAAGCTTTTGAGGCAATTATTTTTGCCCAGGGGCCATACAACCCCTATATGGCCTATGCACACCATTCAAGAAAGAAAAACAAATTAAGGTCGATGTTTTTTTTTTAAGTATTTATTTAAGAATTTTAAAAAAATAAAAAGCATATGTTTTAAATTTATTGCTAGGGCTCATTTATTTTGGGTACCCGTAGGCTTGCGGGCCCTCCAAGTGCCATGAGGTTGTTTCCCCCAAGGCTAGTTACCTTATAGGTCGACTGACAACCTTATAGCCACCAACGAAGACCTCATAAGTGCTGCCCAATGGGTTTTAAAATTCTAGTGGACCCACAAAAATTCCAATGACCTTTTTTTATTTTTTTGACTAATTCTTATTTTTCTAGCGATGCTCCAAAATTTTACCCAAATATTTTTTGTAGAATATTTCTTTTTTGCACAAAATATTTTGGTGACAATTTTTTCATAGGCACCAAATTCTTTTTTTGGCTAGCAAGGAATATTCCTATAAAAATTTAGAATGAAATCATGTTGATGTCAACATGACCTTATCGGTACGAACTAGGGTAGAGGCCCTTCAAGCCCTCTTTGGTCCTAAAGAAGCAGTTTTAATCTTTTGGCCATAAATTGGGAGTACGATATCAAAATTGGGTGAAAACTATATCATCAGAAAGCAGGTTCTGTCAACTTTCTAGAGATGTGGGTCTCATCACCATTTTTTTCTATTGGTTCACTCTACAACCTATTGAAGTTAGAGGTGTTGTTTTCACTCTTGAGCTCATAAATTTTGACCCATTTCTCCATTTTTCACAATTCTAGTGGTGTTGTGACAGTCTTTCAAAAATCTTCACAATAATCCATGTAAATTTTCCAAATTTTTATCTAGGTACTATAATCTCCAAAATAGCACCCTTGCTAAGTTGCAAAACTTAGCACTTTGGTGTAACATTGGAACATTCCTAGGCCTATGGGTTGCCTAAACTTAGAATGGACCTCCAGAGAAGGCTAAATCCTAAGCTACTCACCTAAACTACTCTATTGACTTGCAGAGGAAAGGGTAAAAGGAATAACATAAAATTGAATTGAAACTTAAGGTGATGCACCAAAACAATAACTAGGACTTGTAACAAAACTTGTACACATAGTTCAATCAATGATAAAGCTTGAAATACACAACTCAAATCTATATGTTTTTTGCATAAATATTTCATAAGAAGGATTTTATGCTTAACTCCTAGAAGGAAAGATATTTTCCACAACTAGAACCCTTTGCATTTCAACACAACCTATAACCTACAATATACATATTCTTCTGCAAAAGGTGCTAAAAATGAGACAAAACCACAAGGAAATAAGTAATTCCACAAGTAGTTGCATCAATCAAATAAAATGGACACAATAGAGCAGAAAAATGAGAAGGTAAAATAACTCAAATTCATTGATATCCAAGGTATCCACTAGTATGCATGTCAAAAGAGTTACAAAATATGTAGTCTTCCTCTCCCAAGGACTTCAAAATTCACAAAGTAGAACCAAGAGCATAGCAAGAAATAAATTTACAAATGAGTCATGAAGTGACTATATCCATTCTCCATCAAAATGCACCAAAATAGGAACTAGAAGCTTCTTGGTCACGTGTAACCAAAAATCCAAGAAAATAGGTCTCAAACTCCCTCCAAAACAAGTCCAAAGTGAAGAAAATGTCAACTTTGACCTTATCAATCATAAAAACATGAGAAACTGCCCCTAGATACTCTCATTCCCTCTAAAAAGTGAGTAAAAGTTGTTCTACATCTCCACATGTCGACCAACTTCACTAACCTCCCCCCTATATGCTTGCATAGACATAAAAGCTTAACTATATTCCCTTAATGTATTTACATGGAATAATTACATCACTTTTGCATTAAAATAACACTTAACTAAGTGATTTATAACCATATCACTTAGTCAAATGTATTACATTTCAAAGTAAATGCAAAAACACATATATGAATCGACCCATGTGGGAAATCAAATGTAAAAATCTGTGTTCTAAAGGACTCCTATACTTAGCATATATGAAGAGATGTACAAAGTTCATTAGGAATGAACTCAACATGGGAATTAGTTCACACTACAAATATTTTAAATAAAAGGTAAAAATACCTTTTACTTGTTGGCATAAGCTAGGGTTGAAACCCTAGCAACAAAACTGATGGCAAAGCAAGAGAATGCATTTCATTTTAACCTTTGAGCTTTCTAGAAGCTCTCTTCCTGCCAACATGGGGTTTTTCATGACTTCTCCAGGGATTTCATGGCGGTCATCTTGGAATTCTGAAGCTTTTTCCAATGAAAATATAACACTATCAGCTTGGGTAAACTCTTCATCTACTAAAGTCTCACATTTCTTTTTATTTCTATGAATAAAAGCTCATTTCGAGCTCAATACATGCAAGAAATAGTGAACATTTTGTTTTCTTGTATCCTTCTACGACATTTATTTCTATTCAAGTTTGAATTCAAATGCTTGCTTTGAGCTCCTCTATACAAAAATATGGATATGTTTAGGTCATTTTCTTGTATATTTTCTTGCTTACCTTTGGAAATTTTGAGCTTGAATCCTTGTGAAAACAACCCGAGGGTTTGAAAACCTTGCTCTTTTTCTTGCATTTTATGAGGTTGTCATTGTAAATACAAGAAAATTCCTTATTCTTTTGACCACAACCTTGTATATCTTTACACGTGTTGAGGTTTTATATTTACCTATTTCCAAGAGCTGGTACTCTTTTACATAAAACTCGAAAGTTTTGTTCTCTCAGGGCATGACCCTTTGTCTTTTCTTTTCATTTTTACTAGCCGTTTCTGGGATCAGCTTCATATTCTATTGAGGTTACCATTTAGTAAATATGGGGTCTCTCTGTACTCATTTTTCCATGGCCTTGTATTCCATTGCATTTTCTATAGCCATGACTTCATATCTCTTGCAGATTCTGGAAACTCTAACACCTAAGTTGTGGCTTATGTTGAGGGTTTGAAACAAAACCCTAGGAACAATCGTTTGCATCTTTTTTGAGGTTACTATTTGCAAATTCAGGAACTCTCAATACCCTTGTGACCATGGCCATAGAACCTTCTGGGTACTCACTTTTTCTTTCACTCTGCACTATGCCCCTTTGAGGGTTTCATTCAAATATCCATTTTGGATTTTCAAAGATACTATTTTGGGCTTGCATAATGAGGGCTTACATATTGAAACCCTAGCTCTATATTCTTCAAAAAATAACCTTACATGGGAAAATATTAACTCTTTCATCCCCCACAAGTGACTATTTCAAAACATCATTGGTTTAAAGACCTGTTTATGTACATGATGTTTGTTTAATCTATCTATATTATGGTATACTTATTTTACATACTGCTTCATGTATTTATAAGGTCACTTGGAAAAACTATTTATTAATGGTCTTAAATACTTTAACTCATCTTTCACACTGTACACTGTCTCTCAAGACACTACATAGTCCCTTCACTATTGCTAAGGCTACTTGAAACCACCCATGTAACAACCCCTATTGCTTTTGGTCTAGTACCAATCTATATATGCACACAACATTGTGCTCTCCTAACTGCATGGATGAGAAGGATATATTAATTCTTCTAATTTCCCTTTTTAAAAGATGAAGCAGCATGCTAGGCTCAACCCTTGTGGGAGCCCATTTCACTCGACATCCTATAATATCAAATGTAGATAAATCATCCATAAATATTTTACCTATACCTACATAGTGAACAAACATGTTAGATAAAATAAAGAATATGATGGATGTTTATGATAGCCTCCTATTTTCTTGGACATCAGTGATATGTGAACTGTTTCAATGCTTTATAAAAATAGGTTATATGTTTGTTGATGTTGCATATGTAAATATTTTAGGTCTTGATCTCTAACAAACTCTTTCTCACTCATGCAGGAAATCTTGGAGCAACAGGAAAATAACTTTTGGAGTTTGGAAAAATAGGAGGGGTTGGACAAATATGCAACTACTCAACCTGGGATTCATCACTCAAGAAATGACGGATCCCCTTTCTTTCCATATGTATTTTTTACTTTTATGTATCTTCAAATGTATAGCTTATTTCTTTTACTGTATTGAAATAGTTAGTCCCATGACTTGTGTGGGACAACATACATTTATGATTATCAATAAACACTAATTTTATGCAACAATTATTCACTCTTCTCTATTGTATACATTTGCATAATGTAATGCAGTCTATTTGATAATTTCTTTTATGCATATGAATATAACATAGCAAAGCAGAATGTATACCTTTTATCTTTACTTTGCAAAACAAACACAACTCTACCTGATTGAGCTGGTAGCTAAATTAGGTAACATTTTTGGAAACATATGCTATATGTTTGCTTGCTAAACATCTTGACCAGTTGCCTAAGATTATCCATTGGGCATAGAGTCAATAGGAAACCTGACAAGACTTGAAAAGAAACTTTGTATATTGTTGTAACTCATCAAAAACTATGCATAAAACCTTGAGAACTTATTCCAACAACCAAAAATTTAGGAAAAACCCACTGACTGTGCAAAACAACACTTAGAGGAATTGAAAAAATTGCATCTAAACTAATGTGCAACAACACTTATTGAAACATAAACTTCTAAGCTAGCATGTACAAGGTAAATCATACCTCAAAATAGAGTTTGAGGTGTATTCCATTGACTGGGATAGGCAAAACTTCTCCATCCATTTTTGACAACTGAAAAACATTGTGCTCTTTGCACTCAACAATGATAAAAAGGCCACTCCACATATGATCAAACTTAGTGTTTTTTCTAGGCATGCTCTTTATCTCATCCCACTTAAGCACAACATCCCCTTCTTTAAACACCCTTGGTGTTGCTTTCTTGTCAAAAACTCCCTTCACTTAGAGTTGATGAAACTCCATTATTTTCATGGCTTTATCTCTTGTTTCTTCCAACTCCATGAGTTGTGCATATCTGACTTCCATTGTATCTTCCTCCTCAAACATTTCAAACTAGTTCATAATATCAAGAGTTGGAAGCTCAAAAGATAAAGAAAGTCTTGCCTCTTTTCCATACACCAACATATAAGGGAAATTTCCAATGGATCTTTTTGGAGTTATTCTATTTACCCACAAGGAAAATTTCAACTTGGTATGCCAAGTTCGCTAGTTATCCTCCATTATTCTCTTGATAATTCTGATCAGGTTCTTATTTATTGATTCTACCAAACCATTACCTTGAGGGTAATATTTTGATTATGTTTTCAAATGAATACCATCCTTGACAACCCAATTGCTCACTCTCAATCCAACAAAGGCTAAGGCATTGTCTAAAATAATAGACTTAGGTACACCAAATCTAGTTATCAAATCATCATAAAATTTTAACACAACACTTTCATTGGCTTCCTTCAAATCCACTGCTTCAGTCCATATGGTAAAATAGTCAGTTGTAGTGAGGACCCATCTATGGCCTGCACTAGAAGGTGGGTTAATAGGTCCTACAAAATCAATGTCCCACCTCAGAAAAGGTTTTTTTAGTTGTATAGGATGCAAAGGAAAAGCTAGCAACCTCTCCTTACCTGTAAACATGGCACACTTAACACATTTTCTTGTCCAAACATGGGAATCCTTGACAAGGATTGGCCAACAGTAGCTAGCTCTCATGATATTCCAAGCTGTGGTTCTTGGGGAAAAATGTCCCCCAGCTATTCCATCATGGAAATCATGAAGAACCTTATCAATCTGATCATTATCAATGCATCTCATTAACACACCATTATGATCTTTTCTAAAACATACATCATTAACCAACACATAAGAAATTGACTATAGCCTAGAATACCTACTCTTGGCCTTGTCTAAACCTTGTGGGAACTCACCAGTCTGCAAAAATTGAATCATATCTCACATCCAACTTGCACCCAGTGCTGGTGCAGTGATTTGAGGTTCACCATTAGTGACCAAAACAACTTCCTTTTCTATTTCTATCTCATTTTCAGACCCTGAAGCAAGATGTTCACATAGCTCTTTACCCCTTGCAAGCTTGGAAATTTTGATGTCAATGTCATATTCCACGACCTTTGTAATCCAACCCACTCTCTTCTCAAAAGGAATTCCTTGACACTAGGATGGGAAACTATGAGATGAACCTTGTTATTATAAATCAAATGCCTAAACTTTTTCAAAATTATAATAACAAGTACATGATTTTCCATAAAAGTATACCTTTGTTCATAGCCCTCAAAAACTTGACTGAAAAAAGCAATAGGCTATTCTAAATTATCATCATTCTACTATACCAACATTATAGAAATGATGTCTATGCTACCAAAGGCATATAGAATAAAATCCTTTGCAAAATTAGGATTTACCAAAGTGGGAGCTGCTGATAATTCCTCCTTGATTACTTAGAAATTGCGGTTGACCTCTCTGGTCAAACTGAAACTTATATTCTTTTTCAACATAGTAGTTAGTGGTTTCAAAACATTCACAATATCTATAATAAATTTTCTCAAAAATTTAATTATGCCAAGAAATATTTGCAACCCCTTTTTATGGTTGGGTAAAGGCAAGGCTAAGATAACACTTACTCTCTCTGGATCAATGGTGATCCCTTGTTTTGACACTACATGTCCAAGAAGCTTACCTTCATGGACAAAAAGGATACATTTTTGGGGGTTGAGGGATATGTCATATTCACTACATCTCTCAAACACTTGTTTCAAATGGGAAATATGCTCATCTGCATTCTTAGAAAACACTGTTATATCATCAAGGTAAATGAGCATTAGTTTATAAATCAGACCTTAAAATTCCATGTCCATTACCCTCTAAAAGGTGGTACTAGTGTTGGACAGGCCAAATGGAATTATTTTATAAGCCATTGTACCTAATTTTGTGGTAAATGTTGTTTTGTGTTGATCCTCTTCCTTTACTAATACCTAGTTATAATCAGAATATCCATCAAGCAAAGAAAATCTCTTTGAACCAGCAAGTACCTAAAGGATATGTTCCATAGAGGGCAGTGGGTAGTGATCTTTCAATGAGGCTCTATTGAGGTCTCTAAAATCTACATAGAGCCTAATCTCTCCATTTTTCTTTCTAATGAGGACAAGGTTAGAGACCCATGATGTATGCTTGATTGGGAAAATGATTCCTCCCTCAATCAGCTTAGTCAACTCTTTTATCATAAGAGGCTCAAGTTTTGGATTTATAGGCCTCTGTTTCTTCCCAACTAGATTTGCATTTGGCTCAAGCTCTATGGTATGTTGGGAAATTTTAGGATCAAAACCTTTTAAATTTGAATACTCTCATACAAAAACATCAATAAATTCTTGACAAAGTGCAATAAAAGCTTGTCTATCTTCATGGAAATAGATCTTACCAATTTTAAGGAGCTCACCTTTAAAGATTTCAAGTTGTTCATAATGTTCTTCTTTAATTTGCATGTCGATTTTCCCTTTCTTAAGCTAATCATCAATGCTGAAAATGGATTCCAAGGTGATCAAACCCCTGGGTAATTTTTTTTCCCTCAATTGTATGATCTGATCATCATACTGTTGCTTGTGTTTCTCTTGATTTACCACTAAAAAATTATCTTCTTCAAGCATAAAACTAAGCACCTATCGTATCTAGCCTATCTACATGTTTATTTTGATTCCTAGGTATAGAAAGCAGATTGAAGGCATCAAATTATTCTATCATGTCCCATACTCTATGTTTGTAAGAATTTAATATATAATTCTTTGTAACATGCAAATCTCTTACCTGATTAACAATTAACTCACTGTCACCAAATACCTGTAGGTTGGAAATCTTCCTCTTTCTAGCCCATTTTAACCCCTGAATCAAACCTTCATATTCAACTATATTATTAGTACAAAAAAATGCAAAATGAAAAGTTGAATAGTACTTGTCACCTTGTGGGGATATAAGAATTGCACCCCCACCAACTCCATTTCTACTTCTTGATCCCTTAAAGACCATTTTCCATACCTCATTCTACCACTGCTCAAGTTGTTGATCAACCTTGTTTTCAAGGTTTGGAATAAAAGAATCCAGCTCATGCATCATGTATACACCTAGGCCTCTATTCTCATTTTTTTTAATTGGTTCATCCTCTACATTTTTTTCCACCCACTCATTCAAAAGGATATCTAGGATATCCTCAGTTTGAGTACTTGATTCCTAAGAAATAACATGTTCATTACCATAAAAAACAACACAATTGACATTTATGGCACTTTGTACATAGGGCTCTATATGGTCCTTTACTATTGTTTCAAACTTAATGGTTACTTTAGCTCCATACCTAGTCCTAAACAACATGTGAGACCAATCTAAGGACAAGTAACCACCTATTTTGGCAGTAAAATCTTTGGACAAACACAAGGAAAAATATGGTGGCAAATCAATAACAAAAATGTCCTGTGGGATGGAATTTTTTTGGCAAGCATGTAAAGTAAGGCTAAAATCCTTAATGACACCTACAGTGTTAATGGTTGTCCCATCAAGTTATACCACTCCCTTTTCAAGAGGCTGATATTTCAATCCTACCTATCAGCAATCTACTTGGGCATAACAAAACTACTTGCCCCTTAATCTATTATGCAGTTATGAACCAATTTATCCCCTATTATCAAAGACACATAAAAGGGTGGAGGTTTGAATTCCTTACCTAAATGCCCACTATTATTTGGAGGTGTGTTAGTAAAAACAAATCTAACTTGACCAACTAGAATCTCACTTGAAACATTTAAATCTAATAATGCAAATTACAATAAATATTTTTGTCTTGGGATAGACAAAGAATCCCACATAGAAATATTGACATTCACTTTCTTCATGTGCTCAATAATGTTAAAATGTGTAGTTTTTACCTTTTGGTGGGTCCTTACAACAATAGGTTCTGCTTGCAAGCGGGCTGATTAAGGTTGATTCCTAGGCTGATCCTTAGTAGTACCTTGTGTATTTCTTTGCAGTATATGTGGCATTTGAGAGATAGATGGACCAACAACCTCTTTTCCTGCTCTAGGAGCTTGATTAGACTCCTTATTTTCTAATAGTCCAATCTCAAAAGCTCTTTTCTTGGCTCTTGTATTAGCTTCTATCAAAGAATCATCCTAATTGACCCCATAAAACTCCTCTCCTTTCCAATTTAGGAGAGTAGTATCACTTGAAGGTAGATCTTTTTGCTGTGGAGATTCAACATTAGGTGCACTAGACTGCACACTTGACACACTCTGCACCATCAAAGCTTGATTAATCACCCCATTTGAGCAAGTAGCTTGGTTATGGGGTTGATTGTAGGGGAAGCACCACTCATACTCCTATACAAGGTTATTTTGAATAGGGGCTAACTCCTTCGTTAAACTGAGTGGAGTCGAGTTGTATGTTTGGAAGGGCCTTTGGTTGAGGTTTTGCCTTGCACCTTGGTTATTTGCCTGATATGGTTGTCTATTAGCTTGATAAGGTGGGTTTTGTGCTTGATTCTGAGGCTGGTATGGCTTGAAGCTTTGAAACTGCTACTTCTTTATGTTCACCAACTTGTTTCCAAATGATTGAAGTAAACCCTTTATCTCTTGCAGCTCAAGAGATTAGGTCAGGACAACTTTTTCTTGACTAGCAGTAGTTGGTAATGTAGGGACAATGGGTATAAGAGCCAAAGGTGATATTTGTAAATGCATGGAAGGCTAAAATTTTGGGAATATGGGCATAGGTGGTCTAGGTTCTATCTTACTTGCTTGGATGAGACTATTTTCAGCCCTCACTGCAATATCAAATGGAACTGGTAGAGCAGTACCTCCCATGGATTGTATCATAATAGAAATATCACTGTTAAGAGCCTTCAAATAATAAAGAAATGCATACTCAGGAGAAGGTCTTACCGTGATTAGAATTCAGTTCCATGTCTTCTGAAAATGAAATTTGAAGTCCGTCATTTTCTCCTAAGGATCTCTCTTGATTGTAGTCATTTGTTCAACTAATGACAACTGATCAAACTTGTCTTCAAACTGTTTATTTAGTGCATCTCCCGACTGATCTAAATTTTCAATATAACCAACTACCAAACCTTTGAACCAATAAAGAGATTTCCCTTTTAGTGAAGCAGTTAGCAATCTAACCGAAAATTTTTCCTCAGTGATGTGATGAACTCCACATAGTGAGGCCACATCCTTGATATGTTCAATGGGAGTAGTTTGATCTTCTCTTGTGAAAGAAGGAAAAAATTTCAACATAGCCATAGGAATATCATCATGCTGCTACAATTTGAGTGGACTGTCTCCATTAAAGGGCACAAAAGGTTGATTTCTTGCCATTGGATTGGCCAGAATTGGATTAACATGCACACAATTTAAAGGTACTGGCACACTATTTAATACTGGTATGAAACTAGGAGGTATTGATTGAAATCTTTTTGATGAGACAAGAGTTCTTTTTGATATTCTTCCACTTCTCCTACGTGGTGACAATTGCAAGTATTCAAAAGGAATACCACTTCTTGTCTATATCTTTCTCATAAGTTTCTCTACACTGGTTTTGCTAAACTAGAGCTTCAAAGTTGCTAGATATGCTGATTTAACCTCTCAAAGGTCTAAAAACTACTGGTTGCATATCAAAACCAGTAATAAACAAATATTTTCTTGAATTTCTTGATTCGACAGTCCCACCGAGCGTGCCAATTTTTTTAGGTGTAACATTGGAATATTCCTAGGCCTATGGGTTGCCTAAACTTGGAATGGACCTCCAGAGAAGGATAGATCCTAAGATACTCACCTAAACTACTATATTGACTTGTAGAGGAAAGGGTAAAAGGAATAACATAAACTTGAACTGAAACTTAAGGTGATGCACCAAAACACTAACTAGGACTTGTAACACAACTTGTACACACAATTCAATCAATGATAAAGCTTGACATACACAACTCAAATCTATATGTTTTTTGCATAAATATTTCATAAGGATTTTATGCTTAACTCCTAGAAGGAAAGATATTTTCCACAACTAGAACCATTTGCACTTCAACACAACCTATAACCTACAACATACATATTATTCTACAAAAAGTTGCTAACAATGAGACAAAACCACAAGGAAATAAGTAATTCCACAAGTAGTTGCATCAATCAAATAAAATGCACACAATAGAGCAGAAAAATGAGAATGTAAAATAACTCAAATTCATTGATATCCAAGGTATCCACTGGTATAGATGTCAAAAGAGTTATAAAAAATGCAATCTTCCTCTCCCAAGAACTTCAAAAGTCACAAAGTAGAACCAAGAGCATAACAAGAACTAAATTTAAAAATGAGTCATGAAGTGACTATATCCATTCTCCATCAAAATGCACCAAAATAGGAACTAGAAGCTTCTTGGTTGCATGTAACCAAAATCCAAGAAAATAGGTCTCAAACTCCCTCCAAAATAAGTCCAAAGTGAAGAAAAGGTCAACTTTGACCTTATCCATCATAAAAAAATGAGAAACCGTTCCCTAGATACTCTCATTCCCTCCAAAAAGTGAGTAAAAGCTATCCTACATCTTCTCCATATGTCGACCAACATCACTAACCTCCCCCCTATATGCTTGCATAGACATAAAAGCTTAACTATATTCCATTAATATATTTACATGGCATAATTACATCACTTTTACATTAAATAACACTTAACTAAGTGATTTATAACCATATCACTTAGTCAAATGTCTTACATTTTAAATTCATGCAAAAAACACATATATGACTCGGCCCATGTGGGAAATCAAATGCACAAATCTGTCCTAAAGAACTCTTATACTTAGCATATATGAAGGGATATACAAAGTTCATTAGGAATGAACTCACCACGAGATTAGTTCACATTGAAAATATTTTAAATAAAAGGTAAAAATACCTTTTACTTGTCAGCATAAGCTAGGGTTGAAACCCTAGCCACAAAACCGATGTCAAAGAAAAAGAATGCATTTCATTTTAACCTTCGAGCTTTCTGGAAGCTCTCTTCCCGCTGACATAGGGTTTTTCATGAAGTCTCTAAGGCTTTCATGGCGGTCATCTTAGAGTTCTGAAGCTTTTTCCAATGAAAATATAACACTATCAGCTCGGGTAAACTCTTCATTTGCGAAAGCCTCACATTTATTTTTATTTATGTGAATTTAAGCTCATTTCTAGCTCAATAAATGCAAGAAATAGCAAAAAAATTATTTTCTTGTATCCTTATGTGGTATTTATTTCTATTCAAATTCTTTCTTTGAACTCCTCTATATAGAAAGATGGATATGTTTAGGTATTTTTCCTATATATTTGCTTGCTTACCTCTGGAAAGTTTGAGCTTGAATCCTTGTGAAAAAAACCCGAGGGCTTGAAAATCCTTCTCTTTTTCTTTCATTTTACAAGGTTATCATTGTAAATATAGGAAACTTCCTTATTCTTGTGACCATGAACTTTTATTTCTTTGCAGGTGTTGAGGTTTTATATTTACCTGTTTTTGAGAGTTGATACTCTTGCACATAAAACCTGAAAGTTTTGTTCTCTCATGACACGACCCTTGGTCTTTTCTTCTCATTTTTTTGGTCATTTCTGGGCTTGTCTTCATATTCTATTGAGGTTAATATTCAAAAAATATGAGGTCTCTCTATATTTATATTTCCACGACCTTGTATTCCATTGTATTTTCTATAGCCGCGACTTCATATCTCTTATAGATTCTGGAAACTCTAACACTCAGGTTGTGGCTTATGTTGAGGGTTTGAAACAAAACCCTAGGGTCGGTCCTTTGCATCCTTTTTGAGGTTACTATTTATAAATGCAGGAAATATCAATCCCATTGTGACCATGACCATAGACCCTTTTGGGTACTCATGTTTTCTTTCACTTAGCACTATGCCCCTTTGAGGGTTTCATTCTAGCATCCATCATTCTGGATTTTCAGACATACTATTCTGAGCTTGCATAATGAGGGATTACATATTGAAACCCTAGCCTTGTATTCTCCAAAAACCAACCTTACATGGGAAAATTTCAACTCTTTCATCCCCCACAAGTGACTTACCTTTGTCATAGTCACAAACAAGTCTTTCATAATAAGTTCATCCACCTGCCTTGAAAACACAAGGCTTAATAGAAACCAATAGAGTGTTTACTTCATGAAAGAAAAGAAATCCTGTAGAAAATGATCACTACAATGTATAGAAAACATGGGTATCCACATGCTATAGCCACATTTTTCTTGTTTCACTATAACATTGTGTAATGGTGAAGAATTGGGGTGTGCTTTTCCACTAGGGTTTTAGGACCTAGGGCCACAATCTTCCACACTTTACATTCAAGAGCAAATCTTGAGATTTCAATCCAAATATGATTGAAATATGGCAAAGGGAATGTTCTAGGGGGATTGAATGATAATAAATGAGGGGTTCACCACCAAGTGTAAACATGAAAAAAAAAAAGTTTGGAAACACAATGTAGTATACAAAATGACCTAGAATTGCAAACAAACAACAATAGAAAATTGTAAAACTGGAAATGTGCACTTGGGAAACTGGAGAAGTTAGAATGGAGATATAGAATCCTAAAAAATCCACTGTTAAAGTCAATTGGGAATGATACACCAAGTTGGGTGAATCAGTCCAATTTTGGGAAAACCGTGCCGAAACAGGTTTCAAAAAAATGGGTACTTAGATCTACAAAAATGTCTGATAGTTAGGTACAATGGGACTCATTTTCCAATAGTGGCAAATCGGTCCACTTCTGCATTTTTGGAAATTCAAAGTTGGACTCTATAGCTCTTAGTTTTCTTTTCTATTCCTAATTCAGATCTAGGTCCAAAACTATGAAATTCAACCTATAGGTCTTCTCCAAGCTCCTCCAAGGCTTGCTCATAATCTTGATGCCTTTGACTTGCTTTGACAACTTGATGACAACTTTTCCAATCTTGCTCCTTGATAAATATGCAACCTACACCTGCAGATCACATACAAAGAGAGGGAAAAATGGTTGTGGGGTTAGAGAATAGGGGTTTGCCTTGGTCAAACCCCTTGTTGGTAATTAAACCTTGAAATGAAAGAAAATGTAAAGGATAATGATGAATGAACAAAAGGTAATGTTGCAACTCACCAAATCCTAACAATAAATTACTGTATTTATGCTTGAAATGGCTACAATGGATGTGATTCTTGATTCTTGCTTGAAGGAGATGGATCTTGAATGCAATGCTTACTAGGATCATGAACTGTACATCACAATTGTAAGCATAATGACAAACATGAATAATGTGATCTTTTACACGATGATTGATGCTTGAAGAATGCTCTTAAAATCTTGATAATTTGCCCTTGAAAACCTTGAATGCTCTTGCTGAAATTATCTTGTGAACTCAATTTTCTATTAGGATGTTCTCACAAAAGTATTAGGTGAAAATGAGTGAAAGAACCTTGTATTTATACTCAATTATGCAAGAATTCCCAAAATTACAACACTACAAGCCAATTATGGATCTTGGAGAGTAAAATCCTGCCAAATATTTAAATTAAATTTGATTTTTGAGTTAAAGGGGACTCATTCACCACCTTGGGCAAATGGGTCCCACCTAAGGGGACTCATTTGTCCAGAATGGCGAATGAGACCCACCTTAGGAATTTGAGGTGGGTTTTCAAGGTTTTGATGTTTTAAATGCCTTTTGTCAGGATTATCCTAAAAAATACACATAAATAAGGCTTGTGGATGCAAAAAGGGACCAATTAAAGCATAAGAGAGCCCAATTATTAATGATAAGCTTAGAGGAATGTGAAAGTGTGTTACAACACTTTACAACACACCAAATAAGGAAAGGTTAAGAGAAATTGTGATTGAAAAAATGTTAATTATGCTTAGAAATCCTAGAAAATTGTGAAAGTGTGTTACAACACTTTACAACACCTTTACAAGGCATCATTAAAATACATTAGTTCACAAGGGCCCAAGACCTAATGTGAATGTGTTACCCACATTACAACACTAAATCAAGGCCAAATAACCAAAATCTGCAAGAAGGAGCTAAACAAGTGCGAAAAATCCTAAGGACCATTTTTTCAACGTTACACATTGTATCTTCAAATTTCATGAATAAAATGAACAATGCTACCGCTATCTCTTGCTGTTTCAAAACATCATTGGTTTAAAGACCTATTTTTTTGCATGATGTTTTCTTAATCTGTCTATATTATGATATACTTATTTTGCACACTGCTTCATGTATTTAGAAGGTTACTTTGAAAAACTGTTTATTAATGGTCTTGAATACTTTTTTTCATCTTTCAAATTATACACTGTCTCTCAAGACACTACACAGTCCCTTCACTATTGCTAAGGCTACTTGAAACCACCCATGTAACAACCCTTGTTTCTTTTGGTTTGGTACCAATTTGTATATGCACACAACATTGTGCTCTCCTAACTGCATGGATGAGAAGGACATATTAATTCTTCTACTTTCCCTTTTCAAAACATGAGGTAGCATGCTGGGCTCAACCCTTGTGGGAGCCCATTTCACTCGACATCCTATAATATCAAATGTAGATAACTCATCCATGAAGGTTTCACGTATACTTGCACAGTGAACAAACATGTTACATAAAATAAAGCATATGATGGATGTTTATGATAACTTCCTATTTTTCTAGACATATATGATATGTGAACTATTTTAATGCTTTATAAAAATAGGCTATATGTTTTTTGATGCTGCATATGTAAATATTTCGGGTTCCGATCTCTAACAAACTCTTTCTCACTCATGCAGACAATCTTGGAGCAACAAGAAAACAACTTCTGGAGGTTGGACTAACATGAGGGGTTGGACAAAGATGCAACTACTCAACCTAAGATTCATCATTTAGGCAATGACAAATCCCCTTTCTTTCCATATGCATTTTTCACTTTTATGTATCTTCAAATGTATAGTTTATTTATTTTACTATGTTGAAATAGTTAGTCCCATGGCTTGTGTGTGACAACATACATTTGTGATTATCAATAAACACTACTTTTATGCAACAATTGTTCACTCTCTTCTCAGAGCAGAGCAGAATGTATACCTTTTATCTTTACTTTGCAAAACAAACATAACTCTACCTGATTGAGCTGGTAGCTAAATTAGGTAGTAGGTACATTTTATTTAGTTTTTTTTTGTGTTTGATGCCTTAGCTCTTGGAAAATTTTCGTTTCCGTGATTGTTTTATATGTATTTCCAATATTCTATCCTATTTGGGAATTTTAGACATCTTTTGCATGTAATTTATATTTTGTAGACACATTGAGATAAAGTGCCATCGTGGTGTATATTCTTTGGGGATATCACATATCTTCTTGTGCCTTATGTACTTGCACTACCAATATAAAGTGCCATGGGTGGGTTGTGAGTGCCTTTGTTTAGCCATCACACCTTTGTCAAGTGAGTGTCACTTCTTTGACAACATCGAATCCCAGTGATTCATGCCTCATGTGTGTGTGCCCTAGATTGCACACCGTTTCATTTGCAAGTACTCTTTTAGTTGCATGTTTAGATGTTCTTTGTTCTCCTACATGCACTTCTTGATTTCACATAATTTTTGCATTATGTGGGGTTTCTATTGTTTGTTCTAATGCTTCCTTGGTTTCATATTTTGAGTGATCTATGTATCTAGTTCTTATTGCTATGTACTAGGTAGATGCAATGACTGCATTTCGATTAGATGGAACATTTACCATATAGACATTCTTTGATTCCCGTTTCTAAAGGTAACCTTCCATTTTCATTTAATTAGTGTTCTTTAGACTATTGGTACCTATGCTATTTATATCTTTGAGCTCCAGATGTATTGCCTTTTTTTTCCATCTGATTCGAGTACTATCTTCTTGATCCTGAACATCATATGTTTTTAGAGGAGGTTATTCATTTCAGCACTATATCAGTGATCTTTTGATAGTTGTCTACAGTTTCTTCATGCTTCAACAATGTTCTTCATGTTCCTCTTTTTTGGGACATTGTTTTGGTTGGAGGCTTCTTAGTCCTTCACATTAGTTTGAAGGATTTTTTAGTCCTTCATTCACCTTTCTCTCTTTTGGAGAGGAGTTTTTTCCGTGTGGTTTCTCCTTTTCTCCAGTTGTGAGAGATTAGATTGTTTGTACATGAGTACCTTATTAGGACCTGTTTACTGATACCCATCATGCATTCTCTTTTTAGAGTTCTTAGCTACTCCCTAAGTTCATATTAAGGAGGGTGTTAGAGTAATTATGCATTAGCTAATAATTAATTAATATTTAGTTGATTATTAGTCTAATTAATTTCATGCACTTAAGCTAAACTTAGGAGTGCCTTTTTATGTTAACTGAAGTGAGATATTATTAGATCATTCTATCTCATTGCATGTGATGATTACACTTATCATGATATAATCTCTTTATCATTTAGGGTTGATCCTATATAACACTCAAGCCTCATTGTATTATCATAACCTTTAATAACCTATATATTGTATAAGTATTTTCTTTTTGAGGAATAACAAATATTTATTTTGTAAATATCTTGCATGGAAGGTGTCTTTGTTCATTGTTTGATCCTACATATTTTGTTTATTCACAATTCTAACAATAAATGAATATAAAAAACTACCTTTTGCTTCAGGTACTTAATGCTTATGACTGTAACCAATTAATTGTTATACTATAGTATGTCCTAACCTAATTAACTTTTAGAGTACTAAACATAGTATCAATAAAATATTATAATTCAAAATTTATAACACATCATTAATAATCACATGAACTGGAAACTATCAATTAAACTTACAATGTATAATCTAATCTACCAATCTAAATTAAGGTGGTTCAACAATACCTCAAGTGGCCCTTGCTTGAGTTACTGCATCCACAAAATCTCTTTAATCACTCACTTAAAAAAACATAAGATACAAGTATTTGTTCTTTATTGCACTCTTTTTTTTTTTTTTTTTATTAGACTGCAGGAATCGGGTAGCACGACCCCCTATAAACTGCAGTGCGCCTGGTAAAATTTTTAACGTGACCGGTGGCGCTGGCGCGACACGCCCTCCGGTACCACGGGGGTGGGGGAGACTAGACCTCGTGACCAACCTCCTGCAACAGGAAAGATTTAGCCAACCGAGCTAGGGCCCCAACCCCGTTCTTTATTGCACTCTAACCATACACAATTTTTTTGAATAGAATCTAAGAAGAAATAGTATTCAATATATCACATATATGATCTAGATCTTCTCCTTGACAGGATATCCCACTATATAGGGTCTATAAGGGAGTCCAATTATTTACGAATTGAAAAAAAATTAAAGAAGATGTCAACTATTCCTGGAAGAGGAATAATTTTTTAAAATAGAAAATAAAAAATATTAGAACAAGAGTATAGAAATCAAACATGGACTCTATACTTAAACAAGATTAATAGTTATAACAGAAAACATGCCTAGGCAGAGCAATTTTTGTTATATTTCATATTCCTATTGGGAACAAACTTCTTTTCCTGCTTGTCGTATTAAAAGATAAGCATGATGCTCAAGCATCCATGATTTGATCCTTAAATGAAAACCTCCATATTATTCTAAAAGTGATCATGTTGCAGTAGATTCACTCCTTTACATCAAACTGTAATCCTTATGCTACGGGTTGAGAAACCCATTGTTGTAGGTTGACAGGTTTCTTACTAGAAATATTAGTCTTTATTCTTCAAGGTATTTAATTATTAACAAGTATAATTAAATATAAAATCCTACTAAAATCATGAATATTCATAAATCACACACATACATATTAATATAACATGTTTCAACTTCAAATTCTTAAACTGCTTAAAGTTATATAAAAGGTTTGGTAATGTCTCAGAGTTTAGTAGAAAATAAAGATAAAAGTATCTAACTTAAACAAGGAAATAGGACATTATCATGACTCATCACAACCATGTGGAACCCTTAGGCCCACCCTATAAACTAGGAAGCAACTCACTAGGTAGTCATTCAAGACACACAACACACACATAGTTATGAGACATGACTATTGTTGGGAAAATGTGTCTCAACCTTGCAATTACATAAGTTATTGTTGATACATAAGGTACTATTCATATGATGAAGATAGAGGGGGGGGGGTCCCCCCCTCGAGGGGTCTGAGGGAAATGCCCCAAAAGGAAAATTTTATTTATATTTTATTATTGTAAATTTGAACCATTCATCATTAGGTCTTAGATTTGACGACCGATATTTTATTAGCTTGACTTTACCTAAAGGAAACCCTATTTTATGAGGGCATTGTATTATGGTTGTGTATTATGATGCATTCTATGAGTATGCTAGCGGTTATGTTACCTCTGGAGCTCTGGTTGGTGATACTCCTATGAGAAGCATGCTCTGCAAGTATATTATAATCTTTGTGATTTATGATTAATATTGGGTATTTTGGAGTGTGGGGCTTTGCTCCCGAAAGGGTTTTCCCCACGTAAATTATTATGTTGTGGTATGCATGATATTTGTGTTTATTTCTATTTAATTTTTTGTATTTGTTAAAGATTTGTAAATTTTTTTCATTATCCTCCTCTCAAGATTAGTGTAGGAAGTTGTTCTACTACCTTATCTTCCTTACAACTATCTCCTAAAAATTAGCACAACATCCAAACACATCACATGAGACATACCTATAAGCAAGGTTGGGAACAACATAAAAACCAAAAATATGCAAATAAGTTTACAAATAATCATTTAATTCACAATCAATTACATAAGGAAGAGTATCAAAATTACACTGATAGAGCATCATCATGTGGAATCTAGGAGCATCATAAAAATGTTAAGGATCATACCCCATCCAATGGAGTTCCTAATGACATTATCATCAATCTCTAGAATTGACCCCACATCCTTTGTGATTATATATCATACTCACATGCACATATGACAAATAAAATCACATATTAAGTATTTTTATGTGTGAAATATGTAACAATTATTTTTAATTATTTATATTTTATTGCTTGTCACTGAATCTGACATCATTTACATTTCAAATTGATGGAGGTGAATGCCCTCTACATTAATACCTGTAGTTATCAAATTCTGAAGGCCACATAATCAAAACAAAATATGGATATATTATACTCCATCTTATTCACACAAGGGAATTCCATTCTAAATTAAAAAAAAATGAAAACAAATCTAAAATTCAATATTTTTAACATTCATGATTTTGTAACTTTCAAACAAAACAATGGTGGGATCCTAAACCCCACCCATAACTTAAAATTCAAATATCTAAACTTCAAGCATACCTTTTTGAAACTAAGGGTGTGGAAATTTCACTTTCCTAATTAGATGATAATTTTGGAATTTTTTTCCAAAGTTTCAACACAAAATATAAATTCTCAAAATTTAAAACATGAGAATTGCTAAATTAATTTCAACTAATCTAAAAATTACCCAAACATGCTTATTCCTAGATTTAAGGATTCCATATGAAACCTCATTAGGTTATAATTTCTAATAAAACATAATAAAATTCTTAAAAATTATAATTTAATCGACTTACCTTTAGCCAAGCAAATTGGAAAGAAGGAAAAATAATAGAGTTTGGAGAAACTCTATCAATCCACCTGATAATCCCAATCATTGGGTCCAATCTTCAATCCAAGCAACCAAAAATAAAAAATAAACAAAAAGAGAGGAGAAGAGGAGGAGATATGTATCTCCAAAAAGTCCAACACCCAAAATGTGCTTTTCTTTATCTCTTATGCAAAAATCACTTTTCAAAAACCCTCCTCTTCACTCCACCCCTAAACCATATAATACAAGAAATTTCATTTTTTTGTATTTATTCTAATAATGCATGCCTATTTAAATTATTCTCACAAGGAGTCTGCAGTCATTCTTGGCCCCTCTTGCTCCATACTACGCTCTTTATGCAGGAATTACTTCTTTCCCTATGTGTACGGTCACATTTACTGCAGTTTTTTTGTTTTAATATGCCTTCAACCGGCTCTAACCTAGTAGTTCATGCTGATGTTGGTGGTTTGATGGCTTTTCTCAATGGCTCCTCCACCAAACAAACAACCTCAAAAATTTATTCTGAAAGTGTTCCATGAGGTAAGTCTTTTGACTCCCCGATTGATATCGTTTTGTCTTTGCCTAAATTTGATTTCGCTTATCAATGGCTTGAAAAGCATACCCTTGTCAGGTATTTTATTGGGAGGAATCACCCTGAAAGTGTGCTCAAAGAATGGTCAGTAAGACCTGGGTCCCTCATGGGGTCTGCCTTGATATGGTCAAAAATTTAACCAAGGGTTTTTTTCTTTTTCGCTTTGCGGAGGTCAGTCATGTCCAGGCAATCCTGAAGCATGGTTCCTGGTATGTCAAGTCTTCTTTGTTGGTTTTCCAGTTGTGGACCCATGATTTCACTGTCTCAGATGACACCAAGTTGCGGGTCCTGATTTGGATTGAGTTCCCAAGTTTACCCTTGATTTGTGTGCCATTTTTGAGTCATATTGCTTCCTCTCTGGGGAAGGTTATTTGCATTGAGCTTGATAGATTTTTCTAGGCTCATCCCTAAAAATGGGTCTGTGTTGAAGTGGACCTTTCTCAAGAATTGAAAGAGCATTTATATTCAAATAGGAAATTTTTGGCATACCTAGAAAGTTACCTACTTTAATCTGCCGAACACATGCTATAGATGTTAGTCCACAAAGCACAAGATCAAGGACTGCCCTTTGGCAGTTCCTCATACTCTTCCGCCATGAGAATCTGATGAAAAATGGAACACGGTTACAAACTGTAATAAAAAAGATAGCGGCTCTGGGTTAGCTCTGAAAGGCCCCGAGCCTGCTAAAGTTGTTTCAAACCCTTCGACGAAGGGGAAAGAGGCCTCGACAAGGTCTTCTAATTCTACGACATGACCCAGACTGAAGGCTACGCCTCAGCCTGTTGTCGTTATAATGGCACAATTAAAAGTATTTCCTCCTATGATAGGAGCTCAATGAAGGTCTCGTATTCCTTCACTGCCATTAGAAGAAGGATAATATGTGCAGGAAAAAAGGATAATTTCTTCTCTATCTATTCAAATAGGGTCAGTTCCACCTGAATTTTTGCAGAATCATTTCTCCACCTTGAATGAGGAGGAACCAGAATCCATTGATATGGAGGAGTTTCACCCATGAATTTACTCTCTTGGAATGTTCGAGGTCTAACAGACCTCTCTTGAAAGTATTATGTTCAGGATACTGTGCAAAAGTATAATGGAATTGAAGTGCTTTGTCTCCAAGAAGTTTAAATTTCTTGTTTTTTTCTTGCTTCAACGTGCCACTCTATTTGGCCATCTAGCCATATGTATTGTACGGCTCATGATGCTAGGCATGGTGAGTTGTCACTCTTTGTCTCCTAGGTGGAACTATTGTGTTGTTGATCATGGGTCCGACCCCACACATCGGCTCATTTGGATCCTTCTCAATATTAATAATCACTTTTTTGGGATTATTAATGTTTATGCCTCTAATGATGTTGTTGAACACTCCTTGCTTTGGCATTGGATTGCAGACTCATTACCAATGGCCACTTGGATTCTATGTGGGGATTTCAATATGGTTGAGATGGTGTACTATAAAGATGGTATTTTTCCATTCAGATGGGTTGCTGGCGAAAGGGAGGCGTGGTTTTACATGTGTAATAAATTGGGACTCTTTGATCCCAATATTGGCTGCCACCATTCTCATTCCCTCTAGCACACTTGGTGTAATTTCAGAGCTGGTCCTGACAGGATCTTTAAGTGACTTGATCATGCAATGATTTTGGCTCAATCTTTTTTTTTGTTTGACAACTCTTTGATTACGGTTAAACCGTTAGTGGATGTCACTCTATCTGACCACTTCCCTATTTCTTTTCACATTGAATGGGAGATAAGACAACCTCAAGCTTGCAAAACACGGTTCTTCTTGAACACATCTCTACTTTCACATCAGCCCATGTTGGCCCACATTCACAGAGTCTATAATTTAGAGTGCAAGCTAGCTCACAATAATAGATGGATTAATTGGTGGAGTGATGCTATCACTCACACGACTAGGTTTTTCCGCATTTATGGGTTCCACTTGGCCATTTTCCACCAATGGTCTTATGAGGTGACCACTGCCGACCTACACTTGGCTACCGAGGCTCTTGCAGCTAACCCCTTCTCCCCACCTTTGCAATTCAGGCTGGCGGAGTTAAGGCACAAAAAGTAAGTTGCAGATAATTATGCTGCCAGAGATGCACAAATTAAAGCCAGGTTCCACTGGTTAAAATTTGGTGACCGTGCCTCCAAGGAGTTTTTTCTGACCTTGCATGCCAGGCACTCCTCTCCTGGAATTAAAATAATCAAAGATGGGCTCTAGGTCCTTTCTGAGCTACCTGATATTCTCCAAGCTTTTGTCAAGTACTATGAGCAAGTTTTCACTACCCAAGATTACACATTGGAGCACCAACAAGCCCTTCAGAGGTGCATTGTGATTGTGAAAACTAGGCTTTCCTTTGCTCAAAAAGTATTTTGTGAGCAACTGCTCACGGTCGAAGACTTGAAAGAAGCCATCTTTTCTATGGTGGACAACAAAGCCCCAGGGGTCGATGGCTTCTTGTGCAAATTCTACAAGTCCCTTTGGGACTGTATTGACCACGATCTTCATAAAGTTTATCTTGAAGCTTTTCATTCAAAAAATTTGGGCAACATTATAAAAAAGGGAAATATCAAATTCATACCTAAGCCTAGAGATCCTGAAGATATCTGCAACTGGTGGTGCATCATGCTCCTTAATGTCTTGTACAAAATCATTGCTCAGGCCTTGTCTTTGAAAATTGCCATCTTCTGCCACAGATTGTGGACCTAGAATAGATTGGATTTATCAAATCTAGATTTATTCTTGATAATATCATTGTTGTTTGGGAGGGATTGGAGTGGGCTAGGTGTTCTAAACAGAAAGCCCTCTTTCTCAAAATTGATTTTGCTAAATCCTATGACCGCATAGAATGGCCCTTCATTCTTGCCATACTAAAAGCTTTGTGATTTGGCCCCAATTTTATTCAGGCCATCCAAATGCTTTTCTCTGATGCCTATGCTTGCATCACCATCAACGGCCACCAGTTCTCATCTTTTGGTCTTTTCTGCTCTATTTGGCAAGGATGTTCTCTTGCTCCTTCACTTTATGTGCTTGCTGCCAGAGGTTTTGGCTATTTTTTAGCCAAAGTTGTTTCCCAAAAAAGGGTTCGTGTCATTTCCCTACCCAACTCCCAGTCTCAACTTGTTAATGGTCATTTTTGTTGATGAATCTTTCCTCACTCTCCTGGAGGAAGAAGGCAATATTAAGGCAGCTCTTGAATGGCTTGACATATTCTATAAGGCCTCTGGTTCCTCCATTCAATGGCACAAGACTATTTGTCACAGACAGTCTTTCTTTCCCACTCCCCACTGGTTACAACCTTATGGATGGAACTGGATTAGGCCAGGGAAATATTTTAAGTTTTGGGCACCCCCTTCACCTTTTAGGCTGCTCTGACAAAGTTATGGCAAGCCATTCTTTCCAAGATTGAAAATAAGCTAGCCTACTAGATAACCAAGCCTTTGTCTCTGGCTGGAAAATTTCAAGTGGGTTTGAAGATTCTGGAAGCTAATCATGTTTACTATCCTTCTTGTTGGGATCCCTCGAAGGATGCTTATGCCAGGCTTGAAAAGCTACTTCAAGACTTTTTGTGGGCCTCTGTGGAGTCCCATAAAGGGTTTCTCTGAGTGGCCTGGGATTTTTGTTGCCTTCCCAGAGACTCTAGAGGGCTTGGTCTATTTTCCACCCAAAGACAAGGGATTGCCTTGTGTGTTAAATGGGTTATTAG
This sequence comes from Sequoiadendron giganteum, assembly GCA_007115665.2. Classification (NCBI taxonomy): domain Eukaryota; kingdom Viridiplantae; phylum Streptophyta; class Pinopsida; order Cupressales; family Cupressaceae; genus Sequoiadendron; species Sequoiadendron giganteum. The sequence continues at coordinate 24,531,302 of CM021106.1, read as the reverse complement.
AGCCCTTTCTGGAGATGAAGCCTAGAAAATTATCCTCAGGCATTGCATTTAGTCAAGATTTCCTGCCAACTGACCTGCTTGGAAGGGGATTGGCTTTCAAACCCTTCTGGTCATGAAGGAACCAGTTCAAATCATTGGAACTTTTATGGCCAAGAGCATTTGGAAAGCCTAGGAGGCTATTAAGCCTTGGCTCCACTGGGTCGGCTCTAGCTTTCATGATGTGCTCTCTCTCAATCAACAAAATGTGTGGTGGTCACCTCTCTTTTCCAGTAATGGTCAACCTCTAGCCAAGTCACCCTAGCTCAAGGCTCTAAGATTCCATAAGAAAGGCATTCAAACCTTACAACAATTTTTTCACAGACCCACAATGCACATCATGCCATGGGAGGACTTCCAAGCACTTTATAGACTTCAGAACCAAGACCGTGATACTTTTGATGGTTTGGTGAATGCTATTCCTACAGAATTTTTGCACAAGTTGGGGATTCGTGGGTACAAGCCCTGGTGGAAGGACTGGAAGTGGTACCCAGACACCCCTTTCAAAAATTACAAGCCAAGGCTTGGCTATATGTGGCTCTCGCCGCATTTCCCTATGATAGACAATCTTAACCAAAGATGGCTTCTTCAATCCTCCACTCATGTCTGGCATAAAATATTCTCTACCATTTGGTCTACAAGTGTTGAGCTAAAGCTTTCCCACTTCACCTGGTGTATTCTTTTCCAAGGCTTTCCTGTGGGGGCTCAACTCGTTCATCTAGGGGTCCAAGAACCTCGATGCCCTTTCTATGGGAAAGTTGAGTCTTTTAAGCATCTCTTCTAGTTCTGCACCAGAGCTCAGAAGTTTTGGACTTGGATTCATGATTTCTTTTGGCCTTTCAGGCCAGAACCCTTCTCCTGGCATATAGTTCTACTAGGTGATTTGCCTAGACTTTTGACCAAGTATACCTAGCTTTGGCACACTTTCAAGGTGGAAATCCTCTTCAACATCTGGACAGATAGAAATACCTGCATTTTCACACTTAAATGGATACAATTGTTTCTTTGTATTCTAAAGCTATTATTTTCTCTAATGTGCTTCTACAGATTCAAGTTCAAGCAAACAAATTTACACTTGAGGTTTCTCACCTCTAGGTGCTTCTGGATCACTAGGGAAATGCCCCATGTACTGTTGCTCAGGTGGATGGCTCACCCTCCTCTTCTCATAGCTGGTCACCCTCTCAAGGCCAATAGAGGAGTGGCTTTGCTCACCCCCACTCCTATCCTCCTTCTTGGTGTGGCTCCAATCCTCCTTGACACTCTTGCACCCCTCCCCCTTAGACTAGCCAGGGGTGGCCTTCTGGAGGTGTTGCGGGGAGCAACGGTGGTGGCTCTGGGTGGCCCTCTAATACCACTCCTGGCAGAAACTCCGGTTAGTCTGGTAGAGGATTTGGTTAGCCAAGCTCTGATAAAAGTTTTCCGCAGTTGGCGCTTGCAATCTCACCATAGTGTGAGGAAGATAAAGAAAAAGAAAAGGAAAATGATGATGGTTGGGGTCCTCCTCTTGATGTCACTCCCAACCCCACTGATGTATGGGGAAAGAAGGCTGAAGAAATAGATCCTCCTGGCTCTGCTGGCACTGCTCTGGTCACTTGATGACCTTTTATTTTCTTTATGTTATTATGGACTTCTGGGCTAGGCCCACGTAACTCTGTTTTTTTATTTTCTAGGCTAGGCCCATGTGACTCTCGGGGTGTGCCTTCTTACCACCCATCTTTTTTTTGTGAATATGTATCTTATCTTTTTAATTTAATATAGATGTATTCCTATTCATGAAAAAAAAATTATTCTCACAATTGAGTACTATTTAAAATGCATAAAAAAAATATTCATACAATTGTGTAATTAAAAAATAAATTCCAATAAGACATGGGTTCCATATCACTCAAGCAGTTCACAAACATTGCAAGACATCTAAATAATATATATTAATCTTAATAATAACATAAGAATCATCTTGGAAGCAATTAAATAGTTAAAAAAGTGATTAAATACACTCAAATTACAAGGTTCAAACAACCTACAAAAAGCATGAAAACATATTTGATGAGTTTTCACATGACTTAAGAATTTAGAACCAACTAATTCAAATTTAGGTTTAGAGGGTTACAAAAGGTGCATCTCATAGCTTGAACTTGAGTGAGATGGGAGTGAATGAAAAGAAATTAAAATGAGGAAATACCAGAAATATAAGCATAAAAAAACCATTTTTACCTCAAATTACCTTGCTCCTTGGATTGAGCTAAAGTGAAGTGCACTCAATGTTCCACTTGATTTTCTCCTTTGGATGGATGATGAATGGTAAAATATGGTTGATATTGGAAACACCATGATGTTATGATGAATTTAGATTGGATAGAAGATATGACATGATGTAGTTAGAATGATAGAAGATGAATAAAAATGAGAGCAAAGGCCTTCATTTATAGATTATCCAAGAGAAAAATCAAGGGCTAAGATGCCTTGTGAGATGGAGGGTTGAGATTGGGCAAGAGTATTGAGGCTTAGCATTGTGTCAATTTTAATAAATATGAGGCTTGGGAAAGTGACATGTTTCATGGGGAAGAGGTCTCAGTGTGCTCATGCATGTGTGAGCACACATAGCTCACAGAAGAGACAAGTGAGAGATGTAGAGTGGCTACATGTGGAATAGTTAGGGTGGATTAAAATTTGTGAGAGATATGATCATACATGTGCATGCAAGGGTAGGGTAGGTAGGTTAGGACACTTTTCAAGTGATGACAAGTTTAGATCTTGGACCATGTAAATGGATTCAATGCCTAGGATTGAATGTAGAAGGATTGAAGGTGAGGTGGAATTAATTATTAAGGAAAATGGTAATGAAGCTTAATTAAATAAAAATAAATTTATTTAATTAATGGTGGGGGATAAAGATAAATGATGGGTTAAATAAATAATAAATATTTATTTAATTGGTTATGATGGGGTAAACTCTAGTGTGGTCAGGTATGGACAAATTTACATGTTTGGATTTTTCTATTCTTTGATGAAAGGAAGCCGAGTGAGAAGAAATGACTTCCTACACAAAAATAAATGAGGGAGAAAGTTATTTTTTTAAATTTTAAAACCCTTAATAGTTACAAATTAAGATGCACATTTAAATAAAAATATTAAACATGCAAAATAATAACAAACTATTACATGGTGTTTATGTAGGGAAAACCCTTTTAGGAGATTAGCCCCTCACTCCAAAAGCACAAACATTTGTATTATCAATAATTAAATGGTTACAATATAGTCACAAATCCAAGCTCACTAACATGAGTCATCAACAACGACAAGGTTTTTGGGATGATTATGAGCAACATAATGGTACCCACAAACAACTTCAAATTTTCATAATACAAAATTCATAGGTACAACTTTTATATTACAATGAAATAAATAAGTCAAGAAGATATGGATTCCTAGGATTGCCACATGGAGATAATCCACCACCTACATTCTTGTCTTGAGTTTCCTTGATATGCATAGTTCTTGCATGCATGCAACAAATTTGCATGAACATCATTACCATAACTAGGACCCACCTATCATAGCTTTATCTATTATCAATGCCTTCCTCATCATGCATAGGGCCCCTTAACCTAAAATGTACCTACATGCATGCATAGGCACCTTCATCACATAGGGCCCACTTATCATATATTTTCATAGTTGAGTCTCTCACTTGCCATAACCTATCATAGCAATTGTCATAATCCATCATAGACTAAAATCTTACAAATTAGGACACATGCCACCAAATTAACCTCGTAGTGGGGTACACCAAGTGAGACACCTAATTCTAGAAATATAGCTTTCATTTCATCCTCATCACTTCCATTTAGGATTCCATCTCACTTGATAGGTCCCACAAGATGAATTGACATAATAGGCATAAAATAAATAATATAACAATTAAATAAGTGATAGGAATTATAAAGGTTGAAAAACCCTAATCTCAACATTCCCCCACTTGTAAAAGACCTTTGAAGATCCAACATGAAATCAAATCCTAGGGTTTGTGAGGCCTATAGTTTTGTAACACCATATGAACTTGTCTATGCTCATAGGATTTTTCAATAGATCTACAACATTCACCAAAGTATCAAATTTCTCTAGTTTCACCTTCCCATCTTCCACCATGTCATAGAAAAAATGGAACTTAACATAAATATGCTTCATTTTAACATGGAACATAGGATTCTCTACTAAACATATGACACTTTAACTATCACAACAAAGAGTAATCATCCTTGCATCAAGCTCAACATCATAACAAAATATCCTAAGCCAAATGGCTTCCTTACAAGCATGAGTAGCTTCCATATACTCTAATTGTCATGGAAAAAGTGACTACAACTTGTTGCTTACTCATCCAATTGATAACACCACCAAATATCATGAACACATATTCACTTGTGGATCTTTTACTATAAATATCACTTGCCCAATCAAAATCTACAAATCCACGAATACTGAATGAATGTCGAGGTTTAATAGGATAACCATAAAAATATAAGGAATACTTAGAATTACCTTGTAAATATCTAAACACTCTCTTAATTGCATCCCAATGTACCCATCTAGGATTATCCATAAACCAACTCATGACTCCCATTGCTTGGTCAATGTATAGCCTAGTATAAACCATAACAAACATCAAACTACTAACAACACTCAAATGAGGTACTCTAGTCATGTCCTCCATCTTAGTAGGATATTTTGGACAATCCTCCATAAATAGCTTCACCCCTTGCATAACAAGAACATTTAATGATCTACAAGTTTTCGTGTTGAATCTCTCCAACATTGAGTTTACATATGCTAGCTCAACCAAATATTTATAAGTTAGCTTTGTCTCTTCTAATCTCCATTCCCAAGATATACCTTGCCACACCTAAATATTTCATTTAAAGTTGTGCTAACAATTGAGACATAAAATTTGAAATCAAACTTTTACTATTCCCAAAAAATAGCATATCATCAATGTTCAATACAATAATGAGAATGCAATCATTACTAGTCTTGTAATATACACAATGATCAAATTTACATCTAAAAAATCCATAACTCAACATGAAGGTGTCAAAATTTTGGTACCACATCTTAGGAGACTGATTCAGACCATACAAAGACTTCTTCAACTAGAAAACCAAATGTTATTTACCTTTTACAATGTAATTCTTAGGCTATGACATATTTAATTTTCTTCCTCTAAGTCACCATGAAGAAATGTTGTCTTCACATCCATCTAATCAACTTATGAATTATAAGCTATAATAAGTGATAACAAGAATATGAGAGATAAAAAATTTGCAACAAGAGGAAATATCTCACCATAATCAATTCCCTCCACATATGAATACCCCTTTGTGACCAACCTTGATTTATGCTTCTCTGTTGGTGTAAATAAAGTTTTGTACCTAGTTAATTCATTACTAAGGGACATAGGGGACTTATTTACATGTTAAGTTTACTTAGGTCCTAGGAAACTTTCTAGAAGGTGTTAGTTGTCATCAGTTGTTATCTTATCTTTTGACTTGTAACACATGTGACCTAGGTAGTTGTGATAAGTTGTCTCATATCATAAGATTAAGACACTTGTCATAATCTTATGTTATCTTATGTCTCACCTTGGCTATATAACCAAGGGGTCTCTCCTACATTATACACAACAAATTAAATCATATTTGCATAATTGATAAGAATATAATTTATTCTTGTCATATTCATCTTTTCTCTCTTGTGCTTTCCATTTGGCCTCTAGATCTTGGTAGGCTATCTACATAGCCAATTCTAACATGGCATCAGAGTGGATTGGATGCTATTGGATAGTCTTTTTCTAAAGATATTTTTTTAAATCTTGAAAAGTTGAGTATGCTCTTCTTTTGCATTGTATGATGATCTAGAGAATAATAAAACTTGATAAAAATACTAGATTTTGGGGGTTCCTCTTTGTGGCTCTTTATTGCAAGTTCAAATCAAAGCTTGTTGGTGAAAATCTGAGCTCACCATGGAGTTTAGAGGGTTTGAGAAAGTTGGTTTTTCCTTTTTTTCGTCCAAATCAGACATATGAGGCCAAATTTATGGGGGTTTGAAGTTGAAGATTGGTTGCCAAATCTAGAAGGTAGCTACATTTTTGGAGCATTTTAGGTCAAATCTAACCTTGCCATCGCATCTAGAAGGGCCAAAAACTCTAAGATCAACTATCAAATCGTTCAAATTTGAGCACTTCACCTAGGGCTTCAAGAAATGTTTTCTCCTATTTCACCATATGGATGCCATTATTACACTCTACAGTATGATTTTTCAAAAAAAAAAAATCAGTTGAATTTTTTTAGAAGAAAAAATAAAATTTGGGCGATTGAATATTTTTTGTAAGTTTTTTTATTAAAAACAAAAAAAAAAATTAAAAATTAAAAGTCTACAGTAGGCTCATACTAGTCTGCGTAGCTCTAGTACTACAATACTCGCCTTGTCTGCCAGTGCCATGTGGCACATAGAGGGTGAGCCACGCAAGCCCCACGACCCTACAGGTCAGCACCGCCACACATGGGTTGATTTAAAAAAATTGGCGACCCAGTTTAAATCCAGGCAGTCAAATAAAACAAACCGATGACTACTTTTTTGAATCGATGTCCAAGCAGAGAATATTTTGTCATCCAAGAATATTTCATCCACTCTTGCAAGATTTCATTGCCGATCAAAGAATATTCTAGGGGAAGAGCATATTTCATTTTGACGGGCCACTAGCTATCAAATTTAACATAGTCATTTGTTGACGTCATCCTATGTCAGCACTTTTTAAGGATTTTTCTACCCCCTCTCCATTTGCATTTTGGTTTTGAAGGGAAAACTTTGAAGACTCATATCTCAGCCATATGACCTCCTTTTTCAAATAATTTTTTTTTTATTTGGGCTAATTTTTCATGCTCTTCGTAGTGGTGCAATGAGATTTTGGTTTTGGTGTCTGGTTTTTCCAAAAGAATCATATTTTCACAAATGTTGCTGATTCATCCTCATTTTGGGAACTCTAGGAGCTCATATCTTGCTCTTAGAGTAACATTTTTGGATGCAATGTTTTTTGAAAGTGTATAATTTTTCATGTAATTTTTAGTGGTATGATTAGATTGATCTCATTTTGTACCAAAAATTGTACTTAATTATGTGGCCTAATTTTTGGCATTTTCATATACCAAGATCAAGTCCACTTCGCTTTTTTTGGAAAGTGACATTTGTAAATGCACTAAATATAAAGTGCCAAATCATATATTGTTGGTGGGGTTTCCCAACTGAGTGATTTGCGGGGGGTGGGGTGTCTCTTGATGTATTCTTTTGATCTATTTTCTTGTGCTCTCTCATTTTCATGGATCATTCTAAGGTTCATTTTCTCACATCATATAATTATTCAACATGGCATCAAAATGCATGGAGTATTATAATGAATGAAGGTAACTCTCTATATGTTGAAAATAAGGTACCTGAACCGCTTGGGATAAATTAAAAACATTGTATGGTACTATAGATGAAGTAAGACGCTATCAAATTGATAATGAACTGATGAGCCTTGATCCTAAGAACTTTGACAACATCCAAGACTACATCACTAAGGTTAATGATCTAAGAGAGCAATGTAAAGCATGTGGAATTGATAAGGACATTCAGTTGGTCTATACAATACAATGAACAAACTTGGTCCTGATTATCCATCTTTTATTTCTAGCTTTCATACTCATAGATTGACTATGGGGTTTGCATATACTACACCTTCATTTGCATCATTTTCTGAGATGTTGATACATGAGCAAAAAAATCTTATCTCAAAGGGTCTCATCAAGGCTTCTAAATCTCAAGAATTGTTGGTTAGTCAGGTGCATGAATCAGAATTAGATAAGAAATAGAAGAAAGCAAAGAATATTAATCAACATTTAGATCAAGCAAATAAAAAATCCTCTTCTAAAGGGGAATCATCTAAGAAGGAGAGGCCTACTTTGCATATTCAAAGAAGGATGGAAATGAAGAACACTATTGTTATAAGAAGGATAATGATGAGTTGAAACATCTTCTAAAAAAGAATCACATTGATTTTCCTTCTAGAATGTTTGAATCACCCCCTCCTCCTTCTTCTTCAAAATATTCTAAAAAGGACAAAGGTCAAGCTTCTACATCAGGAAATAAAGGACATGCTCTTTGTACTTTTTCAAGTCATAGATAAGGGAGATGACTTCTAGATTCAAGAGAATCTAATCATATGACATATTTTTAGTCTATATTCTCTTATTTTGAGCCTTGACTATGTCTCATATTTTGATGGGAAAAAATGCATACATGAGTGTAACTGGGAAGGGATCTATTAGTTTTGGGGACAACACTTTCTAGGAATTTTTGTGTGTTCCTAATTTGACGAACAATCTTCTTTCCATATATCAGATTACACATGGTGGAGATGGGAGGACTGTGGATTTCACACCTGATTCAACCATCATTCGAGACTTGGAGATTAGAGAGATCATTGCTACTAGGATGGTTGATCATTCATCTTAGTTGTATACCTTTGTAGATTTTGCTTTTGATCCTGATATTGTTCCTTCGACTGTTGATCACACTTTTAGTTTGAACCATGATTCAAAGGAGACATTTTCCTCTTGAACTTGGGAGTTCTCACATCAGATCCAGTTCTTGAGCCATGCATTTCATCTCCTCCATCTACTATTGTAGTTGTTGATGGTTGTATTTCAGATATAGCTACTTTGGTTGGCTTCTTGACAAGTATTACAGACTTGTTTGTGGAGTTTCATATTGCAGATTTGGGAGACATCATTGATGACATTCATCTTCTCTTTGATAGAGAAGATACTTCTTCAGTTGTTGCGAGGGAAAAATTTGACCCTCTTATTCATTCGATCTACATGATCATTCTTTGTAGTTTGACATGGCTATGGATACTTTTGGATAACATTTGGAGAAAACTTCTTTGTCTTCAAAGGGGATATTCTTGTCTTTGGATTGTGTTCTATATTCATCTCTATTAGATTTTGGATTGTCCTCTTTAGTAGTGTGGCCTAGAATGCCTGTTTGGAGTGTGTCAGCTTTCGACATCGACATGGAGACACTTGAGCATTCTTCAAAGACATCACATATCATCCATCTTCTTGACATCCTGCATACATTCTTGGTTTTATTTCTTCCCAAGGGGAGGAACATTATTCATCGAGATTGGTTCATCTTGAACATTTAATGTTGAGCTTCTACCATCATTGCAAGAGACCCAAAATTGAGGGGGGGATGCGTCATCTCTCTTCTCTTCTTCTCTTTTATGGGGGGTTCTTTTTCTCACATGGGGTTTTGGCTTTCTCATGCATCATTGAGATCATTTCATTTATTTTATTTCATCTCTCTTTTGGGGAGGAGTTTTGTCCCATGAGGTTTTCTCCTTTTTTCTATTTGTGAGAGATTTCATTTGCATATGTACATGGGTACCTAACATGGCCTTGTATGCAGGACCTATCTTTGTGTCATTTGCATAATAATCTATTACTCCCTAAGTTGCACTTAAGGGGGTGTTGGTGTAAATAAAGTCTTGTACCTTGTTAATTCTTTACTAAGGGACATAGGGGACTTATTTACATGTTAAGTTTTCTTAGGTCCTATGAATCTTTCTAGAAGGTGTTATTTGTCATTAGTTGTTATATTATCTTTTGGCTTGTAACACATGTGACCTAGGTAGTTGTGATAAGTTGTGTCATATCATATGATTAAGACACTTGTCATAATCTTATGTTATCTTATGTCTCACCTTGGATATATAACCAAGGGGTCTCTCATACATTGTACACAATGCATTGAATCATATTTGCATAATTGATAAGAATACAATTTATTCTTATCATATTCATCTTCTCTCTCTTGTTCTTTTCATTTGGCCTCTAGATCTTGGTAGGCTATCTCCATATCCAATTCTAACATTCTCAACACTACTATCAAGACCAATTTTTTTCTTAAACACCCATTTACATCTAATAAGTTTATGTCCATCAAGAAAAGGTACCAAGTCCAATGTGTTTTTTCTTTAATGCAAATATCTCTTCTTCCATGAATTTTATCTAGGATATGAATCACTCATACCCATAGCTTCCTTTAAAATCCTTGGATCATTAGTGTTAGCAATCAAATAAAAAATACAACTAGAATTAAGCAACGAATATCCAAATCTATCAAGTTGTTTCCTAATATGTGGACCTCCTAAAATATTGAGGTTGAGGTTCTTCTTCTTCTTTTGAACTTTAAAAGTTGTTATATATCTCCTCCTCATCAATTCCAACAGGTGTTCTCAATTCTTATTTCATTAGGGTGGGAGGAACATGAACTAAATATTTTTACTTCTCTTCTTTCTTTGGTTGCAAAAAAATAAAGCAATGTTTCATCTCTATGAAGATAACACTTTTATTATAGAGAATATTCTCAACCACTAAATCCCAAAGCTTGTACCCTTTCACACCAACACCACAGTTGAAGAAGATACACTTAATTGCCTTGTTCCCCAACTTTGACCTATTCTCATTCAAAAAATGAGAACTCAACATATGCCTCACGTCCAAATACTTTGAGATGTCTTAGTAAGGGTTTCTTTCTTGACCACACCTTCATCCATGTCTTCTAAACAAGAACTGATATAGAAGATTTGTTAACCAGATAGTAGGAAGTGGTAACAACTTTACCCAATTTTTTTTGTTCAAATCCAACTTCACTTACCATACTCCTAACCCTCTCCATCAACATCATGTTTATCCTCTCCACAACTCCATTTTATTGAGGGGTGTATGGATTTTTCTTATGCTTCTCAATGGCATGGTCCTTATAAAACTTGTTGAATTTTTTGACACAAAACTCACCACCATTATTAGTCCTTAAACACTTAATATTTTTAGTGGTCTATTTTTCCACAAAGGCTTTAACTACTTAAACTAACTAAAGACTTTATACTTACTTATGAGGAAATAAACAAACATCCTTCTACTATAGTCATCAATAAATGATACAAAATAAATAAATTTAGAAATCAAAAGAACATTAACTAGACCAAAAACAACAAAATGTATCAAATCCAATAACCCAGAAGATTTGTGAGAATTGAAATAAAAGTTAACATGATTTTTTTCCATAAACACAGTGTTTGTAAAAATTCAACTCGAGATTACAATCATTAAGGCCCTCTAAAAGGAATTTATTTTTTAGGGATCTAAGAGACTTCTCACCTATATGGCCAAGTATCTAGTGTAATAATATTATTTTCTCTATTGGAAGTTTCATCTCCAAATAATGAGAACGATTAGGTACCCTAAATGCATGACCATTGGAAGTAGATACAATAGATTTATTTGCTACTAGTTCCAATAGTGGGTATGAAGAATTTGAAGCTTTTTTCTTTGAATTATAAAAATAAATATTGCACTAAATAATACATGAATCTAACTTGAACAAAGTCCCAATCCAAACCATTAGCAAGAACTCATCATCTTTCATCCTCCATTCAAGAAAACAACTTGCACATGTGTATCATTCAAGATTCTTATAAAAAGAAGGTTTTATGCCAAACCAAGGATATGTAGAAAACCATCATTTCCCTTCAATCTACCATTAGGGAATTTGATCTTGAATCTTCCATGGCCAACAATATTCAAATGAGGTTCATTACCTAGGTACACCTTCCTACCATCATATTCTTTATACTTTGAGAACCAATCCCGATGTGGGGTCATGTGGAAAGAAGAACCAAAGTCAATCAACCACACATCTTGAGATGCATGTGTTTCCAAGGCAGTGAAAAAAGAACTTTCATCATCCTAAGAGGATTTAATTAGAGTTAGAATTGGAGAAGCTCTTCTTTTCTCCTCCATGTAGTCCTTATGAGAATGACCAATTTTTCAAAATTCCATGATATTTGGAATAAGATATTTCTTTCATATTTTCCTTCTTATTTCCTTTCTCCTATCTATCACAAATGACTCCCTTAGCCATTTCAAAAGATTTCCTTTGCATGTATTTGAAATAAAGTAATGATGTAATCACTTCATCCATCTTGAAGGTGGTAGTGGTACTCCAAATGACCATAACAAGGTGATCCCATGATTTTGGAAACAAACAATGAAAATTCATGCAAAGATCTTCATCCTCCATTTTCACACCAATAAAACCCAACTGGGAAATGAGCATGTTAAAAGCATTCAGGTGATCAACCATAAATCCTCCTTCTTCCATCCTTGGAGAATACAACTTCTTTCTCAAGAATAAACTATTTACTAGGGATTTAGCTTGATAAATTTCTCCAATATTCTTCCAAAAGGCTTGTCATATTCTTCTCTTTATGTACATTCAAAATAATAGAGTCTACCAAATAGAGATTTATCAGAGACTTGTCTTTTCAATCCAACAACTTCCAATTTTCTTGAGTCATGTTGATAGGTTTGGTATTGGATATTGCATCCCATAGATTGTTCTCTATGAGCATATCCTCCATTTTAAGGTTCCACAACTCAAAAATTCCATCATTAAACTTATCCATCTTGATCTTTCTGGATGTGCTTTCCATCTTTTTTTTTCTGCAAGAAGGTCACAAAAAATACTCTACACAAGAATCCCACTCAAACAAAGATCAATTCAAAAAGCTCTCTACCCAACAATGGGACCCAAACTAGCTAGGCTCTAATACCAACTAAAACGAAGATATGTCAGCATAAATAACTTCCTACATCAATGCACATGGAGGAGAAAGTGAAAAATTTTATTCTCAAACTTTTAAAAGTTACATATTAAGATGTACATTCAAATAACAATATTAAACATACAAAATAGTAGAAAACCATTACATAGTGTTTACATGAGGAAAACCCTCTAGGAGAAACACCACAGACTCCAAAAGCACAACCCTTTGTATTATCAATAATCAATTGGTTACAATACATTCATAAAGTCAACCTCATTGTTAGTGTGAAAGGGGTATTTTATCTAACTAGTTCATTCTTAGCTAGTTCTCCACTAAATTCCTCTTCACACTAGCTTAACTTTCTAGAAAGATAAGGTGGTTGAGCCTTTAATGACATGATTTTTCACACCTCATAGGATTCCAACACTTGTCATAATCTGGTTGCATCTATCTCTCCCCTTGGCCTATATAACCAAGGCATTTCCTTTGTAATTCTCAATTCTCAAGCTGAATATAGCTTTCTATTATTGAGAGGAATACAGTTTATTCTTCCTCATATTTCTGGTTTTTCTTTCCTTTAGTCATTAGATTCCTGGATAGGCTAGTTAGCAAATCTCACATGGTATCAAAGCCAAATTTGAGTTGTGGGTTAGCAATCCTTTAGAAAACCTAAGAGTGCAATTTTTTTTTTCATAGAATTGAGTATGCTCTCCTCTTGCATATTCTGATGATTTGGAGAATAAAAAAGGTGTGAGAAAAATATCAGTTTCTAGGGGGGTTCATACATTGACTTGTTAGTTACAGGTCTACTGAAGCTTCCTGGAGAGATTTTGAGCTCACCATTGAGTTCAGAGCAGTTGAGACATTCAGATCTGCCATTTGTTTCGCCTGAAACGAACATTGGAGGCCAAATCTACAACAATTTGAAGTGGAAGGTTCATTGCCAGATCCAACAAGGAGCCATCATTTCAGAGCATTTTGAGTCAAATCCAACCTTGCCATTGTACTCAGAAGGCTCACAAACCATAAAATTGACTATCAAAACGTCAACTTTGAACAAAGTTGCGAGATAAGGCAAAACAATTTTTTTTGTCTAGGGAGCCATTTTGCCACATGAACAAATAAGTAATATTTTTTATTTTAAAAAATATATATTTATTTTTGTTTTAAAATAAAAACATTTTATTTTGTTTAAAAATAAAAATCATTTTATTTGTTTTCTTTGTTTTTCAAATAAACATATATTTTTTATTATTTTTTTTTTAAATTGCAAATTTGCAAATTTGTTTTAAGAAAAAAAAAATATCTCTTTAAATATATATTTTTGATTATTGAAAAATATATTTTTTAAAAAAAAAAAAATAAAAATCTAAATATATATTATTTTCTTTTAAAAAAAATCAAAGATTAAAATTTAAAATTAAAAATTAAAAACATTAAAAATTAAAATTAAAAAAATTGTTGGTACAAAGACTTGCACAAAGTTCTATGCAGGCCTTGTACATGCATAAAGCAGCATGCCACTCTAAGAGGGGCGGCTCCTTAATTTGTTGATTCTCAAGGACTCCTCACCGTTCTCGTTTTGCAAACTTCAAAGTTGCATAACTTTTGCATACGACCTCAGATCGAGTTGATTATTTTTTTGAAAGTGCACAATTTTTCATGTACTTCACATTGGTGCTATTTATTTCATATGAAATTGCACCAAATTTATAATTTTAACACATGCTCATTTCTTGAGGATTTGTAAAAGCATTGAAATCCAAAAATCTATAACTACACTAAATATAAAGTGCCAAATCATTTTTTTCTAGGTGGGTTCTTTGATTGAGTAAAGAAGGGGGGGTCTCTTGCTATCTTTGTGCTTGAACATCTCTCATACTTTATGCTCTATTTTTCCTTCACTATGGGTACATTTAAGTTTCCATTACTCATGTGCCCTAAAACTACAACACATGGCATCAAAATGCATGGAATGCCTTAATGCAACTAGGATATACACCTTATGTTGAGAAGAAGGTAACTGAACCCACAAATGATAAGGAAAAACTACTCTGGATGTTAGAACATAAAAAACCTCTTGGTTGTCTATGGAGTTTTGTTTCTCTTGATATAATGTTTCAGATTGAAGCATGTAAAGATTCACATGATGCATGGGACAAATTAAAAAATCTCTATGGTACAATTGATGAAGTTTGTGGTTATCAAATTAACAATGAACCAATGAGTCTCAATCCAAAGCATTTTGATAACATCCAAGATTATGTAACAAATGTCAATGACCTTAGAGCACAATGTAAATCATGTGGCTTAGAGAAGAAATACATTCAACTTGTCTATAACACTCTAAAAAAATTTGGACCTAAATTTGTAGCTTTTGTTTCTATCTTTCACACTCATAGGTTGACAATGGGATCTACATTCACTACACCTTCTTTTGCATCATTTTATAAAAATGTTAATGCAAGAACAAGGCAAGCTTCTGTCAACGGTTCTTCTCAATCCTTCACATTCACAAGCTTTGATGGCTAGTCAACCAAAGGGTCACAAAGAATCAAGGAAACCTAACAATAAATAAAAGTAGTTCAAGAAGAAGTCACAAATAAATCAAGCACAATCATCTTCAACAATAAAAGTTTACTCCAACTCCTCTTCAAAGGGGAAATTTCAAAAGAAGGAAAGGCCAGCTTGTAGCTACTGCAAGAAACTTGGTCATGAGGAACATTCTTGTCATAAGAAGCAGATCGATGAGTTAAAGAATCTTCTTAAAAGGAACAACATTAATTTGCCTTCTTTTGTTGCTCAACAATCCTCTACTCCTTCAAAATTAGGCAAAGGGAAAGCGCATGCACTGGTTGCTATTATTGATTCTTCAAAAGTATGGATTCTTGACTCACGTGCATCACATCACATGGGTTCTAGTAAAGAACAATTTTCTTTGTTGGAGCCTTGTTTTGTGCCCCACATTCTCATCGGGGATGATTCTCTAGTGGATGTAATTGGGAAGAGTTCAATTGATACTGGCAATGGTACATTTGAGGATGTTCTCTATGTGCCTGATCTGTCAGCCAACCTTCTCTCCATCTACCAAATCACTTAGAATGGTAGAAAAGTTGAATTCACTCTAGATTCTGTTAGCATCAAGAATCTTGAAGATAATGTGCTCCTTGCAGTTGGTAAGGCCAATCATGAGTCTCGCCTATATGCTTTCTCTCATTTTGTACCTGATTCACATTCAACTGTATTGCTCACCCATTCAAATTCTGTGAGCAAACTATGGCATGAGCAGTTTGGCCATCTCAACTATCGCTATCTTCAGCAACTCAACAAACAAAATATGGTCACGGGTCTTCCTCAAATCAATTTTTCAGATGGTGATGTTCAAGTTGTGCCTTGGGAAAACATCCCAAGGAGAAGTTTGACAAAGGGAAGGCTTGGAGGGCATCATAAGTCCTTGAATTGGTTCATAGTGACTTGGCGGGTCCTTTTCCATCATTATCTTTCAGTAAGGATCATTATTTGATCACCTTCATTGATGACTATTCCAGATACACATGGGTCTACTTTCTTCAAAATAAAGGAGAAGTCTTTGATAGATTTCAAGAGTTTAAGGCTTGTGCTAAGAAGCAATTTGGAAAGTGTGTCAAAATTCTTCACACTGATAATGGCAAAGAATATGTGAACCACCGACTTGAGCAATTCTATACTCTTGAAGGGATTGATCTTCAACATATTGTTGCTAGATAGTTCATTAGCTCATCTTGGGATTGGTGCTAGTACAAAGACCTTGCACATTAAAAAACATAGGATGAGTGACTATGCATCAGAAAAATTGATTTGGGGAAGACCCGTGACCATATTCTATTTGTTGATTTGTTGAAGATAGTGGTAGTTGAGATGGCCAAACCGCTCATGCCATAGTTTGCTCACAACATTTGAATGGGTGAGCAATGTAGTTGAATGTGAATCAAGTACAAAATGGGAGAAAACATACAAGAGAGACTAATGGTTGGCCTTACCAACTGCAAGGAGTGCATTATCATCAAGAGTCTAGATGTTGATAAAATTTGGAGTGAATTCAACTTTTCTACCATTCTAAGTGATTTGGTAGACAAAGAGAAGGCTGGCTGATAGATCAGGCACGTAGAGGACATCCTGAAATGTACCATTACCGAAAAACTTGTAGCTACTGCAAGAAACCTGGTCATGAGGAACTATCGGCATGATCTAAATTATTTTGAACCTCTGAAGAACTATCATCATGATACAAGGACTCCAAGATGATGGTGGTAGGAGAAGTGTCGAGAGAAGAACTAGAAGTAATCTCCTCAAATTGAACACTCCTCTCAATGAATAACTCATTTGTGTTAGGATGAATAAGCTTGTAGCCTTTGACATCATCTGGGTAACCAAAAAATATGCAAAGCTTTCTCTATGGATCCATAGCCTTACATTTCTCTATTGGAATGTGAGCCCATGGATTAGAGCCAAACACTCGAAAGTGCTTAACTGATGGTTTTTGACTGGTCCAAGCTTGAAAAGGAGTTACCCCCTACACAAATTTATGGGGAACATGATTCTGGATATAACACGCACAATTAATGGCTTCTGCCTAGAAAGGTGGTTCCAAAGACTTGGAGTGAATCATACAATTAGCCATTTCTTTCAAGGACTGATTTTTTTGTTCTACAACTCCATTTTTCTGAGGACTGTAGGGGACTGTATGCTGCAAATCAATGCCCTCTAAAGCACAATACTACACAAATATGTGGTTGACATATTCCCCCCCATTATTAGTACATAGAAATTTGATAGATTTTCCAATTTGTTTCTCTGCAAAAGCCTTATACTCCAAGAATGAATAAAAGACTTCAGACTTTTGCTTTGCTTGAGAAAGTACACAATGGTGTACTTGGAGAAATCATCAATGAATGTTAAAACATATCGAGCTTTACTGAAAGATGGTTGTTGAAATGGACCTGCCAAATCATTATGTACTAGCTCCAAAAGATGTGATTCTCTCCAAGCTTTTCCTTTGTCAAACTTCTCTTTAGGATGTTTGCCAAGAATGCAACCATGACAAACACCTTTAGAAAAGAAAACTGTAGGCAATCCTGTAACCATATCCTATTTGTTGAGCTGCTGTAAATAATGGTAGTTCAAGTTTCCAAACTGTTGATGCCATAAATTACTCACATCATCTGAATGAGTGAGTAGAAAAGTCAAGGGGGGATCAGGAACAAAATGAGAGAACAAATAAAGTTGAGACTGATGATCTACTCTCCCAATTGCAATTGTAGAATCATTCTACATCTCACGAATCACTACTAAATCAGGAGTAAACTCAACTCTCTTACCTACACCTGTGTGAGTGATTTGATAGATAGATAGGAGATTAGTTGATAATGAGGGAACACAAAGAACATCCTAAAATGTGCCATCCCCCATATCAACAGACCCTCTCCCACATACCTCAAGTGGAGTGTCATCACCCATCAAAATGGAAGGCATAGAGCATGGCTCCATTTTTTCAATTTCATCTTTAGTTGAAGTCATGTGTTGTGAAGCACCTGAATCAAGAATCCATGTGGATGGTGGAGAAGCAATAGCTACAAGGGCCTTTTTCATTTCCTTTCCCCTTACTGTTGTCTTTGGCCTTGTGAGAACCCTCCTCTGAACTCTGTTTGATGGAATTAGGAACACTAAGATTATTCTTCTCAAGAATGTGTGTCAAATGATCCACTTGTTTCTTCAAACACTTGTTCTCATCATGATCGAGTTTCTTACAATAGGCACATTTGACCTTCTCTTTCTTAGGATTTTCGCCCTTAGAAGATTGGATCTCATTGGTTTCTTTTGAAGCAATTGGAATCTGATCCTTTTTCTCCTTGCTATTATTTTGTTTCTTATCCTTATTGTTACTACTTTGTCCTTTTTGTTCTTTTGTACCTTGGTTGACAGTCAGGGCATGTGACAGAGGATTTAAGAGTTCCCATTTGTATTAGCTTATCTTGTTCTCGTGTGAGAGAGATAACAAAATCATCCAAAGATGGCATAGTGAATTGTGTCCCAAGTGCACCCTTAGTAGCATAGAAGGTAGAAACAAAGACAAAAATATTCTGAACTTAGTTTAGAGAGAATACTAAGAATCAGTTGTTCGTCTTTCTTATCAATACCACATTGTTTTAATTGTAGTGTCACGGGTGAGAATTTGCAATTTCTAAAAAATCATTGCATCAAAACCAAAACACACCTAACATGGTATTAGAGCAGTTCTTGTGCAATATAGATTGTAGTTTCCTTATTTGAGATTTTTTGGGGGGGCTAATAAGCTTTGTTGCAATTTTCTTCAAAATCCTGTATGCTCTTCTCTTACGTTTTTGAATGATTTGAAGAATCTGAAAGGATTTATGAAGATCTTGTTAAAATTTTAGGTTTTAGCATGCCTTTGCTTGACTTAGGTAGTTGATTGAGCCTTTACATGCCATTTTTTCATTTTTGGGGTCATTTTTGTTGTTGCTAGGAGCATTATTTTACACTAGATCTACATTTTTTGTATAAACTAAAGAAAATCTACCATCTGGGTTTTGTTCATAGTAGAAAAAAACCAATTTGGGTCATTGCTAGCTTTTGCATACAGGTTATATATTTTGCAGAAATTGAAAGTCAACGTTTTAGCAGACCCCCTCTCCGTTGACAGTTGCAGATTTGAAGGCAGTTTTCAAACACTTCGTTCTCACTCATACTGGCTTTGTTTCTCAATATATTTTTTTATTTGGGCTATTTTCTTGTGCTCTTTGCACCAGTGCAAAGATCATGAGAAAATGACACACCCATAAAGCTAGTGATATGTTCATACTATTTTTGATCTTTTGACCTCCATTGACATCCCTTAACTCGAGCTCCCGACCTCCGTTTTCAATGCAATTTTTTTTTATTTGGGCTATTTTTCATGCTCTACACATTGGCGAAGATGGTTTCAGATTTTGGTGCATGGATTTTTCAGAATTTGTTGATTCTCAAGCATGATTCCTCAATGTTCTCGTTTTGCAAACTTCAAAGTTGCATAACTTTTGCATACGACCTCAGATCGAGTTGATTCTTTTTTTGAAAGTGCATGATTTTTCATGTACTTCACATTGGTGCTGGGATTGATCTTAAAGTGTCGACCAACATTAAAAAAATATTAAATGGACGAGTTGCCAAAAATAAATGAGAAGCACTTTTTAAAAAGTTATAATAATTAATATTTAAATGAATATTAATTTTTTTTTTTTTTTAAAAGTAAAAAAAGTAGGTGCACTATTTATAATCGTTGGCAGACTTCAAGAAATATAATATTTTTTTTAGCATAAAAAAATATTAAAAAAACATTAAAAAAAAACTTAAAAGGCACGTCAGTCGAACAAACCTGCAAGGGCACAAAGGCCAAAGAGCTAGAAGAGCGCGCGGAGAATTGTTTCTTGGAAAACACGGCTTGGAAGAATGTGCAAGAAAAAATTAAGGAGTTGCCCCTCTTAGAGTGGCATGCTGCCTTATGCAGGTACAAGGCCTACACAAAAATTTGTGCAGGTCTTTGTACCAACAATTTTTTTAATTTTAATTTTAAATTTTAAATTTTAATCTTGGATTTTTTTTTAAAATAAAATAATATATATTTAGATTTTTGATTTTTAAAAGAGAAATAAATATATTTTTTTCAATAATAAAAATATATATTTAAAGAGATATTTTTTGCAAAAAATTTAAAACAAAAATAGATTTGCAATTTCAATTTAAAAAAAAAAAATAAAAAATATATGTTTATTTGAAAAACAAAGAAAACAAATAAAATGATTTTTTATTTTTTAAACAAAATAATTTTTTTATTTTAAAACAAAAATAAATATCCTTAGCCTATATCCTTTGACAGAGATACAAAAATAAGGAAGTCTATATCCTTAGCCTATATCCTTTGACAAAATAAAATAAAATGGGAATATCTACCAGCTAGTTCATCGGGGATGATTCTCCAGTGGATGTAATTGGGAAGGGTTTAATTGATATTGGCAATGGTACATTTGAGGATGTTCTCTGTGTGCCTGATATGTCAACCAACCTTCTCTCCATCTACCAAATCACTCAGAATGGTAGAAAAGTTGAATTCACTCCAGATTTTGTCAACATCAGGAATCTTGAAGATAATACACTCCTTGCAGTTGGTAAGGCCAATCATGAGTCTCACTTGTATGCTTTCTCTCATTTTGTACCTGATTCACATTTAACTACATTGCTCACCCATTCAAATTCTGTGAGAAAACTATGGCATGAGCGATTTGGCCATCTCAACTACCACTATCTTGAGCAACTCAACAAATAGAATATGGTCACGGGTCTTCTTCAAATCAATTTTTTAGATGGTGTATGTTTAGGTTGTGCCTTGGGAAAACATCCCAAGGAGAAGTTTGACAAAGGGAAGGCTTGGAGGGCTTCAGAAGTCCTTGAATTGGTTCATAGTGACTCAGCGGGTCCTTTTCCATCATTATCTTTCATTAAGGCTTGTTATTTTCTCACCTTCATTGATAACTATTCCAAATACACATGGGTCTACTTTCTTCAAAACAAAGGAGAAGTCTTTGATAGATTTCAAGAGTTTAAGGCTCGTGCTGAGAAGCAATCTGGAAAGTGTGTCAAAAATCTTCACATTGATAATGGAATAGAATATGTGAATCACCGACTTGAGAAATTTTGTACTCTTGAAGGGATTCATCTTCAACATACTGTTGCCTATACACCACAACAAAATGGTGTAGCTGAGAGGAAAAGTGGGTCCCTGAAAGAGATGGCTAGTTGCATGATCCATGCTCGCTCCCTTGCACCTGCATATTGGGAAAAAGCTATCAACTATGCTACTCACATCCAAAATAGAGTTCCACATAAGGCATTAAAGGGCATCACTCCCTTCGAAGCTTGGTGTGGTAGGAAACCTATTGTGGGGAACTTTAGAGTTTTTGGCTCCCCAACATGGGCACATATTCCTTCAAACAAGTGCAAGGCCTTGGAACCTCAAAGTTGACCTTGTATCTTTGTTGGTTACCCTAATGGTGTCAAAGGATATAGGCTAATGGATCCTAAAACACATGAGCTCTTCATTGAGTGCAGTGTGCATTTTGAGGAAATCTCTTCTAGCTCATCCTCTACTCTTCCTTCCTCCATAGTGAATTTAGAGGATTTTGACATCGAGGATTTTCCTCTTGCTTCCTCTAGTCATCGAGTTGATCATGAGATTTCATATTCCTCTTTAGAGAGTTCATAATCTCCTCCTCCATCCCCTACCATGCCTCGTTGGGCTCGCCAAACACTTGAGTCTGCAGGTGATCTTGTTGGGGATCCTTCAAATTCAAGTTGGACTTGATCACAACATCAAGACATTCCACATTCCTACATCACCACAACTTCAGATCCACAATCATTTCGTGAAGCATCTGGTATTGTTGAGTAGGATTCTACAATGGAGGAAGAGTATAACTTTAATGCAGAATGCAACATGGGATCTTGTTCCAGTTCCTAAGGTAAGAAAACTAATTTAGTGTAAGTGGATCTATCAAACCAAATTTATAGCGGATGGCTCAATTGACAAGTATAAACCATGACTAGTGGACAAAGGTTTCTCTCAAGTACTAGGTATTGACTACACTGAGACCTTTTCCCTTGTTGCCAAAATGAACTCCATTCGCTTGCTAATTGATATTTTTGCAGCTCATGGTTGGGTTGTACATCAAATGGATGTGAAGAGTGCATTTCTTCATGGAAATATACATGAAGAAATTTACATGGAGTAGCCACAAGGATTCATTCAAGATTCTTCATTGGTTTGTAAACTAAGGAAGTCTCTCTATGGCCTCAAACAGGCTCCATGAGCTTGGTATGCCAAAATGGACTCCTTCTTCTCTCCATTGGGTTCTCCAGATGCCACTCAGATTTGAATGTTTACATCTTGCAATAGGAGGATGCTCTTCTCTTCTTGGCTCTCTATGTTGATGACTTAATTGTCACTAGGAGCACTTCATCCATCATCTTGACTGTCAAGAATTATTTGCATGACATATTTTCCATGACTAACTTGGGTCTCTTGCACTATTTTCTCGGGATCGAGATCACTCAGACCTCTTTCGGGATCTCTCTTGCACAACCCAAGTATTCTCTTGATGTTTTGTCACATTTTCATATGGCTGATTGTAAGCCTACACTAACTCCCTTTTTGTCTGGAGTTAAACTTGAGGCCAAATTTTCCACACCACTAGTTGATGCAACTTTGTATTGTCAACTTGTTGGTAGCCTAATCTACTTGACACATACTCACCCCGATATTTCCTTTTCAGTTGGCATTGTTTCATGCTTCATGACAAAACCACATGAGCTTCATTGGAAAGCTTCCAAACACATCTTGCACTACATCCAAGGAACTCATCGGTATGGGATTCACTATGCAATAGGAACAAGTTCAGACTTACTTGGATACATAGATTTTGATTGGGCTGGTGATATTGATGATCGTAAGTCCACATCCGGCTACATTTTTCACTATGGTTCTAGTCCCATTTGCTGGCAAAGCAAGAAGCAACATGCCATTGCTATTTCTTCAACTGAGGTTGAGTATCGAGGAGCTGCCAATTCCACCACTGAGGCTATTTGGCTTTAGAATATCCTCACTAAACTTGGTATCACCTTTCAAAAGCCATTAGTCATCTATTGTGACAACCAGAGCGCCATCCAGATCTCAAAGAACCCGATCCATCATCAATGAACCAAACACATCGAGATCCATATGCATTTTCTTCAGGAGCTGATTCAGGAGTAGGTTATTGATTTGCGATACTGTCCTATAGTAGATCAAGTATGTTCATATTTGGTCTCTCTTGGGGGTGAGGCACATCTCTTCTGGGGGGGTCTCTTAGACCTTCTTCATTCACCCTCTCATAGGCATGAGTTTTTTCCCACTGGGTTTTCTCCTTCTTTATCATTGAGAGGTTATTATGTACATGGGTACCTCATCAGACCCAGTAGCCAGGACCCATATTTGTATCTTTGCATTGTATAATTCTCCCTAAGTTTCACTTAAGGGGGGTGTTAGTGTGAAAGGGGTACTTTATCTAACTAGTTCATTCTTAGCTAGTTCTCCACTAAAGTCCTCTCCACACTAGCTTAACTTTACATAGGGATAAGGTGGTTGAGCCTTTAATGACATGAGTTGTCACACCTCATAGGATTCCATCACTTGTCATAATCTGGTTGCATCTATCTCTCCCCTTGGCCTATATAACCAAGGCATTTCCTTTTTAATTCTCAATTCTCAAGCTGAATATAGCTTTGCATTCTTGAGAGGAATACAGTTTATTCCTCCTCATATTTCTGGTTTTGCTTTCCTTCAGTCATTAGATTCCTAGATAAGCTAGTTAGAAAATCTCACACTCATTAGCAAAATCCTTCAACAATAATAAGGTTTTTGGAATGGTTTTGGCAGCATAACAATACTTGCAAAAAACTTCAAAATATCATACTAAAAAATATCAAGTATCAATTTTATATTACAATACAATGAAGAAGGCACAAAGATATGGATTCCAAGGATTTCCACATGGAAAGAATCCAATTCTTGCATACTTGTCTTGAGTCTCCTTGATATGCACCGTGCTTGTATGCATGCAACAACCTTACATGCATAGCACTATCATAACCTAGGCCCACATAACATAGATTTTTCTATTCTCAATACCTTCCTCTTCATTCATAGGGCCCCTCAACATATAATGCACATGTATGTATGCAAACACCTTGCATGCATAGGGGCCTTTATCACATGGGGCCCACTTGTCAGAGTTTTTCATAGTTGACTCTTCCACTTGTCATACTATCATATCAATTGTCATAATATGTTAGACTAAAATCTTAAAAATTATGACACATTCCACCGAATCAGCCTCATAGTGGGGTCCACCAAGTGAGATTCCTACTTCCACAAATCTAGCTTGTATTTCTCTATTCACTTCCATGTAGGATGCCACCTCACTCGGTAGGTCCTACAAAATGACTTGACATAGTAGGCATACAATGAATAATATAACAATTAAATAAATTTTAGGACTTGAAAAGGTTGAGACACCATAATCTCAACATCTTATATGGTTTCATGACTAACAAAAGTAGTGTCATGCCAAAGAAATAAAAATAATATGCCCCAATTGGAAAAATATATAAAAGGTTAGTATGATGCCCCCTTGAGAGGTTGAACAAAAAAATGTTTTGGGGTAAACTCTAAAAAATAAGAAATGGATGCTAAGATGTGTAGAGAAGGAAAAATGGAGGTGATTGGAGAAGAAATGAAGAAAACGAGCTAAAAATGAGAAAATTGGCGAAATAAATGGGGGGAGTAGTGTAAAACATTAGGGCTTAGGATGTGAAAAATGGGTTTTTGGGGTCTATAAATAGGCTATGGGGTGCCCCTGTGGGTTCATTTTCACTCTTATATTTAGGATGTTATATTTATCTTGGTGCAACTAGGTGCAAACATAATGATGAAAATTACTTATCATACACATCATGTAAAGTAGGTTTGACAATACCAGTGGGAAGAGGACGTAGGAGCACCAATATGTACCACTAATTAGGTCCCTTGGTATAATTTTAGGTGCAATAAATTCTAGGAGAAGTGGGCAAAAATAAAGGCACTACTCTAGAAAGTAGTGTACATTGTCATCATTAGTGCTTGTATGATCGTTTTAGCATTTGCATGGTCGGTTTAGCGTATGCGCTCATTGTAGTGCTAACACAAGGAAAAGAGTTCAATTTTATGAACACAATCATACTTGCATGAGTGTAGTTCTTGCATGGGATATGGTAGAGTTTTCATGAAATGACACTTTCATGAGCTAGGGTAATTCTTGCACTATAATAGATTAGTGATTTCACACGAGAGCATTTGGGGAGGGGAGATTAGTGCTTTAGTTGAATAGCTCCTAAAAAATTAAATCAACACTTGCACTGATCGGGAAGGTTGGACTTAGAAAGGATTATGATTAAGGCTAATGACTTGGTTTGGATGGAATACATGTGCAACTACCACCATTGAGTCTTGGAAGAGGTGATTAATGAGAATTAGGCTACGACTATAACTAAATGATATCAACCATGAGTTCTTAGTTACAATTAGATTGTACAAGGTAGGATGGTGGCCAAAGATTATGACACATTGAGTGATGATGACCACCTTGGTGGAGTAGTGACAAAATGTGATATGTAATTAGAGGTTTACAATTAACTTAAATTACAGTTAATCCTGATCCAATAAAATTGTGTGACTATGTTGTTTAATCGTTGAAAATACAAACTAGGTTCACGTTTATATAACTTAATGAAATTAACTAATTAATAAAGTGTTGTAATTAGAAAAAAAATAAAGAAAGAAAGATATGAGAGAGAAGGAGAACGATAAAGAAGAAAGAGAGGAACACGAGCTTGATAACAGAGCTCGTCCAATTAGGACTACGTCTTCGGGTCTGCTTCTCAATGATGGACCACTTTCATTAATGATGCCAAACTTAAATTTTCTTTGCTACATCAAAAATGCATCCAAAAACCTACATAAAATCCTCTCACATTCTCTCTCAACACTTGAAGACACTCCAAATGTCTTCATGTATACAATAATCTCCTCCTTTTCCTAATTCCAATAAGCCTATTATTCTCTCCAAAAGAATTTTCCACATTTCACAATAATTTTCCAATAATATAATTATTCTCTCTAAGAGAATTTTCAATATTTCACATTAATTTCCAATGTCCCTGAAAAGCCAAATTCTTCCCCTTTTTATACATTTGATTTTACCTAATATGATTTAAAACCATATGATTTTCAAATTATCCCAATCTCCCATTTACAAGAGTAAATCCCCTAAAAATAATACACCCGTTAAAATAAATAGCCCTTATAATTTTGGGCTTTACAATATTCCCGTACAATATCATTTCAATTTGATACACCTTTAAAATTATCTTAAAAACCCCTTAGGATATTCTCACAAATCTTAACATGTAAATAGGGATATAAATTATCTTTTAATAATCCATGTAAATAGGGATATGGATTATCTTTTAATAATTCATGTAAATAGGGATATGGATTTCAAGCCTTAAAAATAGGGATATAGATTATCTTTTAATAATCCCCTTAAAATTACGTTTAAATCCTTTAAGATCCGAGATTTTATATTTTATGATATTTGCCTCTTTCAAAATCCTTATAGATTCGGGCTTCATGTTTCAAATATCTTTTATAAACCTTTTAAAGTATTAAAGCCCTTTTAAAATATTTATGCATTTTATTTTAATGGTTTTAGCTCATATATTTCGGGCTTAATTTCTAATTTAAATAAGATAATTGCCCTCAACTGCTTCTGCCACGTCATCATCTGCCATGTCACCTTGTCTTGCCATGTCAGCAACAATGTTGACTATATCCACTGACTGTACAGGTCAACCTACCCTTTTGGAAACTTTGACTAGCTCTATCTTGCTCATACGGACTTTGTTTGACGTGATTCAAAAGGTGTCAGAACCATATCAACGAGCCCTTCGATCTGAGACTACTTTTGTTTGATTTGGAGATATATTTTTAAGCCTTGTATCGACACCTGATTTGCCTGTTTGACCAAAACTTTGATTGAACATAACTTCTACATATAGACTCCTTTTGAGCTCGTTCAAGTTGCATCAGGATCATGTCAGTGAGTTCTTTCCGATGATGTTGATTATGTTGAATTTTGAGACTGTGAAATTTTTAGGTTTTCTGGATCCACCTAGATCAAAATGAGACAATTAGTTTTCATCTACCAACAAGTGAGATGACAATCACTTGGAGGATGTATGGAGGATATTGCACATCCCTATTTGAGGTACACTTGTAGATTATGAGATAGTGATGAGGTATTTTTACCTAGAGTGGGTGTTCATGACAACGGATTTTCCTATCAGAGGCATTGAATAGCATTAAGGATGAAGACTTTACCTGCATTGTAATTGTACGTTGTTGGTTTGATTGGAAATATTTTGATGCAAAATTAGAGGTCTCATGCATTTACTATTAGATGGTCTCACATAGTACATTAAATGTTGTTAGATCAAGCAATATATGACTAGGGATATTGTGTGCTAATGCAACTATATCATGGCATGCATATGGTGGTTTTAGAGGAGGGGGGATTTTAGGATGTGGTGTGATATTGCTACACATATGGGCATGGGAGAACATTTTTTTATTGAGTCTTATCTCCTAGATAGTGAGAAACAAAGTAGAATTTTGTTTATTTATACAATGGTGATGTCCATCATACTAGGATGGGTGACATGTCCTACTAGAGGTGAGTGGTGTATGATATTGATGAGGTGATATAGATGCCATGAAATGGGCGTGAGTCATGGGAGGAGGATTATGAGCACCTTCAATATACACATGCAAGAGGTTGGGCCTTGGGGGTGGCTAGGGAAATGATCTATACATAAGTGATCTAAGAGGTTGGGACTTGGTGTTAAAACCCAATCCATTAACCCAAAAAAAATTACCACTGATTTTTTTATTTTACTTATTTTTAATTTATTTATTATGTGTGTATTCAATTGAATACTCAGGTACTTCTACCAATATAGGATAGGCATTTGTCCATTTGAGATAGACATCCAACCATACTAGTTAGGCATCTATCCATATAGGACAAGAGTTCATCTATCAATCTCGGATAGGAATCTACCCAAACAAGGTAGGCGTCTATCCATAAAGGATAGGAATATGCTCTAGCCAGAGACTTAGAATTTTCAGGACCACCTGGGTCCTTAGTCACTCTCTAAATACTACAATCCTCTATTAGAAGTGCACCAAGGTCTTCATCTTTAGGTGTATATATAAAATAAATAATTAGCTTGAGTTCTACCTTAGAATTCAGCCTAAAGCCTCATGGAGTTAAGCAAATCCAAATGGTATTCCTTTTGAGTATACAAAGAGCATATTTTATCTTAATCTTTATGATAGAGATTTTAGCCCTTCCCTTAGTAAATAAATTCTCTTAAATTATTAAATCTTCTATTATAAATCAAATTAACATGATATTTATTAGACATCCCCTAATCTCCACCCCCAAACGCCTTAGTACTGGGAGCACCCTTCATTTCCCAGACTACCTACATGTCTTTCTTCCAAATGGGATCAAGGCGTAAAATATGTAATTCTATTTCTACTCTAAGTTTGATGTGAACTGTTATGTGGGCACACAACCCTTTCTAGGGCTCCTTTTCCCCAGATAGTTCCTCTCCGACTGATAACCATGAAGGGATCAATAATTGAAGTAAATAGTCATCATGGCTATTACTTGTTTCCTAAAAATAACTAATGCATAGTCCTAAAATAACATTACCTTTGAAACCATTGAAACTAAACTTTCATTTTCATGATTAAATTTCCAAATAACATGAAAATAAAATAATATTCTATTAAATATTATAAAGAGGTTTACTAAGTTTGAAATTGCAGATTTTGGTTCATTTGATTAATCTTTTTAGATTATCGGTCCAATAGAGATTACCCATCCCTTGTATTTTATTATCATCACTTGATGCCCCTTATCTCTCCTCGATGATTTAAATGGGTGATGCCACATATGCCATTATTGCAGGTGTGTTAGGCTATAGATGTAGTATCTCAAAGTATGATGACATTATCCATAATTATTAGCTAGAGGTGTCGTTGATATCAAACGCTGCCAGTTTTAGTTTTAATTCTTGTTTAGATTTTTCTATCTAAGAAATAAAATAAGAATCATACTAATTGCATAAAAATAAATGCTAAAAGTAAATTTAACTAATACTAATACTAATTATTTTAAAAATAAATGCTAATTTCTTTTGCATAGATAAACTTGTCCAATTTTGATTGCCTTTGAAAATCAACTACTTTTTGAAGTAAGTTAAACTAATACTAATTACTTAAATAAAACATATGTTAATTCTTTTATAATACTAATTATTTAAAATTGAAAATAAATTATACTAATTAATTAAAAAATACCTTTATATACTTATAACCTTTTAACTATACTAAATAATTTTGCAAGTATAAAGTTAATGTTAGAAACCAAGATCAGACATGCAAACCAAAAGGCCATCCAAAGAAGAGAAAAACAATAAAAAGCAAGAGCTTTGCATGAAGATGTGCAAATTGATATATTCAGAATTCAAATATTACAAGAGATGATTTGCTTTATAAAAGCAATGTATGCAACCCTAATGTTGACCTAAAAGGATACCCTAGTGTGCATAGTTAATAATTAATCAATTATTAATGTGCCTAAGTTTAGCTTAAGTACCTAAAGGAATAAGTGACTTAATTAATTAACCAATATTATATAATTAATTAAGTGTAATAACTTATTACTCTAACACCCCCCCTTAAGATGAACTTAGGAAGAAGCTAAAATGCTAGAAAAAGATGCATGAAAGCAAAGATGCATCCTGACAACTAGGCCTAATCAGGTACCCATTTACAAATGCAAGAATGAGGTAGAGAAGGAAAACCTAGTCGGACAAAAACCCCCTACAATGAGATGACATGCTGCAAAGAAGCACTGGAAGAACAATGTAGAGTAACACTGGAACCAAAATTTGGCAAGCAAGGAAAGATACTTTTGTCTACTACTCACACAGGATGAGAGTCACTGATTGACTCAAGGAATCATGAAAAAAGCAATAGCAGACCTGATGCCTTGGAACACTCGAAAACTCCAAACGGGAACAACCTTAGAATCTATGAAGCAGTAGTTGATTATTGAATGATGTGATATTGAAATTAAGTGCAAAGATGCAAGTTGCACTCTCCGAACTGCCAAAACATCCAAGTAATCTCCAAAACACCCATCGGGACAAATCTAGAATAATGATAAACCTGGGACAGATAAAGAAAAAAGTGCATGGACAGCAACATACAGCTCCTCAATACCTTTCCAACGCCGCAAAGATAGCGAAAATCAGAGAACGTGGCAAAAAGTTATGAGCTCAAAAGCATAAAATAAATATCTGACTTCAAACAGCAATAAATGCAGCTAAATAGAAAAATACTGAAAAATAAACTGCACCGCAAGAAAGTTCTCAGAACCAACTTTTCGACGATATCTCGTTTGCCCAATTTCGATACCGTATGCCCAAGTTATGCCAAAAATAAAAATACTGCTCCTTTACGACAAACTAGGGTTAAGAGGGGGCAAAAGAGGCCATACGGCCGCTGACATCATGCTGACATCAGCACTTCACGGCAAAAAAATTGACGGCTATCTAGCCATTGCTGTAAAAAATTAGCCCCCTGCAAAAAAAAATTCAGCAAAGCCCCTAGTTGTTGATATGACCAGGGCAGGGTGTTGAGGTCGGTCGGGGGTCGGGCGCTTGGGTCTTGGTCCGCGATATGACCACGGGGAACTACAGAGGGGCCTGTGGGGGCTAAAGAGGTAGGTGGCGGATTGGAGGAGCACCGCCAGTCTGAGCGGCCGCTGGGTGGCCATCGGGCTATTAATTATTAAATGTCTACCTATTAGGGTTTCTTTTAGGGTTGCAGAATCTCCTTTCATAAGGATTGATCATTGTATTTTATTTTCACGCTCTGATACCATGTTAGAAACCAATATTAGACATGCAAACCAAAAGGCCTTCCACAAAAGAAAAAAACAATAAAAAGCAGGAGCTTTGCATGAAGATGTGCAAATTGATATATTTAGAATTCAGATATTAAAAGAGATGATTTGCTTTATAAAAGCAATGTATGCAACCCTAATGTTGACCTAAAAGGAAACCCTAGTGTGCATAGTTAATAATTAATCAATTATTAATGTGCCTAAGTTTAGCTTAAGTACCTAAAGGAATAAGTGACTTAATTAATTAACCAATATGATATAATTAATTAAGTGTAATAACTTATTACTCTAACAATTAACTAATACTATTTATTTTTTAAAATAAACTTAAACTATTTTAAACACTTCAAGAATTAATTTTGTAAATATAACTTAAATAAATACTTAATTCTTTTCAAAATAAACTTAAATTATTCTATTTTAAAATTAATTTTATAATTGTAAGTTTTATCTAATAAATGCACATAAATTACAAATATTAATTTAACTAATATTAATTTCTTTTGAAAATAAAATTAAACTATTCTAAACACTTGAAAATCACTTTGCAAATATAAATTTACTAATACTAATTGTTTGGAAAATAAATAATAATTTTATTATACTTTTTTTTTGAAAATAAATTAAACTAATACATCACTTTGAAAGTAAATAGTAACTAATCTTGTAAAAAATATTAATTATAAAACTTTCTCAAAATAAAATAAGAATCAAATTAATTTTGACCAAAGGATTAGTTCTCATTTTTTGATCATGAAGATCCACAAGAGCAAGGTGAACGACAAATACACAATCTTATTTATAATTTTAAAGTCAATAAAGCCAATTATTGCTTTACTCTTAATTAATTTAGTTCTTATCAAAATAAAAAATAGACCAATTAACCACATATTGGTATAATGAAATATATGTTCATAACCATAACTATTCAATTAAAAATTCAATATGCATCAAGCAAAACTATACGTTCTTACCATAAATAGAATGTGATGTGCAAGAAATTATAAATGTGATCTATCATTTTTTTACAAGTATTAAATCTTCCCCTAAAATATTTCAAGTAATGAGTTTATATTACCACATTTCTGTTAAAGTTATGGCTAACATAAATAGATTTTCATAGACAAGAAATTAGAGACACAACAATGAGATATGGGACAAGATATTTAACGTGGTTCAGTAAAATTGCCTACATCCACAGGAAAACAAGAGAATTCTTTATTGATCACACATCACTATGTTTTTACATTACAAATAGTCCAATTTATAATGGACTCTACAACACTGACTACCCGAATGATTAGCTGGAGCACTGAGGGAGAATCGTCCATTTTACATTGGAATTGACCAGCTAACCATGTATGATAAGTTTGTTCCAAGAGATTACCAAGCTTGCATTGCTCATTTGTACTTGATTTTTGTTTGGAAGAAAAACAACTTCAGGTAGTTATACGAGACTTCACATCCCAACAATCTCCCACTTGAAGTCCAAACAATATTGGGAACAATCATGCTTGAAGAAATATTCTGCTTTCCAAGGCCTATTGTCATAGGCTTACCAATCCAAGAGAAGCTCTATAGAACTCCAGATTCTATTTTGAAACAACTTTCATAAAAGCATCTATAGGATTCAAATTCGTGTTTATCTTTTCCAACTTGAATTTACCCTCTTCAAGAACACTTCAAATATAGTGATATCGAAGCTCTATGTGCGTCGTTCATGAATGAAATGTTGCATTTTTGGCCAAGTGAATGGCACTTTTACTATCACTATACAATATGAATTCATTCTATCTATTACCCATTTCACATAGTAACCTCTACAATCACAACATCTCCTTTGCTCCTTTTGTCATTGTAATATACTCTACTTCAATAGTGGAAAGATCCACTACTTTCTATAACCTGGAAATCTAGCTAACTGTTGCTCCTGCCAATGTGAATACATATCCTATTGTAGGTCATCTTCAATCTAAATCTCCAACCATGTTTGAATCAACATATCCATGCAATTGTGCATCTTCACCTCTAAACCTCAAAACATGGTTTGAAGTGCCTTTAAGATATCTCAAAATCCATATCACTGCTTGCCAATGAGTTTTTCCTAGATTACTCATGTATCTACTAACCACTCCCACTGCTTGGGAAATATCTGGTCTTGTACATACCATAGCATACATTAAACTCCCAACTATAGATGAATATGGCACTATTGCCATGTAATATTTTTCTTCAAGTGTCTTGGGACACATCTCAGAAGATAATTTAAAATGCTCTGCTAGAGGTGTGCTTACTACCTTGGAATCCTTCATGTTAAATCTTTCTATTACTTTTTCAATGTATTTCTCTTGTGACAATATAAGTTCCTTTTTCTTCCTATCTCTGATAATTTTCATTCCAAGGATTTTCTTTGCACCACCCAAATCCTTCATTGAAAATTTCTTAAATAGTTGTTGTTTCAACGTGTTAACAACAACCATGCTAGATCCTGCAACTAGCATATAATCAACATACAACAACAACAATACAAATTCTCCATTATCAAAGAACTTATAATAAACGCAATGGTCAGATTCACATCTAGAAAAATTTTGCTCATACATGAAAGAATCAAATTTCATATACCATTGTCTAGGAGCTTGTTTCAACCCATATAAATTGCGATTTAGTTTGCAAACTAATGCTTCTTTACCTTTTTCCTCAAAACCTTCTAGATGCTTCATGTACAACTCTTCTTCCAAGTCGCCATGAAGAAAAGTTGTCTTGACATCAAGTTGTTCCAACTCTAGATCATGAACAACTACTAAACCCAACACTACTCTAATAGAGGTCATTTTCAAAACTGGTGAAAATATCTCTATAAAATCAATGCCCTTTTATTGAGCATATCCCTTGACCACTAATCTAGCTTTAAATCTCTTCTTTCCATCTACTTCTTCCTTTAACCTATATACCCACTTGTTTTGCAATGTTTTTTTATTGGGTGGAAGGGATACTAGATCCCATGTGTGATTTCCCTTGAGATATTCCATCTCATATCTCATGGCTTCCATCCATTTATTGCTATCTTTATCTGCACATGCTTCTTTAAATGTAGTAGGTTCAGATTCATTAAAAAGCAATAAATATTGAATAAAATATTTATACCTGGTTGAAGGCCTATGCTCTCTAGTGGACCTCCTATCTGGAGAAATCAAATCTTGTGCATTACCAGCTGGAGGAACATGTTCTTCATTATCTTGGAAATCTTGTGGCTGGTCATGTGTTTGAATTTGCACTGGTGGTTGTGGCTGGTTTACAATCACATTTTGTTTAAACATATCACTACCATTCACAATATCTTCTAATGAAATATACTCCGTAGGTGATTTGACTTCTTGTAAACCTGGCATTACTTTTTCATTAAATATCACATCTCTACTTCATGTAACACACTTAGTGACTGGATCCCACAACCTATAACCATATGTTTCTTCTCCATATCCAATGAAGATACACCTTTTAGATTTCATGTCAAGCTTAGTTCATTTCTCGTTTGGAATATGAACAAAAGCTTCACATCCAAACACACGAAAATGATCATAAGAAATTTTCTTACCTAACCATTATTCTTTTGGAATTCCAAATTCAAGCCACATGGATGGTCCTCTATTAATCAGGTACACTAATGTATTTATTGCTTCCGCCCAAAACTCTTTTCCTAGTCTTGCATTTGAGAGCATGCTTCGTGCTCGTTCCATAATGGTTCTATTTAATCTTTCTACAACATCATTATCTTGTGGTGTAAGAGGAACAATCTTGATTCTTTGAATACCATTCTTTGCATAATATTTATCAAATTCTTTCGAACAATACTCACCTCCATTTTCAATTTTAAAAAACTTAATCTTATAACTAGTTTGGTTTTCAACAAGTTCTTTGAAGGTTTTAAATATACCAAAAACTTCATACTTATTTTTCATCATATAAACCCAAACCTTCCTAGTGCAATCATCTAAAAAAGTAACAAAATAAATGGATCCTCCAATAGATGCTACCTCTGTGGGGATGAAGACATCCAAATGCACTAGCTCCAATGGTCATGTCTTCATCTTGTGTTCCTTTTTAGAGATTCTTGTCCTCTTCTTCTTGTCGTAGATGCAATGCTCACATAACTCCATATCCATTGCTTTCAAACCTAGAAGTTGGTTCTTCAAAACCTCAAGTCCCTTTTGGCTCATGTGTCTAAGCCTTTTATGCCAAAGCTCTGTTGCACTATCTTCTACTGCCAATGTAGCTCCCACTTCAATCTAACCCTCTAGTACATACAATGTACCATATTTTCTTCCTCTTGCTATGACCAATGCTCCTTTTGTTACCTTCCATGCTCCTCCAAATGGAACATTATATCCAAGAGCATCTAACTGCCCAATTGAAATCAAGTTTCTTCTGAGTTGAGGAACATGTCTCACATCTTTCAAGAACCAACTATTACCATTCTTCATATTCAATAGAAAATCTCCTTTTCTAATGATACTACAAGGTTCATCATCGCCGAGATAAACCTTACCAAAATTACCAGCTTAGTAATTTCTAAAATAATCTTTTGAAGACATTGCACAAGATGATGCTCTTGAGTCAAGTATCGAAACATCTGCAACAACATCACTTGAAGATAAAATAAGAGCATCAACATCTTCTTCAGAAGCTGTATTTACCTCATTATCTTTAGATTGATTTTCAGCCTTCTTTTTGTTTTGGAGGGTCCAACATTTTTTCTTCATGTGGTTCTCTTTGCCGCAATGCCAACAAATGCCTTTTCTGCCTCTAAGATTGGGATCTCTTAGTAGATTTTGATCTTTTCCTTTGGTTATCCTTGCCTCGTTGTTGTGTTCTTCCTCTGTTTCCAAATACTAAAGCAGCACTTGATGAATTACTTTGATTTTTTCTTCTCATATCCTCAATGAGAAGAACTCCTACAACATCATTGAATTTTAGAATTCCCTTTGGGATAGATGCAAAGTTACTAACAACCATAACAACTCCTTCCCAACTATCAGGAAATGAACATAATAACAAGATGGCCTTTATCTCATCCTCTACTATAATGTTTACTCAAGACAGGTGACTAACCAACGTATTAAACTCATTTAGATGATTTATGATAGAACCAACTTCTTGCATTTTAAAATTATATAATTTCTTCATTAAAAATACCTTGTTTGATACAAAAGGTCTCTCATACAACTCTGATAGATGATCCCAAAGTCCTTGTGTTGAAATATTGAACAAAAAATTACTTGATAATGAAAGAATGATTGTAACCACATCCTTTTGATCCATTTTATCCCAATATTCATCCTTCATGTTGGTTGGATTTTTAGTTTTTCCTTCCAATGTAATCGAAAGGTCCTTCTAAATGAGGAGAGATTTTAGTTGCAATTTCCACATTTCAAAGTTTTGGCCTGAGAATTTTTTAATTCTCCATTTGTCTATCTCCTCCATTTCTTACAATCTTTTGTGATAATTTTCTTATACCATACATAAATTTTAGGCAGAATATTAAAAGCAACAAAAGATTAAACACACAAGAATATTGTGCTTCCTTCTTTTATTTCAAAATCAAAACTAAGCAAAACATGAATCAAAATGCTACCAATTCCTTTGATATGGGCCTTGCAAGATTCATGAGCAGGAGAGCTGAGATGTCTAGCTATGACCATGTGCCAGACTAGTATGGGCAGTCATTGAAGTTCAAATAGATTAGTTCCCTCATTGGTCGAGCTCCTACAATTTTCAAAGTACTGGTACATGTGCATAAATGTGCACTATGTTATAGCTGGTGTACATCACAAGACATGGAAATACAATCCAATGGTGTACATCTGTGAGAGAGGGTGAGTTGTCTCAAAACATAGAAACCTCACAAAATGGTGTTTCTTGATCAACTACAATAAAAATATTTATCAAATCTTAGGTGTTGGCTGACCAAATAGATCTCTGCTCTGATACCAGTTGTTAAAGTTATGGCTAACATAAATAGATTTTCATAGAAAAGAAATTAGAGACACATCAATGAAACATAGGACAAGATATTTAATGTGGTTTGGCAAAATTGCCTACATCCATAGGAAAGCAGGAGAATTATTTATTGATCACACAACACTATGTTTTTACATTACAAACAGTCCAATTTATAATGGACTCTACAACACCGACTAACTGAATGATTAGTTGGAGCACAAAAGGAGAACCTTCCATTTTACATTTTAATTGACTAGCTAACCGTGTATGCTAAGTTTGTTCCAATAGATTTCCAAGCTTGCATCGTTCATTTGTACCTGATTTTGTTTGGAAGAAAAACAACTTCAAGCGGTTATTCGAGACTTCACATCCCAACAATTTCTTCACTTGAATTAAGTTTTAGAAAAGTATCAATACCTATCATTATGTTAACATACACCAAAGATTCATTTTTCACTAATAATAGATTTAACTAAGTTTTAATTTTCTTTGATAAATTAAACTATCTTTCTTGAAACCTACTTTTGTAATATATAATCCATTAATACTAATTTCTTTGAAAATTAATAAATTGAATTATATTAATTGCTTAATTTTTTTTGCAATATAAAGTTTACTTCTAATACTATTCCATAGCATTTTAACTATTTCGATTTACTCTTGAAAATAAATTAATCTCACACTAGTTGCTTACTTTTGTAATATTAATTTAATAAATTATATTCACTTTTGGATATTGAATTAATTTTAATGCTTGAGAAATAACTACTAACTAGTTTTACAATATAAGTCAAATTGATGTAATTAATAAATCTATTTATTTTTGTTTGCCTTTAAAATTAAATTAATACTAATTCTAGTTACTTGGTAACAACTTACCCTTTTTAAAATAATTTAATCTAATTCTAATCACTAAATGATAACTTACTTGAACAATTAATTAATCAAATTCTAAGTGATTGTTTACTAATTATCCTTTTTATTCACTTTTGAAAAATAAATTAATACTAATTACCTTGAAAAACATTTTTTTTTTATAAATATAAATTTAATTGAACCACTTCTTTGAAAATATTTACTACTAATTACTATGAAATAAATTTAACTAAATAAATCAATACTAATTAACTTGTAAATATAAATTGACCAATAGTGGCATAGTTGATGGTTAAGTTGGTGTGTTGTTATTCTTGCCATCAAGGCTCAAACCCCATTGGGGTGTAATTGTTGAGAATTTATATGGGAATGAGGTCCCCTGTTTGTGACCTCACTCGTTCATAGCTTTAGATCAAAAGTGTTTACCCCTATTAAAAGTAAAAAAGCTTGTAAATATAAATTTAATATATTAATAGTAATTGCCTTCTAAATTCTAAAGTAACACTTAAAAAATAATTTTAAATCCACTTTCTACTTTGAACACTAATTTAATTCTATAAAATTACATAAATTAAAGCATTACTAATCTATGGTGCACATGATTACAAAAATGCTAAACAACTGAAAATAACATCCATTTGTTGAGTGGGGTAAGTTGAGTACATCCACTTTTGTAGTGGGAATACTAATACAACAATGAAATGTAAACAAATATCCCACTTCAGTGGGGTAAGTTGAACACATCTACTTTTGTAGTGGGAAAACTAATATATTAATAAAAAGTAAACAACTCTTCCACTTGTTCAATGGGGTAAGTTCAACAACCAGTTATGTAGTGGGTAGAACAAGAACCACTTATGCAGTGGGGTAAGAAAATGAAACCAAGAGCAATTTACCAGTTTACTTTTGTGAAAATAATTAAATTAAGACAATATTAATTATTGAAAATGAATACTAAATAATACTAATTTTGTAAAAATAAGGAATTTACATGATATTAATCATTTGAAAATGATCTTTTCTAAAATAATTTTGACTAGCATTAATTTAACAAATAAACTAAGGCATTGTTAGTTATTGGAAAAATAAATACTAAAATTCTTCTTCCCAAAATGAATTTACATTAACATTATCATGCCATGTCAAAATAATCACTCCAAAAATTAAATATTAAATTACTCCTTTGAAAACATAATTAATTTTAAAACTAATTACCTTTGTAAAAATAAATAAATTAAAATTAACACTAATCTTTTTGCAAAATAAAAAATAAAATTAAGCTACCACAAATAAATTTAAATCAAACACTAAGTTTAAAATGACACTAATTAATTACTTTGAATTCAAATGCTAATTTAAATAATCATTGTAAATAATAATTAAATCAAACAATTAAGTACTATATTAAATATTTTGAAAATCAACTATGAATCCATTAATCATTTATTTTTAGGAAAGAAAAGAATCAAGATAATCTTTGAAAATATTTGGATAAAATAGAAAATTCTAATCTTAAATATTTATATATGATATATGATTTATGAAGGAGATAATTGATTCAATCAAAGAAATAATTAAAAGATTAATTCTAAAGTTTAAATAATAAAAGAAGATATGGTTGTCTAAATTTTATTCAATTGTAAGCATATATACTTAAGCTTGTTTTTTATAAAGTAAGTTGCATTTACAGGGTGTAGGATCCTTTACATCCGGAGCCCAAAGGGCCAAAAATGATCAAAATTCAAAAACCATCATTTGAAAGTCCAGTAGTAGAAACAACAAAAAATTACAATAAAAGCTAACCGACAACAAACATAAAACCCACCCACACATCCAACCCATTAATTTTCTAAGCCCTCCCATTCTTGGAAAAGAAGATCCAAAATCTCATCACCCACCCATTTGTTGCTAGGTCCTTCATCAACATTCCTTTTGTCCACCTCCTTGTGTAGCACATTCGATAGAGTTACAACAGACCTATGGATGATCCAAACCGTGAAGCGTGTGAGCCTAGTGAATTTCCTCTCCAGATTTTCCACATGGAACCACAAATTTTTTAGCTCTTCATTATTCTTAGTATCCGCCATTTCCTCATCCTAGTTCCCAACCTGGTGTTCAGAAGATTCCAGAGTGGAATCTTCATGGAACATTTTGTTTAGCTCTAGAAAATGGCTCAACCCTTCAACATAATCTTCGGTTTCTTCAATGGTATCATGTTTACTGTCCTCCTTA
Source organism: Sequoiadendron giganteum (assembly GCA_007115665.2). Lineage (NCBI taxonomy): Eukaryota > Viridiplantae > Streptophyta > Pinopsida > Cupressales > Cupressaceae > Sequoiadendron > Sequoiadendron giganteum. The sequence goes on along the minus strand of CM021106.1, from coordinate 24,490,742 downwards.
CCCTCCTTTTGCTCAAAATTGCTAGATATCTCATCATTAGGGTCCTTTTTGTTTTTGGCCAATCTATTAGACTGTTTGACACGAGTTGGCTCTGCCCCAATGTCCACACTGGTAGCAACAACAATGTCCACATAAGAATCTATGTTGGCAGAGTCCCCCTCCTCAGTGTACATTTATGGCTCCACCACATGGCACAAGGTGCCCTTTTTTCACTTTTTAGGTTCAAGTTTGTTCTTGCCGACCGATTTACATTCCTTTTTAATGGGATTGTTCTTCAATTCACAAAGCCTAATAGTCACTTTTGACTAGGATAGGCCCACACCCCCTTTTTTTTTCTTAGCTAGGGGTTTAGTTTTAGGTTCATCATGTAATGCCCCAAAACCCTCATCAAAAGTTTAACTGAATTTAAAAGATTTATCACAAGATTCAACACTAAATATTTTAATCACAAAATAAAATACAACATAGAGGCTATGGTCCATTCTCCAAATGGACCATAGTGGGCTTCACTTGGATAACACAATCGGGTACCCTTGGTTACCTCCAATCCCATTGGTCATGGGTGTGTACCTGCACACTCAATCTCCACATGTCAAAATATCCAATGAATGACAATCAATAGTTAAATCAACAAATTCAAATACAATATCATATCCATAATCATTCTTCCTCTAACTTTGAATCAATAAATTCAATATCCATAATCATTCTTCCTCTAGCAATAACATATCTTATCAACTCATATCTAATCATGGCATAATAAGGAAATCACATCATCACCAAATTAAATTTAGCATCCTATCAATTTTGTCTCATAAAATAATTATCCATTTATATCATGATAACCAGATCATATGAGCATATCAATAAAGGAAGCATAACATGCATATAATCATTATAGGATCATAAACATAAAACAAGCATAGCATAAAGTGTATATGATCATCCAAAATATTCCAAAACACTAGAGTATCAAGATGATCAAATCAAAAGATAGTCAAATGGGTGTATCAAATGGTAGGCCTCACATGCTCCTCCCCTAGGAATGACCTTCTTCCTGGAAGTCATCAAAGAGGTGAGGATATAGGACCTTCAAACATGAGGCATCCTCCCAAGTGGTTGCTACCTCCTCATAGTGATCCCACTGGATGCTAACTTGGTCCAACTCTTAGCCTCGAAGAGCCAACGTCCATCGAGCCAAAATGCGGATGGGCTCCAAAGCTAACTGGTTATTTGAATCCATGTACAAATCATCCCAATCCAACACATGAGAAGCATCCTGCACATAACGTCATAAAACTAATACATGAAACACATCATGGATGTGTGACATGCTAGGTGGCAAGGCTAGATGATAGGCTATGGGACCTACTTGCTCCAAGAAGTCAAATGGACCGACAAATAGTGATGCTAGCTTAGAGCCCTTTCCATAATGGATTGGACTCTTATGCGGCCACACCCTCAAAAATACATGGTCACCAACTAAGAAGCTTCGATCAACCCTCTTCACATTGACATACTTCTTCTGAAGATCCTATTCCTCCTATAGATGCTGTCGAATCTAGACCACCTGTTTCTCCATATCCTATACCATCTCTGGCCCAATGGCTACTCTATCCTCAATCTTGTCCCAACTTAAAGGAGTCCTGCACAGCCTACCATACAATGCCTGAAATGGTGGCATGCCTAAGGAAATGTGGTGACCATTATTGTAGGAAAACTTGACCAAATATAAATAATCCTCCCAACGAGACTGATGATCTATCACATACATACATAGCATATCCTCTAAAACCTGATTCACCCTCTTTGTCTATCCATCTATCTCAAGGTGGTAAGTTGAACTGAAGTTGAGCCAAGTGCCCAATGCCTGTTGTAAGGATGTCCAAAATTTGGATGTGAAGAGTGAATCCCTATCTCATATAATCCTATGAGGGATTATGTGTAGTCTAACAATGTCATCTAGGAAAACCCTCGCTACTGCTGGAGTTGTATATGTCGTACGCACTAGTGAAAAATGGGCTACTTTGGTCAATTTGTCAACAGTCACCATGATGGCATCATGGCAATGTGAGGACAAGGGTAGACCAACAATTAAATCCATCGAAATGGTTTCCCATTTCCACTTTGGAATGTCATGCAGGTAAAGAATTCTTGTTGGATGTTGGTGCTTTTCCTTGAATCTTTGACACTCAAGGCATCGAGTCACAAAATCTGCAATGTCCTGACACATCCTTGCCCAATGATACAACTACCTCAAATTAGCATGCATCTTCTTTACCCCTGGATGTGTTGCATAAGGTGCCCTATGTGCCTCTGATAGTATAACTGTGTGAAGGTCACCCACACTAGGTACATAGATATGCCCTCTATGACGTAGTAAGCCATTAGAATCCAAGGTATATCCTGAAAACTTGCCCTTAAGGGCCCTTTGTGACTGAATCTCCTACTGAACCAACATATACCACCCATCCTCTAGAAGGTGTTGTAGAATCTAAACCCTCAAATCAATGCTCAATGTCATAGATGATAACTCATGATGCCTCCTACTCAATACATCTGCAACCATGTTCTCCTTCCCTTTGACATAATGCACATCAAAGTCGTACTCTCATAAGAACTCCATCCAACGCCTCTGACGAGCATTTAGATTCGGCTGCATGAATATGTACTGAAGGCTCTAGTGATCTGAATGTAACTCAAAATGATGACCCAAAAGGAAGTGCCTCCAATGAACTAAAGCATGAACTATTACTGCTAACTCCAAGTCGTGCATAAGGTAGTTCAACTCATGGATCTTGAGTTTTCATGACTCGTACGCGATCACTCTACCCTCCTGCATAAGTATGACACCTAAGCCATCAATAGATGCATCTGTGCAAACCATGAAATATGTTGAAGGATCTAGAATTAATAAGATAGGAGCGCTAGTGAGATGCTCCTTGAGGGTCTAAAAATCCCTTTCACACTAATTTTTCCACTCAAAATTCTTCCCTTTTTGCTGAAGGGAAGTGATGGGATGTGCAATCCTAGAGAAACCCTCTACAAAAAATTTGTAATAACCTGCCAAACCCATGAAACTCCTGACCTCTATCACTGTAGTGGGTGCTAGGCAACCCATGATAGCTATAATCTTGATGGATCTACAGAGATACCATTTTCAGATATAATGTGACCAAGGCAGTGGACCTCTAGATGAAAGAAGGCACACTTTGACAAACTGTTGTAAAACTGATGGTCCCTCAAACACTGTAACACCTATCATAAGTTACCCTTATGCTCCTCCTCAATATGTGAATATATTAGGATGTCATCGAGTAAAATAATCACAAAACAATCCAAGAAGGTACAAAATACTCCATTCATGAGACTCATGAACACTGCAGGAGCATTCGTCAACCCAAATGGTACCATTGTAAACTCAATGACCATACCTCATCCTAAAAGCGGTCTAATGAATATCCACTTTTTCAATCCTTAACTGATGATATCCAAACTTAAGGTCAATCTTAGAGAACACTCTAGCCCCCTGCATCTAATCAAATAGGTCATAAATCCTCAAAAGTGGGTAACGATTCTTGATTGTCACCTTGTTCAGCTATCTATAGCCTACACAAAGATGAAGGGATTCATCCTTCTTAACAAAGAAGACAGGAGCACCCCAAGGTGAGACACTTGGATGAATATGACCCTTCTCTAGAAACTCCTCTAACTGCAACTTGAGCTCACTAAGCTCATGTGTAGTCATCCTGTAGGGTGGCCTTGATATCAGCTCAACCCCTGACACCAAATCTATATGAAAATCAATCTCTCGACAAGGTGGCATACCTGGAAAATCAAAAGGAAAAACATCAAAAAACTCCCTAAGAATGGGATGGTCATACAAGGATACCTCTTTCATCTCCTCATCCATATCTTTGAGAGTGATAGCAAACAATTGGCATCCCTTTTGTAGACATTGCTTCAACTGCATAGCATATATCATACGAAGGGAGATGGGTCTCTAAACCCCTGTAATCACCACTATTGAACCATGGTCATCCACACACTCAATTGATTTTTGGTGACAATCTGCCTTAGCCTGATGTGCATCAAGCCAATCCATACCCAAAACCACTCCATAGGATCCCAATGGTGTGACACGAAGGTCAATTGATGTAGTCAACCCTCCAAATCAAAGTGGGCAATCATGAACTACTGAGTATACAAAAACTTTAGCCCCTGAGGCTAGCTATACCTCCCACCTATCATCCTACCTAGATGTTGCTAGCCTACTATGCTCCACTATAAAATATTCATATGCCCCAGAGTCAAATAAAATAGTAACATGAGTATCACCTATCATACCTGGGGTCTCAACAACTGTGGCCTGGTGCTCAGTTTGGCGGTTCTTGACTGCTGAAAATACTCGGTGGGACTTGCCCACATCTCCTACTATTTTCTCAAAGCCTGTTGTGTGTTATCCTCTAACTGTGGGACCCTAAGAGAAATCCCTAGCTAGGTGTCCCACTGCTCCACATACATAACAAGGACCCCTAGTATAAACCTGAGTTGGTTGGGTCCTAGTGAACTATTGTCCCCCAGTCCTACTAGAACCACTGTGTCCTCCTCAACTAGACTATTGTGAATGTGTTGGGGTAGCACCCTGTAACTAAGAACACTGATCTCCATAGGGACCTTGAGGTCGCCATGGCCTAGAGTGACCACCCTAAAAGCCTTGTTGTGGCCTAGGCCTCTGACTATGTTGTTGTTGTTGATGTGTTGGCCTAGACGGTCTTGTAGAAGGTCTAAATCTTCCCTTTGAAGGAAGGGGATGTTGTCAAAAACCATGTGATTGAGTACCCTGGTTGCGGTTCTAAAATCGCTCTCATGCCTCATGAGACTTCCCCTGAATCTCCTCTACTATGAGGGCTTTCTCTACAGCAACCTAGAGGTTATTTGGATCAGCCATATGTACGGGTCCTGATATGCTAACATTGAGTCCCCTAATAAAATGGTTGATGAGAAGTTTATCATCCTAGATATAGTCCACATACTGTAGTAGCTCAAGAAATCAACTCTCATACTCTGCTACCGATAGCCCCCTCTATTGAAGGTCGCGAAACTCATGAATGTGGTACTGTCGAAAATGCTCAGACAAATACCATGCTCGAAACTGCTCTAAGAATGTCTCCCATGTGAGAGTGTCAATAGATAAGTGGTGTTTGCGCTCCTACTGGCACCACCAAGTAGAGGGTGGACCTCTAAGAAAGAGTAACGCACATCATGCTTTTACATTGATTGCATATGCATGCAATCCAAAGCACCTATCAAGATTGAGAAGCCATGACTCAGCTCTTTGTCCATCCATGGATCCCTTAAAATTATCTGGCTTGAGTCATACAACTTCTCGAATATGATCTCTTAAATCTCGGTATGCTCTATCCCCGACTGCTACCTCAGAATGAGGTATCTATGGTGGAGGATCTAAGTGAACTGATCCTCTCTCTTCCTCCTCATCATACTCATCTGGAATGTGATGAGGACTCCTGTTGTGCTCTCTATGTTGTGATCCATGTGCCTTGGTCGAGTGATGAGTCTCTTCTTATCTAGGGCCCTCCTCAGTCATTGGTAATCAAGCATGAATAACCCCAATCAAGTCCTCTAATGCATTAAGGATATAATAATTGAGGTTTTATGGTGGATCATGTTGTGATGCCTCCAAAACATGTGGGGGTGTTGGTGGTTCCTCTGATCGATCTTCCTCTGCATTGCGTCCGCGACCGCGTCTGTATCCACTACCGCATCCACAGATACTTCACTTCCTAGGTGCCATCCTACATGATAACACCGTATAGATTATCAAAATGACGTAAACATTTGCCCAAAGTTCCTAGTGTTGGAACCTAGGCTCTGATACCAAAATGTAATTCCCCAAAACCCTCATCAAAAGTTTAACTGAATTTAAAAGCATTATCACAAGATTCAACATTAAATATTTTAATCACAAAATAAAATACAACATAGAGGCTATGGTCCATTCTCCAAATGGACCATAGTGGGCTTCACTTGGCTAACACAATCAGGTACCCTTGGTTACCTCCAATCCCATTGGTCATGGGCATGTACCTGCACACTCAATTTCCACATGTCAAAACTCAAAATATCCAATGCATGATAATCAATAGTTAAATCAACAAATTCAAATGCATATATTTAGCACAATCTAACTCTGAATCAATAAATTCAACATCCATAATCATTCTTCCTCTAGCAATAACATATCTTATCAACTCATATATAATCATGGCATAATAAGGAAATCACATCATCACCAAATTAAATTTAGCATCCTATCAATTTTGTCTCATAAAATAATTATCCATTTATATCATGATAACTAGATCATATGAGCATATCAATAAAGCAAGCATAACATGCATATAATCATCATAACATCATAACATCATAAACATAAAAATAGAATAACATAAAGTGTCTATGATCATCCAAAATATTCCAAAACACATAGAGTATCAACATGATCGAATCAAAAGATAGTCAAATGGTAGGCCTCACACATCATGGGTTTCACAAGGCATGGGGGGAATCTTCCTTTTGGGTCCAACTGAAGCGGTCGAGGAAACTTTATTAGGGGGATGGTCAAGGGCATCTGGTTCCACATTTCTGACAACCAAAATAGGCCTAGGGGGGCAAAGGGCCAGATGAAAGATTAGGACTTGGTGTAGAGGAAGAGGTGGCAGTTTGTTGGTATTCTTATGGCCAATTTAAAGGTTTCCTTCACAGAACTTTCCAAAGAAAAAAGTAGGAAGAAGGGAAAGCTTATAAGGATCTTGTGATGAATATGGTTCAACAAGGGTAGATGGTAAAAATAAAACACTTAGAATCTCCCCTCCAACCTAATGTACTTCATAATGGATAGAGATACTTGATTCCAAGGCTTTGGTAGAGACTCCCTTTCAAACCTTGTGTGGAAATTTGTTGGTTTCTCACTCCCTCGACAAAAATTATGGAGCCTATCTAGATCTTTCACTTTAATGTGATTTTTCAGCTTTTGCCCCGTGCAAGACAGGCCCGCGGCTTTGGCAATGACATCCTCATTAATTTCAAAGGATATGCCCCCAACAGTGACTCTCCTCTCATTCCATGAGCTTGTGAACTGCACAAAGAGTCTATCATCATGCCCCAAAAGGCATTCCATTAGAGGTGAAATGCCTCCCTCAACATAGATGTCTTGAACAAGGGGGTCTTTGCGAAACTCATTGCAAGAACCTAGCTCCATTCGAACTCTGTCACCACCCATTTTCTCTCCCAGCACATATTTTTTAGACAGAATAGCAGAGCTAGAGGTAATTCAAAATTCCAATGGGAAGAACACACTCCCCAAATATCGGCACCACCATACCATAACAAAAAATCTTGTCTAATTAAGGAAATCAGATTTTTGCACATACCACTGGTCATTTCCAAAGAGATTAGGGTTGTAGGACTGATTTTTTTTTTTGCTTAACTACCACAAAAATAAACCAAAATCCATCATGATATTAATCGAATCATTAATAACAAAAAAAGTGAATATAGTTTTGGCTACTTAAGCTTGTTACATTCACTAACATAAATACTATATTTATTTATTTTAATATTAAAAATAATCTCTACAATAATACAAAAATAATAATTTAAAATTTATTTATAAATACATTTATAGTTATAATTTATTATTTTGAATATTATTAAATATATATATTTTAATTATATTAAATCAAATAGTTACTATTATATATAAAAAAATATAATATCGTATATTTTATTTAATTTTAAATACATATATATATATATATATATATATATTAAAATTTATTTAATGATAATAATAAAAAGTAATGAAAGATTAAAAAACACTAAAATAAAGTAGATTTGGAAGCTACGTCTTCCTTTTTAAAGAGCCACAACCCCTCTTAATTAGGGAGGCCTACAACCTGTTTTGCCTAGGTTGCGGCCTTAATAGGCTTGTGACCTTTGCAAAACAGGTCACAAGGCCATAATTTTTTTCTTTTAATTATAAATTTAATTAAATTTTTAATATATGATTTAAATTAATATTTGATATATATATAATGTCAGTGTAAAATATAATTATTTAATAAAATAAATTCATTATATTTTAAGAGGTTTGTTTCAAATGACTCTGTGTAAAAGAAAAGAATACAAAATTAAGAAGAATATATTTAGATTAAGGAGTTTAATGGGAGCAATTTTAATATTTTTGTTTCAAAAAACTCTATGTAAGATAGAGAAAATAAATTTAAGCATAAATTTAGATTAAGGGGTTCCATGAAAGAAAAAATTTAACAGGAAGGTAAAGAAAGAAAATCAAAGAGGGGGTTTTTAAATTTCTTGATGAATTAACTATATGGAAGATCAAATTAAAGACAATTGTAGATAGATCATTTCATCTTTCTAAACAATAGATAATTTGACAGAGAAGAAGGATAAATCACATAAAAGGGAAGGCATGCAAACAATTTATTTTTCAATTCAAAGTGAATAAGATAAGATGAATCCTACTCGGTATGGATATCTCCCTCCTCTGTATTGAATCACACTCCTCACAACAACAAAGTCCAATCTCACTTCCTTCTTCTTCTTTATCTTCAACCTACAATGTTTCAAAACTACTTCCCAAAAAACTTCATGGATGCATTACTCTCCTCTCTTTTTATATAAGTTTGGAGGAAATTTATTTTATTTTATAAAATAAAATCTCTCCCTCAAAATCTTCCACTAAAGAATAATTTATAATAAAAAAACACAACTCCTCACTTGTTGCTATTCTTGTCATAAAATAAGTTAATTATATCATTGTGTAACTCCCTTTCTTTTTGCATGTAACTCCCCACAAAATAAAATACCAAATTTCATCACTTCTCATTTCCTCCATAACCATGTGCTAAAACATATAATACTTTTATTCAAATAATATTTGCGTTATTAACTAATTTTTTAAAATATTTATTTATGCCATTTTAAATTTAATAACTATAAGATGGGATATAAATATTTAATCATTTATTTTATAATGAAATTTCTTCTAATAATTTTGTCCACTATAGAAGTAATTAATTGATTTAATTAATTACTTATTTCTTATTTACCTTTAATAAATAATTATTTCAAACCTTGCTACATTAACTTAATTAAAAGAGTTTTGCAAATATTTTAAGGAAGAGGATTATGACACTTGGGGATGGCTATGGAGCTAATACGGATGATGTCATCATGGTTATCAATGCAACCAATTACTCAAGCTTAGTTGCTAGTAGTAGATGATGTAGGGGTCACACTGGAGTATGTGGCATGGTGGGCTAATCATATGCTAGTGAGGTTGAATATCATAGGTGGAGAGGTAGCAGGAGGAGATGATTGATGAGATAGTGGTGATGATGGTGAGGGAGGAGATGGTGGTGATGATGGTGAGGGATGAGATGAGATTGAGATGAGAAGGGTGAGAGGGAGAGGGAGAGGGAGAGGGAGAGGGAAAGGGAGACAACCTATATTAAAGGGGAATGAGGTAGGATCTTTAGGGTTAGTCAAACATGGGGATGAGGAGGGAGAGAAGATGGATAAGGCTTATAGAAAGATAGGTGAGAATGAGTATGATGAGGGATGTATTAAGGTATGTTCAAGTGTATCTTTTTCAAATATGGAAAACTGTCATCAAGAGAGAGATACAACATGAGTAGGGCAGGATGAGAGGATAGTTGAGAGAGGTAGTCTCTAGGAATCTTATGAGGTAAAGAGAGCTAGGGTTGATGGGTTAAAGATAGAGATACCTCCCATGGGTGGAGAGTGTAAGAGAGGGGGACCAACAACTACAAGGCCCCAGGTCCTGAAAGGCCAAGAGCAGAAAGGCTGCCCTAACTTACCTCAGTTTAAAGGTAGGTTAGGATATAAGGGATAAGAATGATGAAGACTATGAAGTCCTTCGATCACTCTACGATCCCGAGAATTGAAGAGAGACTAGGTGAGTCACTTTTTAAGGTCAACTCTACATCTCAGATAATTCTCTATTAGAGGACAAAAGCACAGTTGTGGGATGACAACGTGACGCGTTGGCATCTCATAGGTGTGTTGGCATTTGTACAGCTAGAAAACTAGAGAGACGAGGTTAGATCCTCAAGAAATGACTCCTAGCCTAGTTTAGAGGTTTCCTGAACAACAGAATGAAATTAAGAAGAATGAAACATAAATAAAAATATGATAAAATAAATATATTACCGCAAGGGTGATGAAGATAATTTTGTACAACAATCCTCCCGCCAAATTGCTACGAGACCTCTCCACCTACACACAGAAAAAAAGGGAGAAATTTTGGGGCACCTCCATCCAAAGTGCTCAAGGCTTGTGGAGGATAAAATGAGAGGAACTCAAGCCTCTACTGCAATGGTGTTTGTCCCGTGCTTTCACTATTGGAGTGATGGATGGAGTGGTAGATTGTTGCAATGGGGTGTAAAATTTTGTTACAAAGCTTAAATGGATGAATGGAAATGGAGAGATTTCTCAAATCGATCTTGCAAAACTTGAGAATGGATGGAATGGTCAAGAATATAAAGGAAAGGATGAAAAATGACCATATTCAGGTCATCCAGCCGAAGGGAGGCATTACTCTTTGACTTCCAATCGAAAGTGTAACGTCTCTATAGTCTCCAGCCGTAGGAATCTTCTAGGGACATAAGCGTGCCGCATGGACATCTACATGTTGTGTGAGAGTCCCTGACAGAAACGCCCCTACCGACACACAAAATAGGTGCCAAGTGTGATGTGGCCAATGAGCTTAAGTGGAATTAAGCCTTTTCCTTAGGTTTTATAAAGTGCAAGGGGGTAAAAGGGAATTTTCATTAGGGGTGCAAATTCATGCTTATACATTTTTCCCTCACTTTAGCGAGCACAAATACTAATGAGTGCTTCAGTAAAGTAGAGTAGTAAGGAAGTAACAACTAGGAGAAGTGTACTTGGACTGATGAGGAAGCAGAGCATGGTCTAGAAAACTCGAAAATGCAAGAAAGGACTTCATAGTTCTGTGGAACTACAAAGCTGAAGAGCGAAAGTGCCTCACAGGCTCACGATATTGCAAGGGAGGTATCCTTCAAGAAATCTCACATGAAGGAAACCAAGAAGAGTACCTTATAGACCCACAGACCTACAAGGAAGGTATCCCCCAAGAACTCTCACATGGAGGAAGACTAAGAAAATAACCTTACGGACCTGTAGACCTACAAGGAAGGTATCTCCCAAGAGCTCTCACATGAGGGAGACTGTGCAAAGGGAACTCCATAGAGCCAGAGGTGGCGACATGTTTACTTGCAGATAGAACACATCAAGAAGTGGTCATGCAAGACAATGAACAAACAGTCATGCAAACCATCGCTAAGTTTTATGTCTTTCAAAGGGGTCCCTCGGGAACCCTTCAAAAGGAAGGAGGGTCCACTCAAGGAATGCACTCTAGTCGGGCTGCCCCCGAGCTAGACGTAAGGATTCAAAATAGGTCTAGTCGGGCTACCCCTGAGCTAGACGCAAGGATGTGAAATAGGTCTAGTCGGGCTGCTCCCATGCTACACACCATAAAACTTAATGAAGGATTTCGAAGGGCTCCCTTGGGAACCCAATGTGAAGAGGAGGGGTCCACTCAAGGGACACACTTATTCAAAAGCTAATGTCTTCTTTCTTGAATTGATTCATCATCAAGGAATCCTTTTGAAAGATGTTCACTTCATCAAGGAAGGAGATGCACCCATGCGAGGGGAAGACAAAGACCGTTCCCGCTTTAGAGGAGAGTTTCCAAGTCCTTTATTTATGAACCCATGATGAAGGAAACATGTTTCATTAGGGGTTCAAGTTGAGAATGCAATTCTAACAAAGCAGTGTGTGAAGGATCTTTGAGAAAAGATTCATTTGGCAATGACTTCATTTTATAAAGACCAAGTAATGTAGAAGTAACGTTGTCACACATGAAAGGGACAACTCAAGAAAATAAGAGAGAAAGATAAAGGGAAAGGTAAAAGAAAAGAGATCGCACATAAAGGGCACAAGGGGATCTGGTTTCATGGGGTTAGATCTGCCTTTATTTATATGTATATGAGGTAACCATGGTAAGAGGAAAAATATCATCAATCCCTAACCAGATCAGGAAGAATGCACGAAATACAAAGTAAAATAAAAAATTGGGTGAACATGGAAGGAGGCCTAAATGCTCCCGACGCTTTGCATCTTCCCCAATTTATTGAAAGTCAATCAAAAACATGGAAGAATAGAGATACATATAGAGGAAGGTTTACAACACAAACACCATGCTTATATCGAAGCACCAATAGGGGTGACGAGGGTCATCCAGGCACATATAGCACGATCCCAGGGGAAGCACATCACAACACACACACGCATATAATCTAAAGATTAAGAAGAGGATCTCCCCCTAACACCGGTTGACCAAGAGATCGTTAGCTCCCCACTCTAGATTATCATAGGGGGAAGGATGATGAGCCTGCAAAAGTGTAATATTAAGGGGAGGAGCTTTTGATCCTCCCACAACAAGGGCCAAGGCAGATGGACCTGTAAGGTCTCCGTCACTCAACTCTTATTGGTCTAAGGTCAATGACTTCATGAAGATTTCTAACAAGGTTAGAACTTCATCCACTGAGTTAAACATACACTTGATAAGAGTGTCATGTTTCACCTCAGTGGACAGAGGAGTTTTCACCCGAGGTTCACTGAGAGACTTAGGAGCGATGAAAACTCGGGGGAGGCCGGGACTATTTTTGTCTCTAGGACAAAACAAGTTAGCATGGGGCCACCTTTCGGAGAAGGTGGGCTCTTCTTACGTCCTCCATTGTGGGAGGGACAATGCTCTACTTTATTCTTCATTGGAGGAGTTGAAATCCCCAGAGATGAAGCAAGGTGGATAGAAGAGGACAAAACCATAGTGGATACAACAGAAATATTAACCATATCCATGGGTTTTGGGAAAGGCGAGACATCTGGGATGGAAGTCAACAAGGGCGGCTTCGCAGAAGGAGTGATAAACACTTGCACCTTTTTAGGTGCATGTGTGCTCGTAGGAGAAGGCAAAAGGGATTCAAAATTAGTTTCAATAGGGATAGAAGGGGGGAGAGAGGAGACACAGTAAGAGGTGATGTCTTCTCCTCCTCCTTCCTTTGCGAGGAGGCTTGCTCAGCCAAGAGATACTTTTGCTGATGCTTGCACTCATGTGCAAGGTAGTTTCTATATTTCTTCGAACTAGGAGCCAAAGCTTGTGAAGGGATGGAAGGATTCTACTCAGCCATGGGGGTGTCTTCCACAACTATTTCTAGTGGAAGGGTAGACTCCTGAATGAGAGCAAAAGGAGCATGTTCAGGAATGGCAGCAGGAATCGATTCTAGCACCTCTGCAACGAGCCTCTTCCCATTCACTGTTATGAGAAAAGGAATAGTAGGAGGTCACGGGGGCCAATATAAAGAGAACTCTCGATGGGGGGATTTTTTTCTTCCATATCGAATGAGCCCAGGCTCTGTGGTTAAGACAGGAAGCTCAAGCATAGGATGCTTGGCCTTTCACCAAGCGGGCATCATGGGATTCTCTCACAAATGCAAGACAGAAGCAGACGACACAATGGTAGGGTGAGAGGAAGCAATGGAAGGGGAAGAAGAAGGATCTCGAGATCGCTTCTCTTCTACGTGCCTTTGTGGCATCACTGTTAGATTTTAAGCAAGCTCTATGCAAAAAAACATAAGGCAAAGGAGGGAACCTCACTTTCGGCCTAGCATGCCCTTTCTTATAGTTTTGATACATATGGTATAGGAGGTCCTTCCTAGGTGGGAGAGGACCAAGAGACGTAGGCAAAAATTAATCTAGGGTATAGCTACCATGTGCAACCGGTATCATGGAAAATATGTACCGAACCTCCATGAACAAACTTTAGACATTTGTGCACAACCGAGGGAATTGCATTCATAGCTACCATCCAAGGGATACCTAGTTTCACTCTGAAGAGTTCATACCCCGGGATGATGTCAAACCTAAGGCTCATAGATTTAGGCCCAACAAGGACCGATAGGACAATACTTCCTATAGGAGGTACGAAAAGTTCATCATGTGTGCGAAAGGTACTCTCAAGCGCATCATACCCATCCTTATGCAGGAAGTTAATCATCATGATCTCCTCAATTATGATATTCACTTGAGATGTCGGATCAATGAGAACACCTGCTATAGTATTCCCATTTATCCTTGCAAGAATGCAAAGAGGAGATGGATCTTTATTGAAGCCCAACAATAGGTCCTATGAAGTGAAGGTTATGCTAGCACCTTTACTCACAGTCTTCGTAAAGGGAATGGGTTGATATAAGAAAGAGGTCATTGTGCACACCAAATAGTACTTCTACAAAGCCTCCTAAGGTTTATGAGATAAGGTACTGACCCAATTAAGGTTTCATTACGTAATACTTTGGAACCTTCCAACTATGCCTACTAGGGGTTGCAGGTTGGGTTGCGAGGTGAAAGACTCACAACACTCACACCTACAACACTCCTAGGATATGAGGAAAAGAGATTTCAGTATCACAAAATGGAACCCAAAAGGTTCATGTCAGGTTCACCAAAAATGTAAGAGAGGGGGACCAACCATTGCAAGGCCTTAGGTCACAAAAGGCCAAGAGTGGAAAGGCTGCCCAAACTTACCTTAGTTTAAAGGAAGGTTAGGATAGAAGAGATGAGAATGATGAAGACTATGAAGTCCTTCGAGCACTTTGTGATCCTAAGAATTGAAGACACACTAGGTTAGTAACTTTTTAAGGTCAACTCTGCATCTCAGATAGTTCTCTGTCAGAGGACAGAAGTGCGGTTCTAGGATGACAACATGGAACGTTGGCATCTCATAATCGCATTGGCATCCGTACGACTAGAAAACCAGAGAGATGAGGTTAGATCCTCAAGAAATGACTCCTATCCTAGTTTAGAGGTTTCATAAACAATAGAATGAGATTAAGAAGGATGAAACACAAATATGAATGTGATAAAAGAAATATATTACCGCAAGGGTGACGAAGATAATTTCGTAGAACAACCCTCCTGCCAGCTTGCTACGAGATCTCTCCACCTACACACAAAAAAAGGGGGAAATGTTGGGGTACCTCCATCCAAAGAGCTCAAGGCTTGTGGAGGAGAAAATGAGAGGAACTCAAGCCTCTACTGCAATGGTGTTTGTCTTGTGCTTGCACTATCAGAGTGATGGAGTGGTAGGTTGCTGCAATGGAGTGTACAATGCTTCTAAAAAATCTTGAATGGATGAATGGAAATGGAGAGAGTGCTCAAATCGCTCTTGCAAAACTTGAGAATGGATGGAATGGTCAAGAATATGAAGGAAAGGATGAAAAACGACCATATTCGGGTCGTCCAACCGAAGGGAGGCATTACTTTTTGACTTCCAATCAAAAGTGTAACATCTCTACAATCTCCAACCATAGTAATCTACCAGGGACGTAAGCGTGTTGCCTGGATGACTGCACACCACATGGGTGTCCCCGATAGAAACACCCCCACTGACACACAAAATAGGCGCCAAGTGTGATGTGCACAGTAGGCTTAAGTGGAATTAAGCCTCCACCTTAGGTTTTCTAAAGTGCAAGGGAGTAAAAGTGAATTTGTGTTAGGGGTGAAAATTCACACTTATACAGAGAGATATGATTATAGTGTTGGATAATATTCTTTACAAGAACAACTTGGTAGAGGGGGTAGGATAGAGTGTTGGAGTTGATAGGGTAGTGGGACATGGCCATTGCAAAGTGGGATGTTGCTTTGACTCGAGAATAGAGGGCAAAGGTGAATATGGCTAGATTGAGATAGGAGAAAGATATAGTGAGGGGTATGCTGGGAGGTCAAGATATGGGACATGTGCTAACAAACATGTTTTACTCTCAAAGGGAGATGAGATGAGAAACTTGTGAGGAATAGTAGTACCCGTCCTTGTATGAGGGGGTATTTCATGTTGGTTTGAGGGCATTGTGATTTATTGAGAGCAATCAATCAGGGAGATCATGATCTATGAGGTTAGGATATGTGTGTATGAGGCCACCACTACCTTAAGGGCCATTGGGATCACTAGGATAATCGACACTATCATAGGGAGATAGTAGTAGTTAGGATGATGGAAAACTATATTTATGCATGCTCGTTTATATATATATTTGATATTTTGAGCCACTTTTAAATATGGGTGACACTTTGTATCATGACCAGCTTGTTGTGCAATTTTTGCACACACGCCCCACTGAAATTAGGGACCCTCTTTTTTCACTTTTTGATGTTTTGGCCCTTCTTTTCTGGGGGTTTTTGCTTGCTTGGGTTTGTGCTTTAATTTCCATTTTTCCAATTGAAGTGGCATACTTTTGAAATATATTGAAAATCTGAAGTTCTGACTTTATCTCGGGTTTTTTCACTATTTTCGAGAAAATTCGCCTGGGCCGGATTCTCCCGGTTTCCTCCCAATGTCTGAAATTGCTACCTTTTGCACTGATTTCAGGAAAGTCCGCATGACCCGTATTTCCCCGAAGTTCGTGGCACTATCGAATCCCTAAAGTCTGTGGCAATGTCGAATCCCCTAGGTTTTTTGTAGCCATGGTTGTCTTGTCGAATGCATTAATTGTGTTTGTGCGGAGGTCTTGGGGATTTGATATATTGATTCTTTGAGAAGTAATTGATCATTTTGGCTTGTGTCTTGAGGTTCTTGGTGTTTTGCTGGATATCTGGATTTTTGAAACCATTTAGACTATGTGTCTACATTTCTTGTGTGTGGATTATATCTGGCTCGCGTTGAATGGTTGTTTGTCGGCTTCATCAATCACAACCTTTGCAATTCCATGGCAGGATCGAGACAAAATGTTGCTGGTCGAGGCAAGGGGAAGGCAATAGATCCAGGTGCAGAGGCTTCTACCATCTCAGATGTAGAAAAGGTTAAGTTAGATATAAAGAGAAGAATTCCTGAGAGCAAGTTGACCTCAATTTGGTTAGGGATCACAGATACAAACGTAGGCATGTGGGACTACGAGGAATTCAATGTTGAGATGTCAGCACCGAGCCCTCCTCTGTTGTCAAGGAGAATGGTGGAGTCTGGGTTGGCTCATGTGGCAGGTTTCCCTTCTATGGTGCAGTGCCACAAGTTGGTGCTTGACTGTGCCAAAAATTATGATAGTGGGACACAGAAAATAATCGATCCCCAGGGAAGGATTCTTGTTGATTTTAGTCCTATGCCCATTGTTGCAACCTTTGATATGCTTAATAGGTCCCATGTGGTGGGCTTCGACATAGAGGTTGCCAAGAAGTACTATAAGGAGAACATTGTCAAATCTCAATAGGTGATCAACTCTTGGCTAGAGAAGCCTAAATCTCATTTCTCTATGTTTCCTAAGCAACTATTCAGGCTAAAATTCAAGAGGGAGTATTACAATGCCATCACCCTTCTCAGTAGGTTGGTAGGATTGAAGAGTGCAGGTGTTTTTGAAGCGTGGATGTTCAATGTGATTGCCATAATGGAACAGGGGATTGATTATCATTGGGCAGGTGTTATCAGTAATATGATCCACCATCACTTGTGTAATGTCTTGTAGACCAAGACTTTCACTATGACCTCTTACCTAGTGTACTCATTAGCTAGACTTCATCCATACAAAGGATTGAGCACTAATGAAGAGAAGAGCCACAAGGACATCCTAGAAAGTGGAGGAAGCCCCTAAGATTGACAGGGAAATTGAGCCACCAGTGGTAGAGGTGGAAAACTCAGGGGAAAAGACATAGGTCTACATGAGGAGGTCAAGGACTCCTTCCCCAAGGGATACTGTAGCCAAAGAGAATATTTCGGTAAGTATCCCTGTTGTTAAACGAGTAAATCCCTCCATTCCTCAGGATGCTGATAGTGTATGGGGAGAACCAAAGTAGGATGAAAGTCCTTAGAATGTAGGTGAGGAAGAGTTCCAAGAAGGATACCTCTTTAATGCAAAGGCATAAATTGATAGGGTGGTTCAGTCTCCCTTGGTGGCATATGTGGACTCACCTATAAAAGAAAAAGTAGACAAGTCTCCTCAAAAAGAGGAAATACCAGGTAGGGCCCCTTCACCAGTGAAGGTTGTTGTGGAAGAGCAGGTACAACAGGAAGAGAACCCAATTGTGGATGTTCCTAAAAGTCCAAGTGTTGAGAAAGATGTAACTACTGTTCAACAGGAGAAGGAATAGGATAAACAAGACATAGTGCCTACTGGGTCCACTAGCCCGAATTGGCTTGAGAGGGAATTGAAGAGAAAAATGGTAATAGTGGAGGATGATCCTCCTAATTGAGATGCCCTCATGGCTAATGTAGATAAGCAAAAGAACAGAAAGAAAGCAAGGGTTGTATCCTGAATTGAAAGGGATGGATCAAGTAACCGGGTGGCCCATATTGCTAGCCCTGCTCCAAACAAAGATAGGGACAATGTGACTGCCCAAGACTATAATGTGCAGACTGTTGATGTGGGACATGCTACTGTGGAGTAGGATATTGAAGAGTGTGAGGGTTCCAGTACAGTGATTGTGGGGAGATTGAAGAAAGCAGTACAAACTAGGCATGAGCTGGAGAAGGAGAATGAAAAACTAAGGAAATACTTGCAAGAGTTGATGAAACCTTTGCAAGCTATTGGGTCCTCCTCTTCTGCTGCAGGATTCCTACCCCAGGAGATAATTTCTGAGTTAGAAAAGATGAAGGGTACCTCACATGCTGCAGTTACGTGGTTGCAGGGTGTCCAAGCTAAGCGAGATGATTCCATTAAGGGCATATTATCCACAAGAGGGGATGCACTGAGGTCGATAGATTGGTTGAAGGCTGCATTGGCACAAGATAATGTAGATACCAACCTCTTGCTGCAAAAGACTACAACAATCATGGGGTTTACTGAGGAAAAATTGGTACAGTGTAGGATTCTTCCTTTTCCAAGAGTTTCTAAACCTTGGGAATGGTTTGAAATCCTGCAAATGAGGCAGAAGGCCTTGAAAAAGATCCACAAACAAGAGAGGAAGATTGAGGATGCTCTGAATCGTGTTCATAATAGGTGTATTTTATTCTTTGAGGTCATGACTGGAAGGAAGAAGTTTGCTCGAAACCATCTCAGTTTGGAGCAAGTTAGAGAATGGTGGAGGGATGTATATTCTCTAGTTAGTGAAGGGCCAGTTACTGAACATTATTTGGATGATGCTGCAACTTATATTGCAGTCATTGACAAGTATTTGACCAACAAAGCCGATTGGGATGGTACAGTTAGGAAGGCAAGAGAAGATATCAAGACTCTTGAGAGAAAGATTAGGGTTTTTCCTGTGCCACTTGTTGCTGAGCTGGATAGGGTCCTACTGGCCGTACATGGTGAAGAAGATAAAGCTAAGGACAAGGATGGGGAGTGACTATATAGGGCTACATTGATATTTGTGCTTCCCATTAATTCACATGTATTAGGCTGAACTTTTGATATTTTGGTGGTTTTGAATAAAATTGGTGCCAATGGCACATTTCATGTGTTCGAATATCTTTTAGGTCGACCTCTTGTAGGTCATGTTTCTATTGTAAATTATAATTTGGGTCGACCTATCTTATGGATTCTCAATAAAAATGGGCATGTTGCCTCATTTGGATGGGGATTAAAAACTAGATATAGAAGGATAGGTAGATCAGGTGAGAAATAGTTAAGTGATATTAGAGCGAGTTAGAGTTTATTTTCAAGCAAATGTTGTAACAGAAAACTAGAGTTGTTGCTATTTTGGATGATTTAATATAAGAGGGATATTGTGTTTGGTATCTATCTTCTGGAATTTCATCTGGCATGGTTATTGTTATTCTATCTTTCAAATTGCTTAATGTTTATGGTTAAATGATTTTGGTAGTGCTTAGGGTTTCATGTTTGGAATGTTTTCAGCAATCTGTAGTCCATATTTTTTGTAGTTAGTTGATTGTTAGCTGCTTTGCAAAGTTAGCCTGGACTTATATTTGTGCTTAGTTCAATTGTGAAGGTTTATTCACCTCAATTGCTATAGGATTGATTGAATGAATTTTTTATGATTTGAAAATCTTTAAATACCTTACAAGATTGCACTATTTCTATCGAATTGCAGATTCATCTGGGTCAAGTAGAAAATAGCTTATGAGAGATCGGTCCATTTTAAGCATTTTATCTTTTTGCATTTTCAATCTTAGGGTTAGAAGTAGTTTTAAGATTATCTCTGAAACCTTTATCTTTTGTTGTTTCTTTATTATCAGGGTTCTAATCAAGTTTCAAAATATCAATTTATTGTTTATATCTAATAAGATTAGAATTCTAGTATTGCTCGTAGTAAGGTCCCATTGTGATTACCAGCATTTTCACATTTATCACTGAGTTGTTTTACTGCATTGTCAAGACCTGACATTAGAGACCTTGGGGTTATCTCTTTTCCCATAGATATTTTCCTTTCAAGAGAGATAGGATATTATATTTTGTCTAAGTTGTTGCTATGTAGAAAACACCATCAACAGACTGGCGCTAGAAGGAGGGCCTTTGAACAAGCAAGCCGAAGCGTTTCTTAAATGCCATCTCTCCTAAGAGACTTAGAAGAAGAACTAGATCCACTCTAGAAAAGGAATAATTTCAAGAATTACAAGCCCCTACTAGGTCAAGAAGGACTAGAAGAGGGGAAGAATCATCATCAGCTCATCCACTTCCATCATCTCCATCATCCTCATCTTCATCTGAATTTGAGGGGATTCCCATTCCATAACCACAACCAATCATAAATTATCCATTACCATCCCCACCTCCACCAATGGCTTTTCTTGCTACTAATCCATCCCCATTGATCTTCAACAATTACAATGTTATGCACAAAAATCCCGAGCATTTCTGCTCTAAGTTTCATACTCATGACCCTAACAGAACGATAGAAGAGCATATTAGGATTTTCCAGACTTGTCTGAGGGATAGAGGGATTAACCATGAAGATGTTGCATGTAGACTAGTCCATTATTCTCTAGGAGAAGAATCCTTTTATTGGTATAATCACCTACCTGCTGCTTCCATCCATAATTGGACTGAGTTGGAAGCTACATTCCTGCAAAAGTTCAAGATTCCCATTAGTGCTAATGAATTGTACTTGCATTTTACTAGAGTAAAAAGGGAGATTAATGAGCCCATAGGATCATTCAATGATAGGTTCCATCGAGCATATACCAGACTCCAGGTGCCTTATGCTGGAAATGAAAATACTGCTTTGGAATCATACCTTGAACCCTTGGATAGCCTTACAACCACCTTCCTGAAACAAAGGACCAATCCTCCAAATACTTTTCTCATTGCATATGCAGAAGCAGTAAAGGTCAGTACATACTTGAGACAAAATTTATCATGACCTTTTCCATCCTTGGGACCTGTTACTCACCTTGGACAAATCCAAGCCCTTAATCAAGATTTGACTAGTCATGCTCCAATAATGAATCCTGCATTGTCACTACCTTTGGTTCCTCATCCAGGTCCACCTATAAATCAATCCCAACCTATGACTTCTTATCGTCAGCAAAGAGCTAATCAACCCTTACAACAGCAACAAGCTGGTTTCCCTACATATTTGCAGAATTTAGAAGTCTTGAATCAAGCTGTTGGTTCTGGAAACATACCCGGATAT
This sequence comes from Sequoiadendron giganteum, assembly GCA_007115665.2. Lineage (NCBI taxonomy): Eukaryota > Viridiplantae > Streptophyta > Pinopsida > Cupressales > Cupressaceae > Sequoiadendron > Sequoiadendron giganteum. The sequence goes on along the minus strand of CM021106.1, from coordinate 24,469,022 downwards.
CCTTCTAGAGGTAATCTGACACCACCTAACAACCTGGATAAGGAGAGGTTGGATGAATTGTCTAAACAAGTGAAGAGGTTGAATACAGAGGTAACTTATTTGAGAAATCAAAATAGCCAGCTTCAGGCTACTCAGAAGAATATACAATCCAGCTAAGGCAGGGAAAACAAGAATTTCGAAAGAGGTCAATACTTTGACAGGAATCGAAATTTTGATAGAGAATAGGTTTCTGGTCAGAATTTTGATAGAAGACAAGGCTCTGTCAAAATTTTGATAGAAACTAACAAGGTGGACAAGGATTTGACAGGGGGCAACAACCTAGGCAGAATAGATCTTGGAATAGTGGGCCTAATAATGGAAACCTCCAAATGGTGTATACCTAGCAGAAGCAGCTTTGTTTGGATGGTGCAGACTCCATAAAACAAGTCAACACTCTGAGTTAGACTGTACTAAATTTCAGACTACAGCTTCTATCTTTCAGTATGAAGTGGAGAATAATTCTACTGGGTAGGAAATTGTATCTTCAAACCCTTATGATTCTCCAATACTAGTACTTAACCATGCCCCATTCCCAAAGAGTGAGGAAAATGAACCAGAAGAAGTGTTTATTTCGGAGGATGAGGCAGAATAGGTGTTGAATGAAGATGAAATCTCCCAGTTGTTTAATAAAGAAAATGAGAATGATAATGGCCCTTTAGATGAGGATGAAGTTGGTGTTGAAGAAGTTTAGATGTTTCAACAACCAGCGAAGAAGTATGATTTAAGAAATAGGCCTAACAGGGGTCCACAGGCTGGAGGTCCTTTCACCACTTCCATTCCCCCTAACAATTTCAATACTCCACCTGATCCACAAGCTAGTAACAATCCATCTTATCCTCAGGTGCCAACACAGTACCTGTCAAAGGGGAACAATGCTGAAATTTCCAAGGATAAGCAAGCCAGTGGCTACAAAGAATTTCAGGCTGACTTGAATGTGGAGAAATTGGGTGAGTATGTGACTGAGGAATTCAAGAAAGTAAAGGTAAGTCTTTCTGCTTTTGAATTGTTAAGAGTTCCTGCTATTAGGAATGCAGTTCTGGGATCATTTAGTTCAAATACATCACAAGGAGTAGCCATGAATGAGGCTGCTACCAAGTCTTCTAATTCTCAAACACCTAGAAGCCAGGTCCCACCCATAGACAAGAGGGGGGATAAGGATAAAGGTCAGGTTGCACAAGCTAATACTCATCTAAACTTGTTTCAAGGTAAGATAGAAACCCCTCCCTTCCTAATTTATGTTCGTATTTTCAGAAAGAATTTGCATAATTATCTTCTAGATTTAGGAGCCTCTACAAATGTTATGCCTTTCACCATTTGCAAAGCATTAGGTATTACTCCTATTGCCTCTCAAAAGAAGGTTACTCAGTTGGATAAAACAGAGTTGACTGTAGTTGGAGAATTGAACATGATCCCTACGCAGCTTGCATCAAATCCTAGGGTGCAACAAGTGATCAATATCCAAGTTTCTGACATCCCTAATACTTATGGTTTGATATTAGGTAGGGATTTCACTAAAGCTTTGAATGGATATACATCCACAGATCATTCCCACATGTGGTTACCATGGAAAGGATTTCTAAATCAGATCAGAATTGAAAGAGAACCTAGAATGAAATATGTAATCACAGAATACCAAAATATCTCAAATGAGGTGTTGGCGTCTGAGGTTGGCATGGGAAATTATGTGTTGGCTGCATCAGTTATAGAGGATGAATAATTTTTTATGTTACATGATTCTTCAAATGAACACATTCTAGAGAGCAGTGTTCCTGAGACGTTGATTAAACAAGAGGATGAAATAAGTGATAGAGAAGACAAGCAACACGGTTTGTTGGATAACTTTCAAAAATTCATCCAAAAGTGTATTGAAGACTAGGTACAGTTGAAAGGAAGCATGACATTTGAAGAATTATTGCTTCCAAGTTGGTGCAGAGTCCATGATGCCTCTCATTTTGAGCTGGAATGTGACTTGTGTCAGACTACTGTCTGATAGATACAAAAATGCATTAATCCATTTCCACTTACTAGACTCAATGTGCAGGAAGAATCAAACAGTGATAAAGGTAAAAGCTTAATACTTCCTAAAAAACTCCCTATCCCCAGTAAAGAACAAGGTAAATTGAAGCTGAAAGAATGTGATGGTTATTGGACACTAAGGTTTGATGGATCTAAATCCAAGCAGGGTGCTGGAGCAGGATTTGAATTGATTAGTCCTAAAGGTAAGAATTACCTTGTTGCTCACAGACTCCAGTTCCAATGCACTAATAATGTTGTTGAATATGAGGCTTTGATCCATGGCTTACTAATGGCATCAAGAAAGAAAGTTAAGATATTACAGGTGTTCAGAGATTCTGAATTAGTGATCAAACAAGTAAGAAAACACTATTCATGTTGTGACAAAAGAATGACCAACTACAGGCATAAAGTGTGGGATCTCATTGAGGGGTTTGATGCCTTTAATATCTAATTGATCCCTCAGAACAAAAATCAGGTTGCTGATTCTTTGGCTCAAGCTGCCAGCACCTTACAGCCTTTGTCACTTTCAAGATTGAAGAAATTTATAGTTGAGCTCACTCCAGTCCCTTCAGTGCCTGACAACATTACCAACTTTCAGGTATTTGAAGATGATAAGCATATTCTTGACTTTATTACAAGTTGTGATGTGTTTTCCTCCCAAGTTATTGATGAGATAGAGTCTTAGGAAGCAGAAATTGACTTTGGAGGAATCATCAATCTAAAGACTAATACCATTCCAAGGGGTATGGTGCAACTTAAATGAATTTTTGACTTAGATAAAATAACAGATCAAGACCAACAAACTAAAAGAGAGTCCATTAGTAGTCAGTGTGAAACATATAATATGGGGACACCATATAACTTGAAGAATGTTCTTATTGGCAAGGTATGTACTCCAGAGGAAAGAAAGGGGATTATTGATACCTTACATACATATCATGATGTAATAGCTTGGAGTTATGAAGATTTGAAAACATATGATACTTCAATCATCACTCACACCATCCCTCTAAGATCAAATGTCAAACCTTTCTGATAGAGACAAAGGCCAATTAATGCTCTATTAGAGCCCATTATTCAGAAGGAGGTGTAGAAACTACTTTTAGCACGTATTATATTTCCAGTAAGACACTCTACGTGGGTGGAAAATTTGGTTCCAGTAAGGAAAAAGAATGGAGAAATCAGACTATGTGTGGATTTTAGGATTCTGAATAGAGCATCAGAAAAGGATAATTAACCAATTCCTTCACTAGATGAAGTGCTTCAAATTGTCAATGGATCGCAAATGATGTCCTTTTTGGACAGGTATTCTGGATACAACCAAGTTATGGTGCAATATGAGGATAGGCACAAGACTGCCTTTACTACCAAATGGGGAACTTTTTCTTACAAAAGGATGCCATTTGGATTGATCAATGTTGGAGCTACATTCCAGAGAGCCATGGAAATTGCTTTAAGGATATAATTGGCAAGTGCATCATTATCTATATGGATGATTTGACTGGTTTTTCTAAGAAACGAAGTGATCATATAATGAACTTATGCAAGGTGTTTCAAAGATGTAGAGAATTTGGTATTTCACTTAACCCGAGAAAGTGTATTTTTGGAGTCACAAAAGGAAAGTTATTAGGACACATTATCTCATAATAGGGTATTGCTATTAACCCTGAAAGAATTCAGGCTATCTTGAAGATTCAGCCTCCTGCAAGTAAGAAGGAGATGAAGTCATTCTTTGGTAAGATTAACTTTGTTAGGAAATTTATCACAAGATTTGTAGGGATAGTCAAGCCATTGAATGCTATGTTAAAACAAGAAGCAAAGATAGAATGGAGTGCGGAAGCCAAGGAGGAATTTACAAAAATCAAGAAGGCTATTGTTGAAGCTCCTGTATTGGTGAGTCTGGATTACACTAAGCCTTTTATATATTCATTCACTTCTGATCACTCTTGTACTGCAATGTTAACTCAAAAGTCTGATCAAGGGGATGAACACCCTATAGCCTTCATGAGTACTCCTTTAAAGGAGGCAGAATTGAAATACAACAATATGGAGAAACAAGCCTATGCTTTGGTTCGAGCAGTGAAGAAGTTCAGGCATTATATCTTGAGGAATAAATTTTTTGCCATAGTGCCTGATCCTGCAATAAAGTTGTTATTGATACAGAATGAGTTAGGTGAACGAAGGGCCAAGTGGGTAACCATGTTGCAGGAATATGATATGGAAATCCAGCCCATGAAATTGGTAAGAGGACAAGGGCTTACAAAGATAATGGCTGAGATAGGTCCTGATCTCACAGCTCAACATTATTACCTTCAAGAGGTATCTCCAGGAGACTAGTATGATGAAATTACTTTTTATCTATTGAATCAGCAGTGTCCTAATCATCTTAACATGGTTCAAAGGTGAGCCTTGCGCTTGAAGAGTGGAATTTTTATGATGAAAGGTGCTATAATATATAAGAGAAATCATGAGGGTGTTTACTTAAGATGTTTAGGGAAGGAGGAAGCTGCTAGAGTAATGATTGAATTTCATGAGAAATATGGCACGAGCCATGGTTTTGCATCATCCACTACACATCAAATCTTGAGGGTAGGCTATTACTGGCCTACTTTGTTCAAAGATGTATACCAGCATGTGAGAACTTGTCACATATGTCAGACTACAACAAGTAAGGAAAAACACGCAGCTCTTCCGCTTCAGCCAGTCATAGAGGTAAAACCATTTGTTCAGTGGGGCATGGAATTTATAGGTCCAATTAATCCTTCATATTCTGCGAGCCACAGGTATATTCTTACCATAACTGGTTATTTTACTAGATGGATAGAGGCTCTTGCTTGCAAACAGTGTACTTCAGATGTGGTAATCAATTTTCTTGAATCGGGAATTATTAATCGTTTTGGTTGTCCACTGTCTTTGGTTTCTAATAACAGTCCTACATTTGCCTCACTGAAGTTTTCTAATTGGGCGTTTGATTATGGGATTGTTATTAAGTTTTCATCCAATTATTACCCTCAGGGTAATGGTCTAGTTGAGTCTTCCAACAAGAATCTACTAACAGCTATCCGTAGGCTGTTAGAACAAAATCCTAAGGATTGACACACCCAGCTCCGATTTTCTCTTTGGGCTGACTATACTAGACATAAAGCATCCATAGGAACCTCTCCTTATCACCTGATGTATGGTTTGGAACCTATGTTTCCTATTTAGTTGAAAATCCCTACCTTGTAGTTCATTAATGAGTACTATAATGAGGAAGATAAACATGAAGCCCGTTTAGCTGAACTATTGCATTTAGAAGAGAAAAGAGATGAAGCCCTAGAGAACTTCGCTAAACATTAGGGTGTAGTAAAATGATGGTTTGATAGGAGAGCTAAGGTAAAGGCCTTTAGAATTTCTAACTTAGTTCTCTACTGGGATAAAGCCCATGATCGTAAGGGAGAGCACGGTAAATTTGATAAACTTTGGCTTGGTCCTTGCCAGATTTCATAAATTTTGGGAGATAAATCTTTTTATTTGAAAACCCTCATTGGTGAGGATATCCCACTGCCTGTTAATGGGAAGTATCTGAAGCATTATTTTCAACCTTGAACTACTTGCAGTTCATCCTGTACATAGCTAGAGTAGGTTTGCTTTCTATTTTGCTTTGTTTCTGCTTTGCTTTGGTAGATTAGGTTTGCTTTGGTTTGTTTTGCTTTTCATTTTGTTTTGCTTTTGGGTTCCTAATTTCTTTGGGTTGTTGCACCTGTGCACCAGGGCTATTTTGTTTGGGATTGTTCTGAAAATTTCTTTTATAAACTCTAATCAATTTTTCAGAATCAGGTGGTGGAATTCTTTTATTTGATCCTCTTTGTACTAGGAATTAGAACCACTTGTTTTGAATACACTTTGGAATATATTTGGGTCTCACATTTCATATTATAGTAAAGAAATTTCTAGAGTTGCATAGGGTCCTTGAGTAGTTTGGCCTAGTGAAAAATCCTGTATTCTACTTCAGTGCCACTGTGTTCCTCATCCCTGAGCGAGAGTTTCATTACTTACAAAGGTGAACAAGAAAGTTCTATACAAAACAAGAAAAGAGGAAATTTTGAAAATTTGAATGGACTTCACCTTATTAGGAGTATCCTAGTATCTCTACCAGGGCTATAGACGCTTGACTGGCAGTAGAGCTATGCTTGGGAGGGTCACAGTGATAACCTTGTCGAGGCTATGGATGCTTGATTGGCAGCGAGGCTCTATCCAGGTTGCTTTTGAAGTCTGAATTTTATGTAGCTTGGTCAAATTTGCTCTCATTCCCATTGCATTGACAGGGTAAGAATCAATGCATAATACACACAATTGGACCCTATTATAAGAAAAGGTTTTCTTGCTTGTGGTTTCTAAAACTTTGTTCTTAGGAGTCTTGATGAGAGGATTGAAACCATAGATTCTGGGTTCTTGATTCTAGTTTATCCTTGAAATGCTTTGGAGCATTTCCCCAGCAGAGTCATAATTTGTTGTGCAGTTTTTGCAGACACGCCCCACTAAAAGTGGGAACCCTCTTTTTTCGCTTTTTGGTGTTTTGGCCCTTCTTTTCTGGGGGTTTTTACTTGCTTGGGTTTGTGCTTTAATGTCCATTTTTCCAATTGAAGTGGCATGCTTTTGAAATATATTCAAAAATATGAAGTTCTGACTTTATCTCAAGTTTTTTCACTATTTTCGAAAAAATCCACCTAGGCTGGATTCTCCCAGTTTCCTCCCAATGTCTGAAATTGCTACCTTTTGCACTACTTTCGAGAAAGTCTGCATGACCCGGATTTCCCTGAAGTCCATGGCAGTGTTGAATCCCCAAGTTTTTTGTGGTCATGGCTATCTTGTTGAATGCATTAATGGCATTTGTGCGGAGGTCTTGGGGCTTTGATATATTGATTCTTTGAGAAGTAATTGATCATTTGGCCTTGTGTCTTGAGGTTCTTGGTGTTTTGTTGAATATCTAGATTTTTGAAACCATTTGAACTATGTGTCTACATTTCCTGTGTGTGGATTATATCTGGCTTGCGTTGAACGGTTGTCTGTCGGCATCATCAATCACAACCTTTGCACTTCCATGGCAGGATCGGGACAAAATGTTGCTGGTTGAGGCAAGGGGAAGGCAACAGATCCAGGTGCAGAGGCTTCTACCATCTCAAATGCAGAAAAGGTTAAGTTAGATATAAAGAGCAAAATTCCTGAGAGCAAGTTGACCTCAATTTGGTCAGGGATCACAGATACAAACATAGGCACGTGGGACTACAAGGAATTCAAGGTTGAGATGTCAACACCGAGCCCTCCTTTGTTGGCAAGGAGAATGGTGGAGTCTGGGTTGGCTCATGTGGTAGGTTTCCCTTCTATAGTGCAGTGCTACGAGTTGGTGCTTGAGTTTTCCAGAAATTATGATAGTGGGACATAGATAATAATCGGTCCCCAGGGAAGGATTCTTGTTGGTTTCAGTCCTATGCCCATTGTTGCAACCTTTGACATGCCTAATAGGTCCCATGTGGTGGGCTTCGACATAGAGGTTGCCAAGAAGTACTATGAGGAGAACATTGTCAAATCTCAATAGGTGATCAACTCTTGGCTAGAGAAGCCTAAATCTGATTTCTCTACATTACCTAAGCAACTATTTAGGCTGAAATTCAATAGGGAGTATTACAATGCCATCACCCTTCTCAGTAGGTTGGTAGGATTAAAGAGTGTAGGTGTTTTTGAAGTCTAGATGTTCAATGTGATTTCCAGAATGGAATAGGGGATTGATTATCATTGGGCAGGTGTTATCAGTAATATGATCCATCATCACTTGTGTAATGTCTTGCAGACCAAGACTTTCACTATGACCTCTTACCTAGTGTACTCATTAGCCAGACTTCATCCATACAAAGGATTGAGCACTAGGGGTATTTTTGGGTAGGATGCTATCTATGAAGTGTATCCACAATTGCACTTAACTGGTGGAAGCTATAGGAGGTCAAATGATGCCTTCACAATATACATTACTAGACTGCTCCAAGGTGTAGAGCATATGAGAATCTTGGATAAGGCAAAATAGTTCATAAGTAGATATGGAGCCTGGTTTATCCAATTCCCAACCTTCTCATATCTTAGAATTGATGGTTTTTAGAGCACTCCCTACAAACTCCCTAGATATCCCACTAATCATGTTATATTGTTGGAGGTCGCTAGAAAGATCTGTGACTTTGACAATGTTGTGAAGGGAGAAATGAATAAGACAAGTTTTGGGAATGATTTCCCTTTGAAGATAGGAATGGGTGAAGTTTGTACCTCCATTTAGTCTGCTCATGCTTTGAAGGAGGAGATGGGTACTCTTGGGCTCTCTTTTCATTCTAAGAGAGCAAGGTTTGATGTTACTGGCAAGGCTCAGAAGAAGGCCAATAGGGATTATAGCCATAAGGGTCATATTGAGGACTACTAGATTAACCTTGCTGATGAGTTTGAGGTGAGAAAGAAGAGATTCTCCAGGTTGCCAGTGGATTTGGTGAGATTATACAATGTAAAGGCTATCCTTGATCGGGTAGAAGAGGATGGAAATGTGATCCAGGGTCATGTTTATGAGGCAGTAAAGGATAAACCAGTGGGAGAAGTTGACTGGTTAGAAGAAGAAAAGATTGATTTAGATCAGGTTATGGCCCCGGTGATTAAATATACCAAAATGTGGTTAAAGCACAAAATGTTGGAGCTGGAGAGCGAGGGTGTTCCATGCACCTATGAGCTAATGGGAGACTTAGAGTCTCATTCTACTTCTAAGGCTTGACTTGAACCAAATCCAGAGGGCAAGGAGAAGGTGGATTCTCCTTTTAGAATCCAGGTAAGAGAGGTGCAAGCTGAAAAGGCTGCAGAAGTAGGAAAATAGAGGAGGCTTGTTGCCAAGAAGAGGAAGCTTGCCTCTAAGAAGGAATTTGAGAAGCACTAAGAAGAGGAGGAGGAGGTTGAAAGCGTTCATGCACTAATGAAGAAGAGAAGAGTCAAAAGGACATCCCAGAAAGTGGAGGAAGCCCCTAAGATTGACAGGGAAATTAAGCCACCAGTGGTAGAGGTGGAAAGCTCAGGGGAAAAGGCACAGGTCTACATAAGGAGGTCAAGGACTCATTCCCCAAGGGATACTGTAGCCAAAGAGAATATTTCAGTAAGTATCCCTATTGTTGAAAAAGTAAACCCGTCCATTCCTTAGGATTTTGGTAGCGTATGAGGAGAACCAAAGCAGGATGAAAGTCCTAAGAATGTAGGCGAGGAAGAGTTCCAAGAAGGAGACCTCTTTAATGCAGAGGCAAAAATTGATAGGGTGGTTCAATCTCCCTTAGTGGCATATGTCGACTCACCTATAAAAGAACAAGTAGACAAGTCTCCTCAAAAGGAGGAGGAAATACCAGCTAGGGCCCCTTCACCAGTGAAGGTTGTTGTGGAAGAGTAGGTACAATAGGAAGAGAACCCAACTGTGGATGTTCCTAAAATTCCAAGTGTTGAGAAAGATGTAACTACTGATTAGTAGAAGGAACAGGATAAATAGGACATAGTGCCTTCTAGGTCCACTATCTTGGATTGGCTTGAGAGGGAATTGAAGATAAAAATGGTAATAGTGGAGGATGCTCCTCCTAATTGGGATGCCCTCATGGCTAATGTAGAGAAGGAAAAGACCAAAAAGAAAGCAAGGGTTGTATCCCGAATTGAAAGGGATGGATCAGGTAATCGGGTGGCCCATATTGCTACCCCTGTTCCAAACAAAAATAGGGATAATGTGACTGCCCAAGACTATAATGTGTAGACTGTTGATTTGGGACACGCTACTGTGGAGCAGGATATTCAAGAGTATGAGGGTTCTAGTGCAGTGATTGTGGGGAGATTGAAGAAAGCAGTAAAAACTAGGCATGAGCTAGAGAAGGAGAATGAAAAACTAAGGAAATACTTGCAAGAGTTGATGAAACCTTTGCAAGCTATTGGATCCTCCTCTTCTGCTACAGGATTCCTACCCCAGGAGACATTTTTTGAGTTAGAAAAGATGAAGGGTACCTCACATGCTGCAGTTGCTTAGTTGTAGGGTGTCCAAGCTAAGGGAGATGATGTCATTAAGGGCATATTATCCATTAGAGGGGATGCACTGAGGTCGATAGATTGGTTGAAGGCTGCATTGGAACAAGATAATGTGGATACCAACCTCCTGCTGCAAAAGACTACAACAATCATGGGGTTTATTGAGGACAAACTGGTACAGTGCAGGATTATTCCTTTTCCAAGAGTTTCTGAACCTTGGGAATGGTTTGAAATCCTGCAAATGAGGTAGAAGGCCTTGAAAAAGATCCACAAATAGGTGAGGAAAATTGAGGATGCTCTGACTGGTATTCATAATAGGTGTATTTCATTCTTTGAGGTCGTGACTGGAAGGAAGAAGTTTTCTCCAAAACATCTCAGTTTAGAGCAACTTAGAGAATGGTGGAGGAATATATATTCTCTAGTTAGTGAAGGGCCAGTTACTGAACATCAGTTGGATGATGCTGCAACTTAGATTGTAGTCATTGACAAGTATTTGACCAACAAATCCAACTGGGATGGTACAGTTAGGAAGGCAAGAGAAGATATCAAGACTCTAGAGAGAAAGATTAGGGTTTTGCCTGTGCCACCTATTGCTGAGCTGGATAGGGTCCTGCTGGCCGTACATGGTGAAGAAGATAAAGCTAAGGACAATGATGGGGAGTGACTATATAGGGTTACATTGATATTTGTGCTTCCCATTAATTCACATGTATTAGGCTGACCTTTTGGTATCTTGGCGGTTTTGGATGAAATTGGTACCAATGGCACATTTCATGTGTTCGGATATCTTTTAGGACGACCTCTTGTAGGTCATGTTTCTATTGTAAATTATAATTTGGGCCGACCTATCTTATCGATTCTCTATAAAAACGGGCATGTTGCCTCATTTGGATGGGGATTAAAAACTAGATATAGAAGGATAGGTAGATCAGATGAGAAATAGTTAAGTGATATTAGAGCGAGTTAGAGTTTATTTTCAAGCAAATGTTGTAACAAAAAACTGGAGTTGTTGCTATTTTGGATGATTTAATATAAGAGGGATATTGTGTTTGGTATCTATCTTTTGGAATTTCATCTGGCATGGTTCTAGTTATTCTATCTTTCAAATTGCTTAATGTTTATGGTTAAATTATTTTGGTAGTGCTTAGGGTTTCATGTTTGGAATGTTTTCAGCGATCTCTAGTCCATACTTTTTGCAGTTAGTTGATAGTTAGCTACTTTGCAAAGTTAGATTGGACTCATATTTGTGCTTAGTTCAATTGTGAAGGTTTATTCACCTCAATTGCTATAGGATTGACTGAATGAATTGTTTATGATTTGAAAACCTTTAAATACCTTAGAAGATTGCACTATTTCTATCGAATTGCAGATTCATCTGGGTCAAGCAGAAAATAGTTTATGAGAGATCAGTCCATTTTAAGCATTTTATCTTTTTGCATTTTCAATCTTAGGGTTAGAAGTAGTTTTAAGATTATCTCTGAAACCTTTATCTTTTGTTGTTTCTTTATTATCAGGGTTCTAATCAAGTTTCAAATTATCAATTTATTATTTATATCTAATAAGATTCGAAGTCTAGTATTGCTTGTAGTAAGGTCCCATTGTGATTACCAATATTTTCACATTTATCACTGAGTTGTTTTACTGCATTGTCAAGACCTGACATTAGAGACCTTGGGGTTATCTCTTTTCCCATAGAGATTTTCCTTTCCAGAGAGATAGGATATTATATTCTGTCTAAGTTGTTGCTATGCAAAAAACACCATCAAAACAACTTTTTTGCATATATAATGATATGATTTTTGCCAATGATTTATGATATATATTATGTGATGATCATGATAGACATGTTTTATGATGTATATGATCAATTATGTATTAATATTTATGGTTTATGGATGAATTATATAATTATGTAAATCCTATTTGTTGATTATGGATGTTTATGACACACTATGGATGATGCAATATATTATTATGTATGATTTATGCTATATATATGAATATAATGGTAATATGGTAATGCTATTTGATCTATATTTTCTATTTGAATTATGATAATGATGCAATGGTAGTATTTATTAGATGGATAGTCACCTAATTATGACTATGAATGTGTTAATGATTATGGTATGTTATGGACATGTATGGTGGTATTTTATGATTATATAATGATGTATTTTGTTTGTAGTTTCTATATGAAATTGATAATGATGGTATGATTATGACATTTCTTAGGTGGATTTTCTTATATCTATGTTATGGGTTTAATATGGATATAATAATCGATATCACGGATGCAATTATGATGCTAGAGATGTGATTATGATATTATGTAATACTTTAGGATGTGAAATGATTTTTGGGAGGATGTGGGATATGTAGGATGGTCATGGATGTAATGGATGATGATTCTTTTGGGTCATGATACAAAGTGAGAGGAAAGGGGATAAAATGGGAAGGTATCTATTAGGATGAGGTAGGGATGGGTGATGAGGAAATTGGGATGGGTTGGAGATGGGTGGTAGGAAAATTAGGATTGAATGAGATGGAAAATAAATTATATCTTTAAGAGAGAATATGGATTAGTTATGTTGTAGGTAGGGGGAACGAGCCAAGCTATTTAGTCAATTTGTGTACAAAAATTATGAACAGGAATGAGTGATAGGATGGATTGGGGGTGGATGGGGTAGGTTATGTTGATATGCAAAGATAAATCCTAGATTTGATATAGGAAATGAGATTATGCACCAAGATATAAGAACCAAGGTTACAAGGTAACCTTTGCATGGAATTGACTCTAAAAAAAAAGGTTATACTAATACACACAAGATGTGATATAATAGGTTAGGGGATCATGTGAGGAATGATATTCAAAGTATGAGCAGATCCTTATGCACACAAGTCCTTGGAATTATTGGAGGATCTATGTAAATATTAACCATCATAGATAAATATATTCCTACACACATAAGGTTGAAATAAACCTTGGTGGGTCATGTAAATAAAAACCAACAAACATGACACATAAGAAATAAAGACTATGCCACATTGTATACCAATCAAAATACACCAAGATATAAAATATCTAATTGGTCTAAGGTAGGTATAGTCATGGGTCAAAAAGATAAATCAAAACAAAAGACCAATTAAAAAACAATTCATGTAACCATCATATCTCTTGCCAAATTAGAATAGGTGATGGATTAGATTATCCCTAATACAAGAAAGATATATCCCTAAGGGCATAGATGTGATGTAGATTAGGATAAAAAAAGGTAGATATATGAGTTGTTTGTTGTTTAAATGTTTGATCAACATTTGATTTGTGTATAACATAGTGTCTAATGTATGGTTTGTCTTGTATAAGTTTAAGTCTATCAAGCTTAGTGTGATGGGGGAAAGATCAATTTATTGGGTGAATCTTAGTGTTGTGGGTAGAAGTTTAATTTACTAAGTAGTGTGTTAAACTTATATATAAAGGTCTATCCATATTGTGTTAGATAATTTAAAGGATTCATTCCATACATAAGATGGGAATTTTCCACCAATGTTTAACAAGGGATATGGGATGGTCCTAGATGAAATGGATGATGTGATATACTATGGAATTAAATGATACAAGACCAAGCCATGATAGGTGTTATCAAATAGATACACACCTCTACCGAGTTGTCAACTCAACTAGCTAGTGAAACATGGGATGATCTCATAGAGTGTGGGCTCTAATAATTTGAGATCAATCTCCAGAGAGGGTTGGTTCCCTTGTCACTCCACCTATCTTAGCTTATAATACTTTTACTGTGCCAAGAAAAGTGGTAAAATTGACTTGAAATGAAACCTAAGCTCTAATGAGGTGACACACCAAATTTCTACTAAGACCTATGCCACTATTTTGACACACAAATTCTTAAGTACTTAGCTATTTTTCAAACAACTCAAGTGTTCCACATGATCATGCATCGGTTTTTTGTAAGAAGGTTTAAATTTGTATAGATTTGAGATAGAAAATTGTAGCTTTTCATAACTAACAATTTATTGTATTCATTACACATCTAACAACCTACAGGAATGTATGTATTTTCTACTTGAAGTTGTTGTAAATGAGATAACTTATTTGAGGATTTCATTAAAAATAATGCATCAATCATCATAGTACATACAAGGAACATAATTTTGAAGGAAAAATACTAAATTTTATTAATATAAGAGGTTTCCTTACAACAAAAATATGACTTGAAAATGCCTGGTATTTATTGAAAAAGAAGTTTACATCAAATTTTTAGTCTCGAGACTAAATTTTATGAGTTAGAATTGCAGATTAAGATAAGAAAGAACCTCGTTTCAGGTTACAATACTTCATCAAAAATTACAAGAATTGACTCTAAACTATCCCTAGGAAATCTTATTAGTTGTCCAATAGCTTCCTAGATTATAGAATCTTGTAATGAAGGAAATAAATGAAATGTGTTGTATTGGTTTGTTGGGTCAAACCTCTTCTTGGGTGCCTAGCTAACCTATCTCCATCCTTTGCTCCTTGAAATTTTGTCATGATGTTGGTTGTTAAATTATTCTTAATTTCCTTGAACTCATTCAACTAAAGGTGCTCCTAAATGTTTGGAAAGGTAGATGAAATGATCAAAATACCTCATATATATCTTTAACTTCTCCTATATTCTCTCAAATTTCCTTCCAAGTCAGCCAAACTTCCCCTAGATGTTTGCAACTATTCATTACTCCTCTAACTACCATAATTTCCATCAAAATTGTTTATAGGACATGTGAGAGAGTCTAAAATGGTCAAAAATCCCTAAAGTTAATGTGAGAACTTCTTGGATAAGAGTTGACATATATTGTTTTCCTACAAACCTGAAGCTACCTCTATCATTTATTTGATCTATATCATTAGTTCAATTGTCCTCTATTCAATAATATTTACCATTTAGTTGGATTTAAAAATTTAATGACTTTAGGAAAATAATTCACAACATTTTTTTCTCAACATTGTTTGTAATATATATTCATAAGGGATGGAGGGTTCCAGTAGCAATGGTAAAGGTGACTTGCACATAAATATTTGATGGATTCTTTCCCAAATGTGGACATCTAGAATGGGATGGTAAAAGACAAGTGATGAGGAAAAAAGGTGATTGTTAGGCTTCTCCAAGTTGATGTTTGGAAAGAGAAAATAGGTGTCTCTTGATATTCTTTCATTTGTGGCAGTTCATTGATGTTTCATTTCCAAGTTTGGGTACCTAGGCTGGAGGGAAAGTTTCTGGAGCCAAAAACCATGTCCTTAGACATTGCTAGTAGGAAAATTTAAGGATGGATGGAATTAAGAGTCATGTTTGGGTACCAATTTTGATTCATAAGACCTACTTTAAACTCTATAAATTCAACTCCTTGGATGTGGAAATAGGAGGAACAATTATATTTCAAGTAAAAGAACCTAATAAGAAACATGTTGGAGCACAAAGAGGTTGTTCATACGCACATAGGTGCTGCCACATTGGAGGAAAAGAGGAGAATGAAAGTGTGTGAAAAGTTGAAATATTATTTTAAAGATAATGCATACTTGGCCTCTCTTCTTGGTAGAGGTTTTTCTCACAAGGGTTTCTCCAATTAAATCCCATGTCATGTGATGCTTTTATATTTCTAATTTGTGCCACTTTGTTGTTATCTATTTTTGTTAAGCATGTTATGTTGGTTGATTTTTAGCATCATAAATGAGATAGATCTAATCATGGTAATCCCACATTAAGATTACTTAATTTCATATTGTAGTAGTCCAAGCTTGGTATCTCACCAATTGATGATAAAACTTGAGAAAAAATCTCTAATGTTGATTCATTGGATAGAGATTGGAAATTCCCCAACAATTGGTATTAGAGCTAGTTTTATGTAAGAGCCATTAGAATGGTAAGGAGGGGGGTTTGTTACATTTCTTGAAATGTTGGAGGCTTGCGAGCTATAGTGAATTTTCTGTAAGTTAACCTTTTTTACTCATATGTGAGATTATAATCCATGGATATTGTCAATATGATCTATTTTGGGCATTGAAAGATCATGTTTGTGGATCTCCATGGATTTGGTCATGTTTCTTGCACAAAGATAACCAGGATCTATTGTTTGAAAATATGTGAGTATCCTCTTGTTTGGTTGTTTTTCTCCTTTACATTATGGTAATGTGTAGTGATAAGTTGTTCATGTTGGATGGTTACTTTTGAAATATTGGTCACATGGAGAAACACTCACTATTTGGACTACGAAATGGAGTGCTTACGTTGGTTTCATAGATTTATCCCCTAGTTACATGAAAGAATTTGAAGATAAGCCACTAGTCTCTTGTGGGTTGTAGAGTAAGTATATTTTGTAAGATCCTAAACAACATAGTTCCCCTATTTCTCTGTGGGTTGTGGAGATGTGTGTTTCATATGTTATAAGCTCCTAGACAACTTGGTTCCCTTGTAGGTTTTACATTTTTTCTTATTTCCAAAATTGTGGGTTTGAAAATTTGTGCTTATTCCTTGTTCAGATGATATGTTTGATGTGAATGTCTAGATGTTTAAGAGGATTTCAAGCTTATGAATATGGTTTTGTAGTTTTCATATGTTAACCAAAATATGTGGTATGTATATTTGTGATAAGAATGTAGTTAATTTGTTGTGGATGATGATAGTTATAGGTTTGCATGACTTCTTACTTGGGTCCCTACTACTATGATTACTCCATTTGTGGTTTGTCTTGGAAAATCAAGTCTAGTATTGATTTTGTGTTTGAGTATTGGAATCTACATGTTATCTCTAGTTATCTCTATTATGAATATTACTAATGAGATGTTGAATCTATTTCTGATGTGGACTTCATGATAAAGATTATATTTGGCTGGATTGTTTTGGTCATCCTATTCTATTGGTATATTTATTACAATGAGAAAAATATATGGTTATTTGGAGTACTTGATATAGTTTTATATTGGATATGTAGCAACTGGATATGGTGCATGAGAATCTCTATTCACTTTTAGTGGTTTTTTGATAGTCATAATACCATGCATAGATCAATATCACTTTTAGTGACAGATTTGTGCAATTACATAGTATGTTCTAAATTCTTTTTTTAAGATCTTGGTTCTTCTTTTAAAGTTTTTGGTGTTGCAATATGTAATTTAACTATATGAGAGACATATATAATATTTGATTAATATTTTTGAAATGGTTGTTGGTGTCATTAGCAGCTTTTATTATGTGAGATTTCATTGACATTGTTGGTAATATTGATAGAGAATAGTTATCCTCATGCTTTGGGAATGTTAAAATATTGGTTGCCATGTAGGACTCTTTGAGTCTTTGGTTAAGATGTTGTTTATGATTTTCCTTTGGAGAGGATGTAGTTCTCTTTGATTTTGATTATTAATCATTTTCTTGGAGCTTCATGATTTTGTAAGATTGTATTTGAAGTTATCATGGAATGATTGGTGGATGTTCATGGAGACTAGAGAGACTTGGGTAAGGCTTAGAGATATGCATTAGAATGTTACTCACTATAAGGATTTAAACATAAAGACCGAGGAGCCTACACCTAGTTGTGGATGTGAATCCTGTTGGTGTGAATATATTTCTTATACCTAGCTAATTCCTAGCAAGGGGAATTATTCACATGTTAAGTTTACTTATGCTATAAATGTCCTTCTAGAAGTCTTAGTTGTCTAGATAAGATCTTATCTTATATTATCTCTTTGAGTTTTTTGTCAAGTTAGTTGTCTCATAAAATATGATTAAGACACATGCCACATCTAATCCTATCTCTCACCTTGACTTTATAAGAAAGGCCTTTCATGTACAAACTCATTAAAATTGTAATCTTTAGTATTGCAAGTTGGCTATATTATCTTGCATTCATTGTTGAAAATTTATGCTCTTTCTTTTCTCTCTTGTATAAAGTTAATTCTGGTTTGTAGGTGATCCTAGAGGCTTGATTCCTTGAGTGAATCTAACATGGTATCATAGCTTTAGATCTTCAAATCCCCTTCTCAAATCTAAGGGTTATTTTTTCTTGAGTTACTGCAAGGTTGTAAATCTTGGTGGACCTTAAAAATTTGAGTATGCTCTTCTCTTGCATCATATGATGGCCTAGAGAATAAAAAAAAATTGATAGAAATACCAGATTTTGTGTTTTAACTTTGTGGATTTGTATTGAAAGTTCATTTTGGAGCATGTTGGTGTAAATTTAAGCTCACTATTGAGTTTAGAATGTCCAAGCAATTTAGAGCTAGCTTTTATTTCACTCAATTTGGTCATTGTATGATATAGTTGCAAACTAGGGTTTTGATGAAGAAAGAAACCAAACCTCATTCACATAATCACAACAATCTAAAATGCAACTTAGAAATAGTTTAAAACAACACAAAAATCTACAAGAAGTGTTCTTCTTCGTTCATTCAAAATTTCCTAGAAATTTAAGAATTACATGGCATAACTGAAACTAATGGTTGTGCAACCATATGGGCTAATGAAAATGATTAAAAATCTAAAATATGGCCGATACAAAAAATATATATATATCAATAAAAAAATTATCTCCTTCAATTTGACTTCTATCACAAGCCTCTAGCATCTTCACCCCACAATCTTCATTAGAAATCACTGTTGCAATCAAACAATGAAATCATCAATATTCTTGCTGATGTATCACACCTCAAAAACTGAAACAAAAATATCTTATTGGTCTCCTTCAACCTCCTTTCTATTGAATCTCTCAAGCTCCCTTCACATGGACGTCACTAGCTCACTGTCTCTCAAAATGTGGAGCTCACTAGCTCCCAAAAACATGGGCTTATATGCAAATATAAATTTGCAGCAATGGATTTTTCAAATCCTCCCTTCAATCCAACAACATCTCCTCATCTCACTTGAAAAAACCCCCAAATACATCTTTCCAAATGACAAGGCATGGATATATAGATTTTTGAATGAGAAAAACTACTATGGTTTTCTAAAACCACAAGAAAAACATCTCCTTGGAAAACCCACACCCCATTTGGAGAAATAATCATAAAATAATAAAAGTAATCAATGCTCAAATGGCCTTCACATGGGAATCTAAGCCATGGCCAATAAAATATGGTCAATTCTAGCATCTTCATTGATCTCTAGTGGCCCTAACGACTCCAAAAATGAACACACACCAACATGCAAAAACATGCATACCAAGTGACCCCCACCTAGAAATGGATGCCCCAAAGATAATATTCTAATTCAAATTCCTTGGAAACATTTACCTCAACATATTTCCTCCAAAAATTGTATTTACATCAGTACAAAGGAAAATCACATTATTGCAAATTAAAATATTTATTTTCCACACACCTTAGCCCTTGTTGAAAACAACAAAAATAAATTAGCAATATTTTTGGTGATGAAAGATTGCTAGTACCCCTAGACGCTCCTCCATCAGGTTTTAAGTTTAGATCTAGTGAGAAACTTTTTATTGAATCACTTATGCCCAAATTAATGTTTCCATTGCATTTAGATGGCTCGAAAACCCCTATTTCCATATAAAATTTGTCTATTTTAGATGTACTTGATTTTTGGCAAAAAAATATTTTTTTAGGAGGGTCTTCACTTTAGGCTGAATTCAACATTTTTAAAAAAATCGTAACTTTTGATCCAAAAATCAGATTTTGATGAACAAAATATTGTTGGAAAGCTAGTTTTGAGCACTTTCGAATGTTGTAGGTTATTTCTTTATATTTTTGTGTTTATTACCTTTTTCTAGCTTGAAGTCAGATCTTTCTTTTTTTTAGCTTCCAAGCTCATAACTTTTGCTCTGGGCTTTTTTTTTCTTGATTCTTGTGGCATCAAGAAGGTATTGAAAGGAACTTCAGGTTTATATATACACTTTTTGCAGTTTTTTTTGCCAAAATTTTTATATTTCATTTTGAAGCCAGATTGATACTTTGGCATAACTTGTAAATTTGCAAAAAAAGTGGCATTTTCTTTGGCACAAAGGGGTTATTTGCTTATATTGCAAGGGGTAAATTTTTATTCCTCTATTGTACTTTTTATTTTATCATGGATTTTCCAAAATTTATACTTCTAACCCTATATAACTATCATGAATGGAAATCACAAATGGAGGTGTTATTGTTAAAATTGAAGTTGCAAAGAATCACATTTGGCACAAATCTAGAACCCACAAGAGCCACAAAAAAAAAATGATTTGATAGAAGGGATGAAGCCCTTGGTACTCTCATTTTTTTTCCATTTATCTAGATCTTAGATATCATTTTGCATCTTGTATTCATCCTAATGGTGTTTGGACTACCTTAGAGAGTCTCTTTGGTAAGCTAGATAAAATGAGAAACTTTAAGTTGGAGAATGAAATTATTATTCTTAATCCTTTAGATTTTGATATATCTAATACTTCTTATCTAAGCTCAATTCTCTTAGACTACATTTATCTGATTTTTGGATCACTAAAGAGGATAAACAATTAATTCATTCAATTCTTTCTAAGCTAGGACCTGATAATTCAATGTTTGTTTCTATGTTTTATGCTACGATGGATGCCCTTGGAAATGCATGTAAAATTCCTTCTCTTGATAGATTTTTAGATCAAATCACAAGGGAACATAAAAAGTTGGCACACATGGGAAAATTGAATTCTTCCACATCTCAAGCTCTTCTTTCAAAAGATACAAAGGCTTCAAGTGGAAAATGTAAGAAGAAAAATAAGGATCCCAAGTCTAATGAGCAAGGTAAAGAATCACCTTAAAATAACACTCTTGAGTCCACTTCCTCTTCCAAATAGGAATCATCTAAAAAGAAATTGAAATGTGCATATTGTAAAAGAAAAGGACATGATGAGCATAGATGTTATGATAAGAAGATTGATGAACTAACACACCTTCTTTAGAAGAACAATATTTTTTTTCTCTCATAAGTGTCTTCTTATGTAACATCTCAATCCACAAAAAAATCATCATCATAATCAGGGAATGTAGGAGTAACAAGTGGACTCAGAAAAATGAAAGGATAATCACTCTTGGTCTCTACAAGTCCTAAATATGGAAGATTGATTCTTGATTCAGAGACATCTCATCGTATGGCATCATCTATGGTAATGTTCTCTTCTTTTGAGGTGTTCAATTCAACTAATATTTTGATGGATAACTACATATATATAAAGCTATGTGGGAAGTTTTCTATTGGCATGGGAGGAGAAACTTTTAGTGATGTACTTTATCTTCCTTCCTTGTCATCAAATATCCCTTTTGCTTATATAATTACCCATAGTGGACAAGGTAAAACAATTGGGTTCACTCTTGATAGAGTATACATAAGGGAATTAGAGACAAGAGATATCATTGCTATCAAGATGGTTGATCATTTATCTCATTTTTATTACTTTTCCCATTTTAATTCTACTGATGATAATGTTCCTTTGACTATTATTGACACTCATTCATCAAGTGTGAATCATGTTTGTAAGGACAAGTTTGGTCATCTAAACCTTGATATTCTAGATACTAGTGTTGAGCTTCCTACTCCTCCACCTCCAACTTCATTAGCTATCAATTATTCTATTTAGCGGGATGGTTATAGTTTTCTAGATCTTGCTTTGTAGAGTCTCATACTAAAGATTTGGAGGACACACTTGAGGGGGTTTCTCTCCTCTTTGACGATAGTTTCAGCACAATTATATCCCATCTTCTTTATATTTAGAGAATGACATTCATGAGTTTTCTCATTCCCTTTATTTTTCATGTTTCTTGGTTGAGTTTGACCATGATTATGTTGTGACTTCATCAAGCTTGGAGACTCCTAATTAGTTTTTAGAGAGATATATGTTGATATTTCATCCTTCCTCCTTTTAGTTGGACATGGAGTGGCTTCTTCGTCAACCTATGGATTTATTTTTTCCTAAGGGAAGATATGTTGCTTACAGGCATTGGATCATCTTTTGTTTTCAAGTAATCTTCATCAGCATTGGAGCTTCTTTATTATGGGGAGATATCTTGTCTCTCTTTTTTCTTCTAATGGGGGGGTTCATTAATCATATATTCATGATGGATGTAGTCCTTGGGGGGTATAATTGAGTCCTCCATACATCATCCTTTTTTGTATTTTTTCTCTCTTTTGGAGAGGATTTTTGTCCCACCAGGTTTTCTCCTTTTATTGTACATAGGTACCTAACATGGCCTAGTAGTTGGGACCCATCCCCATATTTGCATATTTTCATAATAATATACTCTCTAAGTTGCACTTAAGGGGGGTGTTGGTGTAG
Source organism: Sequoiadendron giganteum (assembly GCA_007115665.2). Lineage (NCBI taxonomy): Eukaryota > Viridiplantae > Streptophyta > Pinopsida > Cupressales > Cupressaceae > Sequoiadendron > Sequoiadendron giganteum. Next base: position 24,446,624 of record CM021106.1, on the reverse strand, counting down.
ATAAATATCTTGTACCTAGCTAATTCCTAGCAAGGCCCGAACTTATTCACATGTTAAGTTTACTTAGGTTTTAGATGTCCTTCTAGAAGTATTAGTTGTTAAGATAATATCTTATCTTATCTTATTATCTCTTTGATTTTTTTCTCAAGTTAGTTGTCTCATAACATAGGATTAAGACACATGTCACAATCTTTTCTAATCCTATCTCTCACCTTGCCTTTATAAACAAGGCCTCTCATGTACAAATTTAATACAATTGTAAGCTCAGGTATTGTATATTGGCTATATGTAGAGGAGGAAATTTTATACACTCAAGTCTCTTGACAAGAAGTGTCTACAAGGAGAAAATGGTCCTCAAATACCTCAAAGGGAAAGCTCAGGTGACATGATAAAATGATGAAAGTTTTAGAAACAAACAGAGTAGGTCACAGAGGTTTTCTGGATGATCTGACAAGCTCTTGGCCAAGGATGATAGAGATACATGTGGACATCCCCATGATGTGTTGGTATCTCATAAAAATTGAAAACTAAGACTTATCACATAAAACATCTTAAGTGACTACTAACAATCTTGATTAGTAGAAACTCTTGAAATGTGAGAAAATAATAGGAAATGACAAAACTTATAGTAGACTAATTAAATAAAGAGGAAATGATAAGACAAGAGAAAAGAAAGAGAGAGCTCATAAGAAACCCAAAAATGAAGCCTCCAACAAATAATAGCTCCAATATTTACATAAGACCGAGAGAAAATGTTAGGGTTGTTTAGGGGCTTGCCTCAATCAAACCCTCATTTCGATGTTTTCGCCTCCATGGATAACCAAATAGCTAGATATATAGAAAGATAAATAGACAAGAAGATAAAATGTATAGATAAGGGATGTGATAAATCCAAAGATTCTCAAATACATAAGATAAATAAATATACTTGCAAGGCTTGAGGAATCCAAAGAGAGAGAAAGAAAGAGAGAATTGTGAGAGCCAAGAGAGTTGTAGAGAAAATTGTGAGAGCTTGAGACTGTTGTAGCAAGCTATAGAGAGTTGTACAAGCTTGAGAGAAAGAGAGAAAGAGAATAAACAATGTCAAAGAGACCTAGAGAGACCAAGAGAGAACAATAGAAGTGAAAAGATAGAGTTTAAATAGAGAAGAGGGAAAAAGATATTCTCAAGCCGTTATAAGTCATCGTAAGTTGTTTCCATCAACCAAAGTTAGATTTCAAGTGGAAAAATGCTCAAAAAATAATTTTTGAATTTTAAAATTTAACAAGACACTAGCACAGTGCATGGAAGCCTCTTTGGTGCACAAGTGTCCAAACAAATCATGCCAAAAATAGTAGGAAACAAGGGAAACACAATGTTAACACAAAATTGACACACAAAGATAGCTACTAAAAAGGGGTCTTGAGCATCTTGAGGGGGGAAAGGCTGATGCAAGGGCTAAGATGAGCCTACACAAATATTAAGCAAGTGGACACTAAACTGGATACTGATAGGCTGTCATTAGGTCCCATTACTTTAGAATATAAAATGTTAATAAGTCAATTGGGCAGTGTCCAAGGCAGTTTGCAATAGAAGATAATTTAGATAACTCATCTTAGATTTTATGTTTTTCTTTAAACTATTGAAGTCAATTTTAGTCTAAGGCCATCTAACTACTTAACTACTAAGAAAACCAGAAATATTAAACTAGAAAGCACAAAATAACTAATTTAGAAAGCATAGAAACTAAGCTGGAAAGCACAAGAATAAATAAACTGATAAACTATGGAAGTGGAAAAATGAGTAAACAGACCATGAAACATTCTCTTAAATAGTAAAATATTCTAATAGTTGCAACAAGTAACTCATAATAATTGAAAACAAAGAGTGCTCTGGAACTTCAGACTCAAAAACTAATAGACTTAACGATTTCCTACTAAATGGTTATCTATGTAAAAAACAAAACAACATAACAATAAGTACTTATCTATTTAAACTATCTTCCCTCGAGTGGCCAGCTTGTGGGTTATCAGGTCCGTTCTCAAGTCACATACACTACTGGTTCAAGAGTTCTTCCATTAAAGACAATTATCCTCCATGACTCAACAACTCAACAATTGACAGAAGATAGTTTTTTTATTCATAAGTATTCATAGATCATGTTAAAAACATAACATTACTATTTTTCGTCTCTTTTCAACTTTAGGAAATTATATTTTTATAGAAATTTTTTAACTAAATCCTAGATTTCAGATGGTGTGGATAGCCATTGAAAAAGTCTATAACAATTAACTTCCCATTACATAAACATTAAGAAGGCTCGAGATGAGCCATGAATTTTTTGACTAAAGATCATAACATAAATTAAACTAACAATAACTATATCCTCGGTTCATCAGCCTGACGTTCAAGAGCAGGTTCCCAACATCTATCTTCAACTGTTACTAAGGCACGTGTTGGTTTAAACATTTTGCAACTGTTGCATGATATCCGATTATTGCTCTATAAAAACACTCACAACAACCCATTAAACCCGTATTGGTAGATTACTTCAATTAATCATAAGAAATAAAGTTTGCATAATTTTCCTTAAAGATAAGCAATTATTTCTCCTAAAGTTTAATTAATTGGTAGAGACTGAGGATTGAGCTTATATAAATATTATTTTCTAGTTTCATTATGATGAGGTTATTTTTACCTAATCAGATACAAAAGTTTAGGTGAAATTTCAAGGCTATGCAATTTTTGACACTACACTAGATATTATCTTGTAGAAGGTTATTTTTGGTTTTGCAGGTGATCCTAGAGGCTTGATTCCTTCAGTGAATCTAACAAATAAATTATGGACCTAAAGAGAATATTGTCATTTATTGATTTCTTAGTGTTGTACATGTATATGAAAATATTGTATCCCACTCTTGGTCTACTCAACAAGTGAATGATATAAGAGGTATTGTTTTCCTACTTATCAGATGCATTATTTATATATATCCTACCTTGTCATGTACATTTGTCTTATGATATTTGAAGATTGTTGAGAAGTAGGTGTATGGTTTCATTGGTTTCCATTATTCTCTTGGGTTTTGGGTTTTGATCTTGAGATATGGAACTTGTTCAAAGCAATTGTTTGGAGAGGTACAAGAAATAATTTGTGGCTTTGGGAAATTTTTTGGTTTGATCTACAATTAGTCTAAGAGGTTTGCATCTATTACTAACATGTTTTATTTGATTTTAATTTTAGATGTTGATATCCTTTCAGTTTCAGATGTTGGAGGAGATCTTACTTCACACAAATTGGTACATGTTGGTGTGGTACAAGGACATGGTTTAATTTGTAGGATCTCTCTTTCTTGGCATTTTATTTTATTTCTAGAGATTCTTCTATTTATGGAGTTGAGATTTGTATGGAGTCCAAAGTTGTTTTTGATTTATTAGTTGTTGACAAAAGTTTGCTAGATCCTTGATCTATGTATTCATTGGTTTGGAGGATTTGGAAGAGATATTTGATTTGATAGTGAGAGATGTAATTATAGTGTCATGTTATTTTGACACTATGTGATAGAGGAATTAGTCACATCCTCTATGAGATGTGCTATAGGAAAACTTGTGTAATGCTTTGATCATATTTTTAGAGTTGATGTTAACCATGCATTCAGAGTTTTTGGATATGTTTTTTATTCATTGAAAGGTTATTCTTGTTATCTCAATTTAAAACATACAAATGTGATTATGAATTTGTATATTTTATTAGTTTTAGATCTATGAGTTATGTAGTTTTAGGTGTGTATAGTTTATTCATTGTAGTAGGATGACTCAAATGTGGACTATCTATATCCATAACATTCATGTTGGGAAATTATGTCTCAACTTCCAGTCTTGTGCCTCTGTCAGAAAAAGACTTGGTGAAAAATGCATCATTTCTGCCCTTACCACTTTACCGCAGCGGTTTGTTTAAGCCTTGGTGGTACCACGGTGAGAGGACTGGCAGTCACCGCCTTACTGCGAGCGGTGTTTTCCCTCACCATAGTGGTCATGGTAGGCAACTAGCTATCTATCACGTCAGCTACCACCGCACCACGGGTGGTGATTTGGGTCACCGTGGTGGCCGCGGTGTGACCCATGTCGGTCTACTAGGGCGGTCACCACCCTACCATGGGGTGGCCTGGAAGCCTCTGCAATAGCACGGTTGATCATTGGTAGTTTTCCAAGGCGGTCACCGCTCTACCTTAGGTTGGCCTAATGGCCTCTGCGGTAGCACGATTGACTGTTAGCGGTCTGGGCGAGTGGTCACCTTTTTTCCATGGAAGACTAGCGGTTAGGGTCTAGTAGCTTGATATGACCGCCTGCAATCTACCTAGCCGTCACTGCCACACCACGAGGAGACATGGAGAGCTCGGTGATAGCACAAGAAAGGCCGAGAGTAGGTTGAATGGGCTCACTGCCATGCTGCGGTGGGTATGAGAGCTCAAAGCGGTGGCGTGGTGGAGACAATATGAGCAAGGACCGAGTTTGACCAAGTTTGACCTGAAGTCAAAGTGTCAAATGAATAACATGGTGACACAAGGCAAGTTCCAAACATCTAATTGGCAGAAGACCGAAAAAGTAAAAGGCAATTATTGCAAGTCGAGTTTCAGCTGGAGACATAATCAATTAAGACATGAAATAAATGTCTGGGCGGCCCAATGCAATCTGAGAAGATCAGTTACTTGTTTGGATGGTAAATGCATAATGGATCAAGTCATGGGATTGGTTAGAATATTGAATGAAAATGGAAGACTTGGCAGTCGATTACATTATTTTATATGTAAACCAAAAGGTAACAGTGGTTGGTAAGTTGTAAGCTAAGTCAAGTAGAGTTTTAATTCAATGAGATGAGCATTGTAAAAATGAGTGAACTTGAGTGTTGTTGTGAGCTAATTATCAGAGAGTGAAGACTGAACTTTGTATGTAATTTTTTTATTACTATATTGCAAATTGTCTTTGCTTGGTGTGGTGGGTTTTTTACCTAAAAAAGTTTTCCCACATAAATACTTGTGTCAATCTATGAGTGCATATTTTTATGTTATCTCTTTTATGTTGTATGTATTCATCTCAGAAGTTTTTAAGAAGCCTTAGAACCTTTTTTTGCTACTCTCCTTTGTTGTATTAGTGTTAGGGAGGTATTCCGCACTGTCCCCTTTTTTCTCCCTTCAAGTGGTATCAGAGCTTAGCCAGTTGTGTTATCCTTGTTGAAAGGTCAATTTTTTGTGATAATACTATTCCAGTGGGAGTCTTGCATTGTTAAAATTTGTTTATGTTTGAGATGGCGAGTACATCAGGTAGAGTAGAGATTGAAAAATTCAATGGCAGAAACTTTGAGTTATGGAAACTCAAAATGGAAGACTTACTTGTGGATAGAGACCTCTGGGTAGCAATGTCTAGAACTATGCCACAAAGTATGAAGTAAGAGGATTGGGACCTTGCTAATAGAAAAGAAAGAGGTCTGATAAGACTGAGTCTAGCTGATTTTGTACTCCTGAACGTCCATGAGGATAAGTTTGCAGCTTCATTATGGAAGAAGCTTGGTGATATTTATCAAGGAAAGTCTCTGGTAAATAAGTTTTCCTGAGAAAGAAGTTGTACTCCCTGAATATGGAAGAAGGTGCATCTATTTCAGACCATCTAAACTTGTTTAACATGAGTGTTACTCAGCTGGCATCTATAGGCGTAAAGACTGAGAAGGAGGATAATTGCATGCTCCTGTTGTGTTTGTTACCTGATAGTTGGGATCATCTAGTGATGGTTATTGGAAGCACGACAACTGCATTCAAGATGGATGACGTGGTTTCTTCGCTTCCATCTGAAGAAATGTGAAGAAAGTATTTTGAGATGGCCAAAGAGGCCCTTGTATTTTGAGGTAGACCAAAGGAGAAAGGAAAAAAGAAAGACAAGAACTCAAAATCCAAATCTATTGGGAGACCAAAGTCTCCTGGTAAAAATTCCAAGGTGAAATGTTGGAACTATGGGAAACTTGGTCATATCCAAAAGGATTGTAAGGAGAAGAAGAAGAAGAATGCTTCAGACAATGACTCTTCTCAGAGTGATGCAGACACCTTCATTGTAGCCTTGAAAACTCATGCATCAAATGATGTCTGGCTGGTTGATTTGGGTGCATCCTTTCACATGACGTCCCATAGAGAATGGTTCTCCAAGTACAAGAAGTATGATGGTGGAAAGGTGTACCTGGCAAGTGATTCAACGCTGGAGATCATTGGCAGAGGTAGAGTTAGAATTCAGTTTCTTGATGATAGAGTCAAAGGGATTGGTGGTGTACTGCACATACCAGGTTTGGCTCATAATCTTCTCTCTGTCAGTAAGTTAAATGATGCCGGTGTAGAAGTTTATTTCTCAAGTAAAGGATGTAAAATGGCTAGAGGTGCAATGGTACTAGCTAGGGGTTTTCGTACTGGCACTCTGTATAAGTTGGATGCACGTCTTGTTCAATGTAACAATGCCTCTGTAGAGTCATGTAAACCAATCCCTGTAGAGAAAGGTGAAGACACTTCTCTAGCTGCAAATGCTTTGGAGGTAAAACTCCCAACAGAGAAGACTATGTTGTGGTATCATAGACTTGGTCACATAGGTGAGAAAGGTTTAAAAACCTTGAAGAATAAAAATATTGTAGAAGGGTTTGATGATTGTAACCTTGAGTTCAATTTTTGCGAATACTATATTTATGGAAAACAACATCATGTTTCATTTTACTCGAGTCCTCATAAATCTTTTGGCATACTGGATTATGTTCATTCTGATGTGTTTGGTCTCGTTAATGTTCCTTCATTATCGAAGTCTAGATATTATGTCTCTTTTATTCATGATTGTTCCAGAAGGGAATTAGTATACTTTCTTAAAAGTAAATCAGAAGTGTTCAGTCGGTTTAAAGAATTTAAAACTTTGGTTGAGAATTAGACTAGAAGGAAAATTAAATGCTTGAGGATAGACAATGGCGGTGAGTTTTGTTCTGCAGATTTTGAAAGGTATTGCACAGATCATGGAATTAAAAGGCATAAAACATCTCCTTATACTCCATAGTAGAATGGAGTTGCTGAAAGGTTGAATAGGATGCTGATGGAAAAGGCAAGGAGTATACTGAGCAGTGCTGGTCTGGAGTAGAGGTTTTGGGCTGAGGTTGTGGCTACAACATGTTATCTGAAGGAAAAATGGAGTTGATCAAATGACCCAACAGTGCGGAATACATTCCCTTAACACTAATACAATAGAGGAGTAGAGCATAAATAGGTTCTAATAGCTTCTAAAACTACTTGAGATGAATACAACTAGTAAAATAGATAACAGAATTAGGCATTCACAAATTGACACAAGATATACTTGGAAAAACCTTTTCGGGTAAAAAACCCACCACACAAATTCAAGACAATTGTATTCCAGTAATAAAACAATTACATACAATGTTCAGTCTTCTCTAATCAGCTCACAATAGCTCTCTCTTGTTCTATCTCACTGTTACAAATGTTATTTCTAACATACAGTTTGAATTCTTGTCATTTGCAATATTGTACTCGACTTACTAAGTCATGCGTTGCATTCCATGTCATCAACCAATTGTCGACCATCAAGTTCATGAATCTCTCATCCAATCATGCAATCGATCTTCCCATGCCAATCTCTCTACATCGAGCCACCTAGGCATTAATGCCATCACCCAAATCGGGTTATGTTCACCAGCCTAAGTCGACCTGCACCTACTGTAATTACTATTTTGGTTTCCAACCAATCATCATTCTGACACTGAGCCACGTGTCTATATTTAATTTTTCCATCGCTTCTATCACTGAGTCCAACTCGGTCAAACAACCCCGAGCTCATCTGAGCTCACCCATCGCCTCATCGAGCTTTTTCCAAGACTCCACCGCACTACCGCTGCCAGATATGAGTCGTACTACGGTATAGCGATGAGCTCATCCAAGCTCACCGACGACTTCATCGAGCTCACCCGTCTCACCCCTGAAAACACCACCATGCTACCATTGTGGTCACCGGATAGGACCACAGTGTGGCAGTGACCAGTCTATGGGACTACTGATGGTCAAAATGACGCTACCGCGGGGGCCAATAGGCCACCCCGTAGTAGAGCGGTGATCATCAGCCAGACTGTTGGCGGTCTTACTGCGGCCACCATGGTGAGTGGATTCACTACCCGCGGTCTGGTGGTAACCATTAGACCCAGCCACAGGCGGTCTCACTATGGCCACTATGGTGAGTGGACCCACTACCCACGGTATGGTAGTAACCGCCAAGGCCACCATAGGTGGATTCACTGTGGCCATCGTGGTCAAGAACTTAATTGCCTGCAGTATGGCGGTAACCGCCAGACCTGACCGCTGGTGGTCTCATCGCGGCCACCATGGTGAGTGGACCCACCACCCGTGGTATGGCGGTAACAGCCCAAGCCACCACAGGTGGCTTCACTACGGCCACCGCGGTCAAGGAATTAACCGCCTGTGGTATGGTGGTGACCAACAAGATGGGACAAATAATGCCAACCTCGACCACCACATCAAAGGAAGAGACTGTGAGCGGTAAAGAGGTAACCGCCAAAACTTCACCGCGGTACCGCCAGGGGCAGAAAAGAGCCAGGCACAGTATGGCGGTAAACTGCAGAAAGAATAAATTTTTGCCAAGGCATGAAAATAGGGGCACTAAGCTAGAAGTTGAGACACATTTTCTCAACAAGCTCCCACTTGGAAAACACTTCCAGCTCGCTCATGACTTTGAAAACTACTGTCTGTCATAGGCCCCAAGGCCCATCAATTATGCGCACCATCTGACCTTGTCTGTACTAACCGGCTTTTTCAAAGCGTCAGCAACATTCTTCAAGGTGTCGACCTTTTCTAGACTAACCTTTTCATCTTCAACCATATCCCTTATGAAGTGATATTGCACATTAATGTGCTTGGTTTTGGAATGAAAGGTCAGATTCTTTGCCAAACAAATGGCACTCTGACTGTCGTAGCAGATTGAAATATGCCCAACATTAAATCCTATGTCTGAACATAAATGCCTTAGCCAAATAGCTTCCTTACAGGCATGAGTTGCAATCATGTACTCTACCTCTTTCATGGATAAAGCGACTACAGCTTGTCGCTTGCTCATCCAGCTAATTGCTCCACCATTAAGCATGAAGGTGTATCCACTAGTGGATCGTAGGCTGTTAATGTCCCCTACCCAATCTGAATCAACATACCCATGAATGCTAAGAGTCTTCTATGATGCAACCAAACTGCCATGGTAACACAGGGTGTAGTTTGAAGTTCCCTTCAAATACCTGAACACTCTCTTCACAGCATCCCAATGTGTTCTTTCTGGATTTTCCATAAAACGGCTTAGAAATCCCACTGCTTGGGCAATGTTTGGTCTTGTACAGACCATAACATACATCAAACTACCAACAACACTTGCATAAGGCACACTGTTCATGTCATCCATCTTAGTAGCAAACTTTGGACAGTCTTCAACATATAGCTTTGTTCCCTGCATGATTGGAACAACTAGCTGCTTGCAATCATCAATGCTAAACCTCTTCAGAACTGTTTTCACATACTTACTTTGACTAACCCAAAGCTTTCTACTTGTTCTGTCCCTGGTTATCTCCATTCCAAGAATGTACCTAGCTGCACCAAGATCTTTCATTTCAAAATTTGCAGACAACTGAGATTTAGGATCAGAAATCATAGACTTCCTATTCCCAATGAATAACATATCATCCATGTACAGGGTAATAACAAGCACATGATCATTCTCAAATTTATAATAAATGAAATGATCAAATTTTGATCTCACAAATCCAATTGACAACACAAACGTGTCAAACTTTTGGTACCACATTCTAGGAGATTGCTTTAAACCATAGAGAGATTTATTTAACTTACAAACCAGATTTTGTTTACCTCTTTCAACAAAATGCTCAGGTTGGAACATATAGATTTCTTCTTCTAGCTCACCATGGAGAAACGTTGTCTTCACATCTATCTGTTCAATTTCAAATCATACACAGCTACCAATGACAATAAAAATCTGATGGATGTTAGTTTTGCTATAGGGGAAAAAATCTCTCCATAATCTATTCCCTCAATTTGAGAAAATCCCTTTGCAACCAACCTTGCCTTATACTTCTGAACACTGCCATCAAGGCCTGTTTTCTTTTTGAATATCCACTTATAGCCTATAGGCTTTCACCCTTTAGGCAGTGGTACCAAATTCCAGGTTTCATTCTTTTTCAGAGAATCCATCTCCTCATTCATGGCTTGCAGCCAAGAATTGGAATCAACCATGTTGATTGCTTCTTTCATAGTTCTAGGCTCATCAGTGTTGGTAATTAAAGCATAGGCATAGTTCAAATTTAACAGTGAGAAACCATACCTTTCAGGTTGCCTTTTCTCTCATGTAGATCTTCTTACAAACTGAGGTTGTTCTTCATCATCAGAAATTTCAGAGCTGCTTGAGCTCTCCTCAGTCTCAGGTACACCATGCAGCTCTTCCCTTTCTGGAGTTTGGGGAATCTCAACTGCATCCTTCTTCTTGTCACTCTGATCTGTCTCAAGTTGTTGATCACTTACTGAAGGTTTTAGCTCATGAAATATCACGCTTCTATTGTACAAAACCTTCTCAGTAACAAGGTTCCAAAGCTTGTATCCTTTCACACCAACTCCATAGCCGATGAGAATATATTTGACAGCCTTGTTATCCAATTTAGATCTCTTTTCATTTGGCACATAAACATATGCCTCACTGCCAAACACACAGACATGTCTCAGAGAGGGATTCTTACCAGACCATGCTTCCAAAGGTGTCTTGTCAACAAGAGTAGAGCAAGGAGACCTATCTATTAGATAACATGTTGTAGCCACAACCTCATCCCTGAACTTCTGCTCCATACCAACACTGCTCAGCATACTCCTTGCCTTTTCCATCAGCATCCTATTCAACCTTTCAACAACTCCATTGTGTTATGGAGTGTAGGGCATTGTCTTATGCCTTTTAATTCTATGATTAGTGCAATACCTTTCAAAATCTACAGAACAAAATTCACCGCCATTATCTGTCCTCAAACATTTAATTTTTCTTCCAGTCTAATTCTCTACCAAAGATTTAAATTCTTTAAACTGGTTGAACACTTCTGATTTACTTTTAAGAAAGTATACAAATGCCCTTCTCGAACATTCATCAATAAAAGAAACATAATATCTAGACTTCGATAACGAAGGAATATTAACTAGACTAAACACATCAAAGTGAACATAATCTAGTATACCAAAAGATTTATGAGGACTAGAATAAAACAAAACACAATGTTGTTTTTCATAGATACAATGTTTGCAAAAATCGAACTCGAGATTACAATCATCAAGCCCTTCTACAAGATTTTTATTCTTCAAGGTTTTTAAACCTTTCTCACCAATGTGACCAAGCCTATGATTCCATAGCATAGTCTTCTCAGCTAGTATTTTTACCTCCAAATAATTTTCTGACAGAGAAGTGTCTTCATCTTTCTCTACAGGAGCAACATTGCTTGACTTTACAGAGGCACTGTTACAAAGAACAGGATGTACATCAATCTTGTACAGAGTGCAAGTATGAACACCCTTAGCCAACACCATTGCACCTCTAGCCATTTTACATCCCTTACTTGAAAAAAAAACTTCTACACCAGCATCATTTAACTTACTGATAGAAAGAAGATTTTGAGCCAGACCTGGTATATGAAGTACGCCACCAATACCTTTGACTCTCCCATCAAGAAACTGAATTCTGACTCTTCCTCTGCCAACTATCTCCAGTGTTGAATTACTTTCCAAGTACACCTTTCCACCATCATACTTATCGTATTTAGAAAACTATTCTCTATTGGACGTCATGTGAAAGGACACACCTGAGTCAACCAGAAAGACATCATTTGATGCCTGAGTTTTCAAGGCCGCTGCAATGAAGGTGTCTACATCACTTTGAGAAGATTCATTGTCATAAGAATTCTTCTTCTTCTTCTTCTTCTCCTTGCATTCCTTCCTAATATGACCAGGTTTCCCACAGTTCCAGCATCTCACCTTGAAATTTTTACCAGGAGACTTTGATCTCCCTATAGATTTGAATTTTGACTTCCTATCCTTCTTCTTGCCTTTCTCCTTTGGTCTACCTTGAACAACAAGAGCCTCTTTGGCCATCTCTGAAGACTTCCTCCAAATCTCTTCAGATAAAAATGAGGCAACAAAGTCTTCCATATTGGAAGCAGTGGTGGTGCTTCCAATGGCCATCACAAGATTATCCCAACTGTCAGGTAACGAACATAACAGGAGGATGCAATGATCTTCCTCCTCATTCTTTACACCTACAAAAGCCAGCTGAGTAACACTCATATTAAACTATTTCAGATGGTCTACAACAGATGCACCTTCTTCCATTTTCAAGGAGTACAACTTCTTCCTCAGGAATAACTTATTTACTAGAGACTTTCCCTGATAAATATCACCAAGCTTCTTCCACAATGAAGTTGCAGACTGCTCCTCATGGACATTCAGGAGTACAGAATCAGCTAGACTTAGTCTTATCAGACCTCCATCTTTTCTATCAGCAAGATCCCAATCCTCTTGCTTCATACTTTGTGGCTTAGTACCAGACACTGCTAACCAAAGGTCTCTATCCACCAGCAAGTCTTCCACTTTGAGTTTCCATAACTCAAAGTTGCTACCACTAAACTGTTCAATATCTACTCTATGTGATGTACTCACCATCTCAAATAGAAACAAGTGTTGACAATGCAATACTCCCACTGAAACAATATTAGCACAAAAAACTAAGCTTTCTCTCAAGGATAATACAACAGGCCAGGCTCTAATACCACTTGAAGGGAAAATGAAGTGGATCTAATGACCCAATAGTGCGGAATAAATTCCCTTACCACTAATACAATAGAGGAGTAGAGCATAAATAGGTTCTAATAGCTTCTAAAACTTCTTGAGATGAATACAACTAGTAAATAGATAATAGAATTAGGCATTCACATATTGACAGAAGTATTTATGTGGGAAAATATTTTTCAGGTAAAAAACCCACCACACAAAGTCAAGACAATTGTATTTCAGTAATAAAATAATTACATACAATGTTCAATCTTCTCTGATCAGCTCACAATAGCTCTCTCTTGTTATATCTCACTATTACAAATGTTATTTCTAACATACAACTCGAATTCTTGACATTTGCAATATTGTACTTGACTTACTAAGTCATACGTTTCATTCAATGTCATCAACCAATCACCGACCATCAGGTTCATGAATCTCTCATCCAATCACGTAATCGGTCTACCCATGTCGATCTCTCTGCATCGAGCCACCTAGAAATTAATGCCATCACCCAAGTTGGGTTATGTTCGCCAGCCTAAATCGACCTACACCTACTGCAATTACTATTTTGGTTTCCAACCAATCATCATTCTGACACTGAGCCACGTGTTCGTATTTAATTTTTCCATCACTTATGTCACTGAGTCCAACTCGGTCAAACAACCCCAAGCTCGTCTGAGCTCACCCATCACCTCATCGAGCTCTATCCAAGACTCCACCGCACTATCACTGCCAGGTTTGAGTCATCCTGCAGTATAGTGGTGAGCTCATTCGAGCTCATCGATGACTTTACCAAGCTTGCCCATCTCACCCCTAAAAACACCACCATGCTACCGCTGCGGTCATCGGACAGGACCGTGGTGTGGTGGTGACCAGTATGTGGGACCACTAATGGTCAAAACCGCACTACTACGGGGGTCGATAGGCCACCCTATGATAGAGCAGTGACCATCAGCCAAATCGTTGGTGTTCTTACCGTGGTCACCGCGATGAGAAGATTCACCACTCGCGGTATGGCGGTAACCACCAGACCCGACCGTAGGAATTCTCACCGCGACCACCGTGGTGAGTGGACCCACTGCCTACGGTATGGCAATAACCGCCAGACCCTACCACAGGTGGTCTCACAGCAGCCACTGCAGTGAGTGGACCCACCGCCCGCGGTATGGCGGTAACCGCCAAGGCCACCGCAGGCGGCTTCACTACGGCCACTGTAGTCAAGGACTTAACCGCCTGTGGTATGGCGGTGACCAACAAGATAGGCTAAATGATGCCAACCACAACCATCATGGAAAAGGAATATACTATGAGTGGTAAAGAGGTAACTACCAAAACTGTCACCGTGGTACCACCAGGAGCAGAAAAGAGCTAGGCGCAGTATGGTAGTAAACTGCAAAAACAATAAATTTTCACCAAAGCATGAAAATAGGGGCATTAAGCTGGAAGTTGAGACACATTTTCAGGTAAATTGTTCTCCTTGTTCTGCTCTTGTTGATAATACACCTTTGGAAGCATGGTCTGGTGAGAAGCCCGCTCTAAGGCATGTTCGTGTCTTTGACTGTGAGGCATATGCATATGTGCCAAATGAGAAAAGATCAAAGTTGGATAACAAGGTTGTTAAATGTATCCTCATCGGCTATGGCATTGGTGTGAAGGGATACAAGCTTTGGAACCCTGTTACTGAGAAGGTTTTGTATAGCAGAAGCATGATATTTCGTAAGCTGAAACCTTCAGTAAGTGATCAACAGCTCGAGACAGATCAGAAAGAAAAGAAGAATGATCCAGTTGAAATTCCTCAAACTCCAGAAAAGGAAGAGCTACATGGTGTACCTAAAACTAAGGAGAGTTAAAGTAGCTCTGAGACTTCTAATGATGAAGAACCACAACCTCATCCAATAAGAAGATCTACACAAGAAAAGCGGCAACCTGAAAGGTATGGTTTCTCAATGTTAGATTTGAACTATGCCTATGTTTTGACCACTAGCACTAATGAGCCTAGGACTGGAAAAGAAGAAATCAACATGTCTAATTCGAATTCTTGGCTAGAAGCCATGAATGAAGAAATGGATTCTTTGAAGAAGAATGAAACCTAGGTTTTGATACCTTTTCCTAAAGGGCGAAAGCCTGTTGGCTGTAATTGGGTATTCAAAAAGAAGAATGGTCTTGATGGCAGTGTTGAGAAGTATAAGGCAAGATTGGTTGCAAAGGGATTTTCCTAGATTGAGGGAATTGATTATGGAGATGTTTTTTCCCTTGTAGAAAAGCTGACATCTATCAAATTTATGTTGTCATTGGTAGTTGTGTATGATTTAGAAATTGAGAAAATGGATGTGAAGATAGGGTTTCTCCATGGTGAGCTGGAAGAAATTTATATGTCCCAGCTTGAGCATTTTGTTGAAAAAGGTAAACAAAATCTGGTCTGTAAATTAAAGAAATCTTTGTATGGTTTGAAACAATCCCCTAGAATGTGGTACAAGAAATTTGACACGTTTGTGTTGTCTATGGGATTTGTTAGATAAAAATCTGATCATTGTGTTTATTATAAATCTGAAAATGATTGTGTGTTTGTTATTACACTGTACGTGGACGATATGTTGTTCATAGGAAATAGCAAGTCTATGATTTCTGATCTTAAATCTCAGCTATCTGCAAAGTTTGAAATGAAAGATCTAGGTGCAGCTAGGTATATTCTAGGAATGGAGATAACTAGTGATAGAATGAGAGGAAATCTCTGGGTAAGTTAGAGTAAGTATGTCAATTCGGTTCTGGAGAGATTTGGTATGGATGATTGCAAGTAGCTAGTTGTTCCAGTTATGTAGGGAACACAACTATCTATTGAAGACTCTCCAAAGTATGCTACTGAGATGGAGGACATAACCAGGGTGTCATATGCAAGTGTTGTTGGTAGTTTAATGTATGTGATGGTCTATACAAGACTAGACATCTCCCAAGCAGTGGGAGTTCTCAACCGATTTATGGAAAATCCGAGAAAATCACATTGGGATGTTGTGAAGAGAGTGTTTAGATATTTGAAGGAGACTTCAGAGTATGCTTTGTGTTACCATGGTAGTTTGGTTGCATCATAGAAAACACTCAACATTCATGGATATGTCGATTCTGATTGGGCAAGGGACATTGACAGTAGGAGATCCACCAGTGGATACACATTCATGTTAAATGGTGGAGCAGTCAGCTGGATGAGAAAGCGACAAGTTGTAGTTGCTTTATCCACTATTGAGGCAGAGTACATGGAAGCCACTCATGCCTGTAAGGAAGCAGTTTGGCTGAGTCGTTTGTGTTTAGATATTGGTTTTAATGCAGGGCATATTACTATTTGTTGTGATAGTCAAAGTGCCATTTGTTTGGCAAAGAACCCAACTTTCCATGCCAGGAAAAAGCACATTGATGTGCAATATCACTTCATCATGGACATGGTTGAAGATGGAAAGGTCTGTCTTGAAAAGGTTGACACTTTGAAGAATGTTGTAGATGCATTAACGAAGCCAATGAGCACAGACAAGTTCAGATGGTGCACAAAATCGATGGGCCTTGGGGCCTATGACCAACGGTAAATTTTTTGAAGTCTAGAGGAAGCTGGAAGTCTTTGCCAAGTGGGAGCTTGTTGGGAAATTATGTTTCAAATTCCAGTCTTGTGCCTCTGTTAGAAAAAGACTTGGCGAAAATGCATTATTTCTTCCCTTACTACTTTACTGCGGCGGTCTATTTAAGCCGTGGTGGTACCGTGGTGAGAGGATTGGCAGTCACCGCCTTACCATGCACAGTGTCTTCCCTCACCATGGTGGCCACGGTAGGGGGCTAGCTGTCTATCATGCTGGCTACCGTTGCACTATCGGCGGTGATCTGGGTCACCGCGGTGTGACCACTGGTGGTCTGCCAGGGCGGTCACCACCCTACCTCGGGGTGGCCTAGCGGCCTCCATAGTAGCATAGTTGACTATTGGCGGTTTGCCATGACAGTCACCACTCTACCTCAGGTTGGCCCGGTGGCCTCCACAGTAGCATGGTTGACCATAAGCGGTTTGGGTGAGCGGTCACTGCCTTGCCACGGAAGACTGACGGTCAGGGTCCGATAGACAGGCTTCCTAGTCATCACCGCCACACCATGAGGAGACTTGGAGAGCTTGGTGGTAGCATGGGAAAGGCCGAGAGTGGGTCGAGTGGGCTCACCACCATGCTGCGGTGGCTATGAGAGCTCGGGGCAGTGGTGTGGTGGAGACAGTATGAGCTCAGACCGAGTTTGACCGAGTTTGACTTGAAGTCAAAGCATCAAACGAATAAGGTGGCGACACGAGGCAAGATCCAAACATCCAATTGGCAGAAGACTGAAAAAGTAAAAGGTAGTTATTGCAGGCCGAGTTTCAACTAGAGACAAAATCGATTAAGGCATGAAATAAATGCCTAGGCAGCCCAATGTAATCTGAGAAGATCGGTTACTTGTTTGGATGAACAATGTAGCATGGATCAAGTCATGGGATTGGTTGGAATATTGAATGAAAATGTAAGACTTGACATTCGATCACATTAGTTTATATGTAAACCAAAAGGTGACAGTGGTTGGTAAGTTGTAAGCTAAATCAAGTAGAGTTGTAATTCATTAAATGTGATGAGCATTGTAACAATGAGTGAACTTGAGTGTTGCTGTGAGCTGATTATCAGAGAGTGAAGACTGAACTTTGTATGTAAATTGTTTATTACTGTAATACAAATTTTCTTTGCTTGGTCTGGTGGGTTTTTTACTTGAAAAGGTTTTCCCACGTAAATACTTGTGTCAATTTGTGAATGCATATTTTTTTGTTCTCTTTTATGTTGTATGTATTCATCTCAAAAGTTTTTAAGAATCTTTAGAACTTGTTTTTGCTCCTCTCCTTTGTTGTATTAGTGTTATGGAGGTATTGTGCACTGTCCCCTTTTTTCTCCCTTCAATTGATTTAGCATTGATGTAGACTTTATTATTTGGCCTTGTCTATGGTCATTTGTGAATTGGTATGTTGTGTTGAGATGGAAGGATGAATGGTTAAAGTGGTGGTCATATAGGGACTTGATTGTAGATTATGGGTTGATATGTTCATAGCATGAATTTATTCCTATGTTTTTTTAAATACCATAGTTTGAGGTATGGTTAGATGAGATGGATTTCAATTTTATATGGTTGTTATTCCAGCTTTTATGGCTGTGGTATACAATCAGATCCATTTATTACCATTTTAATTTTATGCTTTTTTCATATAAATATTGGTGTAGGTTTCAGTGACAATTTATGTGTTACACCTTGGCATGTTCCTTGCTTAATCATGGGTGACATGATATGAGGATTATTTTGCTTGATGATGGTTATTATGATTGATTTTATAGATATCTTGTTGAAGCATGAGAGCATGGTAAATATTCAAGTGGTACATGATTAGATAGAATATTGTTTTCCCTTATTTGTGATTCTTGTGGGTGTATAGACAATGTATGATGTGAAGTGGGAGAATGTTAGGATTAAGGTGCCATCTACCTTGGAAAGTGCCCCTAGGAAGTTATTATGTATTAGAAAATAATGTAATATTTTACTATCAACACTGTTTGTAATACATTCATAAGGGATTGAGGGTTCCACTAATAGTGGTAAGGGTGAGTTGTGCACATAAATATATAATTGATTTTTTCTCGAATGTGGATTCCTAGAATAGGATGGTAAAAGAAAAGTGAAGAGGACAAAAGTTGATTATTGGGATTCTCCAAGTTAGCATTTTAAAAGAGGAAAATGGTGTCTCTTAATATTCCTCCATTTGTGTTATTTCATGTGATGTTTAATTTCCAATTTTGTGTACCTAGGTTGGACGGATTTTTTTGGAGCCAAAACCTATCCCTACACATTCCCAAGATGAAAATAAAAGGATGAGACATTTGGAATGAAGATTCATATTTTAGAAGTCTTAGTTGTAATATCTAGGTATTATCTTATCCTAGGTTGGTATGATAAATTGTTTCATGTTCTAGGATTAAGACACATGTCACGATATTTTCTAATCCTATCTATCACCTTATCTTTATAAGAAAATATTCTCCTACAAATTTCACATCTTGTGGATCTTTTATCATGACGTATTAAATTGTTTGGTGGAATAAGATCTTTTGTTGTTGCTTCTTGCTTATGTGTGTGGAGGTTAATTGGTGTTGTAGATTAAAGATCTTGGTTATTCACTTCAACATGGTATCAAAGATATGAATCTAGAAAGACCCTTCCTTTTTCTTAAAGATTTTATACCATCAAGTTTTCTATTGTATCTTGAGTTTGTTTTATGATCTTGTGAATTATTGTATGCTCTTCTCTTGCATTTCAATACGATCTAGAAAATCAAAAAGGATTTACAAATATTTTTTGATCCTACATTGTATGTATGTGTTTTGGTGAGATATGGTGATTGTAACTCTATTGGATATAGTGGCAGTATTTTTAGCTATCCCATTGCATTTCAGAGGGTCACGAAAGTCATATTTGGCCTTTCTTTCACTCAATTTGACCACCATTTGACATAGGAGTAAACAAGGGTTTGAAACTCAAATATGGAAAACAAATTTTTATTGGAGCATTTTTGGCTCAAATGGACTCTATCATTACATTCAAGAGGCCAAGGAGATAATTTTTGATATAAAATTTGCCTATATTTTACGTCAAGAGTCCAAGAGGTAATTTTTTTGCCTAGGACCCCCAAGTCGCAGATCCCTACATCAGTGTCAAAAATTTAGAAAAGAACAAAAATAAAAATATATATTAATATTGCTTTAAAGAGCTAGTGGTCTAGTGACCTCCTAGGACTTTTAGTTGCAGAATCATAGTCATGGCCTAGCCAAAGCTTAAAGGTTGTGTGGTTATTAAAACCACAACCTACATGTTGGGAAATTATGCCTCAACTTTCTGGCTTATTTCTTCTTGGACTTAGGCATTTTCTTCATGATTCTGCCCTTTACCGCTTTACCGTGGTGGTCTGGCTTGGTCTTGGTGGTACCACAGTGTCTATCTGGCGGTTACCACCTTACCATGCGCAGTGAGTTCACTCATAGCGGTGGCGCATTAAGGCCACCTATAGCCTGTGCTAGCGGTTACCACCTTACCATGTGCGGTGAGTTCTCTCACCGTGGTGGCATGGTAAGGCTGCCAATAGCCTCACTCGGTGGTTACAACCATACCGTAGGTGGTGGTCCCTCTCACCATGGTGTCTGCGGTGAGACCACCAGCGATGGGCTCAATGGTTATCGCCATACTGCAGGCGGTGGTTCCTCTCATTGCAGTGTTCGCAGTGAGACCGCAAGCGGTCGGCCTAGCAATTACCATCCTACCACGGAATAGCCTAGCGGCCCCTATGGTAGCGTGGTGCGACCGCCAACGGTTTTCTCGGTAGATACCGTTGCACCATGATAAGGCACGGTTGACTCCGTGGTAGCGTGGGATGGCTGAGGGTGAGCTCGAGTGAGCTCACCACCATACTGCGAGGCGACTCGCACAGCGACGCGGTGGTGTGGTGGAGTCAATGTGTGAGCCTGGATGGCCTTACCGCCATACTGTGAGGCAAGTCAGATGGGGCAGCGGTAGCGCGGGGAAGATGAGGGTGAGCTCAGGTGAGATCACCACTATACCGTGGCTAGGTCAAAGGAGCTCGGTGGTAAGAGCTTAGAACTTGGTTGACCGAGCTGGATAGGTTTGACCAATTGTCTGAAGCAGCGAATGAATTGTTTGGCAACACATGGCAAGTTCTTTGAGATCTCATTGGTTGAATGGTTATTTTATGATGTGTGATTGAGCTACATTATTAAATGGAGGTTAACGTACATGTCTGAGACCGATTTAATGTTGTGCAGCTCGATGCTTGTTGATTATATGGTGCACATTATCAAGGAATGGTCAAAGCTTGCAAGTAGGATAATTTATTATCCTAATGACCATTGCTAGCAGGGATGGGTTGAACAGGTAAGCACACGGTATAAGAATTCTTGTGTGGAATTTGATCAGGACGATGAGCGATTAGAGAGAGGTTGAGAGTGTTCAACCAGTCTTGGATGTGAACACTTAGTTTCTCATTTCTGATCGATGTGAACCTATGCTTCCTTGAGGCTAGAATGACTGCAAGGCTGGCTGAGAGTGCTTTGTGAGGAGCTGAAGGGAATCTACATGATATGTCATTGAGGACATTGTAATCATGTGAAGATTTGGTTTTGTTGTTTCCTGTATTCTCCAGATGAACAAGATGTAATCTCTTGAAGGGCATAGCTCTGGTTTAGTATTCTAACTGTTTTAGTTACTGAATAATACATGTGAGCTGAGTATTTTGGAGGGTGGGGTTTTTTACCCGAAAGGGTTTTCCCCACATAAATTTGTGTGTTCATAGTTTTGTCTTTCATTGTTGTCTGATTCAATTTCTTGAATCTATGCTTGTGTTGAATCTGTTATAAGTTAAGCATTTACTTTTCTCAAAGGATCAATGGGGGATTTACAGTGCCTATTTCCGCTTTATGGTATAGTTGTTTGTGTCTTTGAAGTGAAAAATGAAATTCACTAAGGCATTGTTGTCTTAGATGCTAATCTATGATGACAAAACTGACTCTGTATCCCCAACAAGTGGTATCAGAGCTGGTTGAAGTAGGTTGAGGCTTGATGATACCAACAAGTGGTCTCAAAGCCTTCTCCTACTTACTGAAGTTTTGGGTATTTCTCCTGTGATGATTTCTTAGCCCGGCAAGCTTGAGAAAATTTGGAGAAATCAGTTGGTGATTAATCCTTCATTGAGTGGAAGTTGATTCTTTGATTCAACACACAGTTTTGAAAGACATTGGAGTTTCTTGGAGTTGATCATATTGTTGCAATATGGTCTGAGTCTCCTAGCTCGCAACAAATGTTCCTGATGCAAAGAGCATGAGATGTGCTTGTGGTTGTGCTGCAGCAAAGCGTGGTTTCATAGTGGGTGTCTATGTGAGAGGCTCCTTGGCAGTATGGATTTTCTTGTGTTTTTGTTTAGCCATGGAGTATTGTGCTTGTGTTGGGTGTTCTAACTTAGCACTGAAGGCAGTTTCTCTATTGCTCTAATCGCATGGAGGCTATGAAGTTGATCCTGGTGGTCTGCAACTTCTGAATAGCTTGGCTCTCTCGTATGCTTTTGCATGACTGTGGTTTTTGGAACTGGTCTGAAATGGACCTGTTGTTCTATTCTTACCTGTGTCTTGCACTTGCATGGTTCAAATTCATGTCTTTAGCTCTGGAGTTTTTATGTAGATTTTCCTAAAAAGTCTATCATGCATATATATGTTTCTTTTCATTTTTCTAATTAACCGTGATGGTTGTGTGTAGACTCCTGAGTCATCCAAATGAGTAGTGAATATGGAGATGGGTGGGTGTTTTATAAACACTATGGTTTTGCAGGTTTTACATAGTCAAGAAAAACTTGTGGTGTGTGAAGCTGTTGTTCAGCTATTTTCTAGACCTTGGCTTCTGGGGTGTGACTAGATGAGATAGTTGCAGCTTGACATGGTTTGAGGAGGTGTGATGTATTCTCTACATGGGAATGTTGGTATGTGTTTTTTCATTCAACATTCTTGTGGTGTTTGCTTTGCTAGTTTCCTAGACTATGGTGCTTGAGTTGCAGACGTGATTGGAAAATCGGATTTGTTGTTGATCTGGTGTTTGATTCATGTTTGTCTACTTTGGTTGTTCTCTTTGATTATCTCAGTTTTGCAGTTTCCAATGTGATGATAGATTTTCAGGGTTTTTCATTGAAGTGGATCTACGAGTTGTGCATTTTTGTGGGCTGTCTTTAGTACCTACATGTTTGTCATGAGTCAACTCGAAAGTGGAATATCATTATCCATGAGATTGCTTCTATTATGGTGCAAATTTGTTAGCTTACCTTGTCTGTGGTCACTTGTGCATTGGCGTGGCTATTTTGAGATGAAAGGAGGAATGGCGTTTGAGTACCTGAATAGTCAGTCATGGACCAGTAGCATGTGAATCATGATGTCATGGAGATCTTGATACACTGGCTAGTGTAAGCTTTTGATAGTGTTGGGGTGGTCGGTCATGGTGCTTGGAAATCTAGGTGTCATAGTTCAGTGGGAGCTTTAGCAGTGACTGTGGATTCATCACTTGGTGGTGAATGATCTTCTTTGGTGTTGCAGATGCTTCTTATGGACTCTTAGATCCTATTGTTGCAGAAGAGTTCTTTCGCATTTGCATGGTCACTATTTAAAGATGTGCAGCATCTTGGAGCCATGGAGGACATTGGTTGTTTTTGGCTGAGATGTTGGTAGTGCTTGACAAGTGATGTTGGTTTAGAGTTTGTTTACTTTATGTCATGGTATACTCTCGCTTGTGCATTAGATTTTTGGCATGTTGCTTTTCTCTTGAGACCATGGCTTGTTCTCTTGAAGCAAGGTATCTCCTAATGGAGATACATAGATCATGATTTCATGATAAGTTCCTATCCTAGGTTTTGGAGCTTTGATAGTGGTCTAAAGTTTCTCTTTGTTTTGAGTACATTGGTCATATGCTAGAGGATTTCATGTTTATTGTAGTGATGCAGTTTGGAGTTAGCATGATATGACAGGTTGCTGGTGCTCATGGATGCATAGAGAATAACGTGAGGCTGGAATTATTTTGAGAATGTTGTTTTTATAGCTGAAAGTCTGAGTAGCCTACACCTTGGTTGAACGTGAGTGCAATAGAGATCATGAAGTAAATTTCTCTTGGGTAAGTCACAGTGACTTGTATATCTTGCAGGAGCATATTTTCTTTTCTTCTTGGTCTGCTCAGGAGTAAATTTTATTTGAAAGGTATTCACCCATTATATCTTTCAGATGTGTGTTATGCTTTCTTTCATGATATGAATCTTGAGTTGTTTTGAGATTCTGGAGGATTCATAATGAAAGGTGGACAGCATTGTGTATCTCCTTGTGCTTTTTAGGACTAATAGGAGATCGTTATAAGGGTTAGTCTGATCTTCTTTGAGGTTCTTACATCCATGGAACTATTGGGTGTTGTTATGACTTTTCTCTTTGGTATGTGAAGAAGATCATTCTTGGAACAACTGGCATTTAGAATTGATTGTAGGAGGATGCTACATGTTTTGATTTGTAGTTTCTCTCTAATCTATTTTTCTCTTCCTAAATGTTCTCAACTTTAGATATGAGATGCCTTTGTGGATCGGGATTTTGGAAGAAATGTGGAAGACAGTTGAGAGAAAAGTTTCTTGCAGTAGGTGGTTGCAGGTGGTGTAGATCAGTGTGGTTGTTCCTCAGAACTACATGGTTCCTCTTTTCTTTGTGCAGGTGATTGGTGGACTTGGTATGCCTACATCACTTGAGATGGTGCTTTGGTTGCATTCATCTAGATAGTACCCTTGCAGTGGGAGTACCAGAAAATGATTGGTCTTTTTTGAATGGTTGACACATGGTGCTTGTTCTTGGCTACTGATGGGTGGTTTTGTGATGTCGTGAGTTTACTGATGTACATATCTTTGAGGTATGGGTGATTGGATGGTTTTAGCATGAGATTTGGGTACTATTTTTCAATCACGTGGGTTTGATCAATTGGATGAGGGCATTCAGTTTTGTGGTTGTTATTCTAGTTGATGATTTCTTGTTCTGGAGAATGGTTTATGTGTTCGTGTTCTACTTTGCTACTGTTGTTTTGGTTCCTTTTCCACTTGAAGGATCAGATGCTTGCGTTCCTAAGACTGGTGCTTTTTCGCCTTGGCGTGTTCTTGTGTTTGGAGTTGTTTCCTAAGATGGTGAAAAAAATTTATGCCATTGCAGGGGTCTTGGTTGGAGCATGGAAGCTTGATGTTGGTCCTTTTTCGAGTGTTTGGAGGAAGCCTATAAGTCTTTGGCAAGTGGGAGATTGTTGGGAAATTATGCCTCAACTTCTTAGCTTGTTTCTTCTTGGACTTAGGCATTTTCTCCTTGATTCTACCCTTTACCGCTTTACTGTGGCAGTCTAGCTTGGTCTTGGCGATACTGCGGTGTCTTTCTAGCGGTTATTGCCTTACCGCGTGCGGTGAGTGCACTCACCCCGGTGGCGTGGTAAGGCCTCCTATAGCCTGCATTATTGGTTACTACCTTACCGCACCCAGTGAGTTCTCTCACCATGGTGGCACGGTAAGGCCGCTAGTGGCATGGCTCGACGGTTACCGCCATACCGCAGGCAGTGGTCCCTCTCATCGCAGTGTCTGCGGTGGGCTCGGTGGTTACTGCCATATCGCAGGTGTTGGTTCCTCTCATCGGGGTGTCCGCGGTGTTTGCAATGAGACTGCCAATGGTTGGCCTGGCAGTTACCGCTCTACCGTGGGGTAGCCTAGCGACCCCCGCAATAGTGCGGTGTGACCACCAGCAGTTTGCTCGACGGATACCGTTGCACCATGGTAAGGCACGGTTGACTCGGTGGTAATGCAAGATGGCTGAGGATGAGCTTAGGTGAGCTCATTGCCATACCGTGAGGCAACTCGGATAAGGGCACGGTAGTGTGGTGGAGTCAAGGTGCGAGCCCGGATGGCCTTACCGCCTGTACACATGGAAAATTGACCAACACACTTGATCCCGATTAACTAATGGCATTTCTTCTTGAATCACACTCTCAGCTTATCATCACCTTCTGTCTCTTAATTAGATAAATCATTATTTATTTAATTAGGTCTTTCTCCCCCTGTTGATTAAATTAATCAATTTAATTTAATTAACCCTAAAATCCCTTTTAATTAAATAAATCATTTTATTTGATTAAATCCCTAAAGTTTTCTCATTAAATTGGATAAATTAAACCTTATTTAATTTAATCTAACACTATCCTCTTTAGTTAAATAAATCAAATCATTTATTTAATTAATCCTTTCTTCTCAATTTTGATTTAAATCAACTCATAAATTTGAGTCAAAATTGTCAAATCATCTAATCTCTCATTAAATTGATCAAATCTTGATTAATTTAATCTCAATCACTAAAATGCTCTAGAGAATGCAACTTGCACAATAAATCAATTACTTTGATTTATTAAATTGCCTATTTTCTCTCAACATGGAATAAAAGGGGAATATTCCCTCAAATTTGAATTCAAATTCAAATGGGCTTGGTCCTTCCAACAAGGAATTTAAGACCTCTTACATGTCCTTTGCATTGAGCCAAGTGACAATAACTCCATTTTCTTTCTCCCTCCAACATGTCACATTCAAATTTTAAATTTGAATCTCATGGCATTTATCATGCACATTGACCAAAATGTGCTCATTCCTCAACCATTCACATATTGACAAGTGGCACTTGGCCATTAGATGTTGAATGATCCCACATTGCTCTAATTCACTCTTTTCCATTTTGGAAATCTATAAATGAGAGACTCTTCCTCTCATTCTATCATCCACAACTTGAGTAAACTTACTCTACTCAACTTTATTCTTAATGACAGATCTTAGCTAGGTTATTGCAGGTTTTCTCACGAACTCATCTTGTTCTTCATCAACAAAGTGGATCAATCACTCATCAAATCATCACAAAGCTTACAAAGGATCTGATAAAGGGCTAATTTTGACATATCAATTGGCACCAACTCCCCCATGGGATCAAGAGTTTGCATTTTCTTAATTTAGGATTTCATCTATATTTCATGTTTGTTCTTGTTTTTCCTATTTTGAGTATTTGTGAATGGATTTCATGGGGAATCCCTCTTTTATCTTGCATATCAACTAACTAATGTGTCTGTTTGTCATGTCTATGCAAGAATAAGATTGGGGTTCACACCGCCATACCACGAGGTGAGTTGGATGGGGTAGCGGTAGCGCGGGGAAGACGAGGGTGAGCTCGGGCAAGCTCACTGTTGTACTGCGGTTGGGTCAAAGGAGCTCGACAGTTGCGCGGTATGAGCTCAGAACTTGATTCACCAAGTTGGACAAGTTTGACCGACTGTCAGAAGCAGTGAACGAATTTTTTGGTGACACGTGGCAAGTTCTTTGAGATCTCATTGGCTGAATGGTTATTTTCTGATGTGCGATTGAGCTGCATTATTAAATGGAGGTTGGCGAACATGTTTGAGCCCGATTTAATGTTGCACGGCTCGATGCTTCATGATTATGTGGTGCACATTTTCAGGGAATGGTTGAAGCTTGCAGGTAGGATAATTTATTATCCTAATGATTGTTGTTGGTAGGGATGGGCTAAATAGGTAAGCACACAGTATAAGAATTCTTGTGTGCAGTTCGATCAAGACGATGAGTGATTAGAGAGAGGTTGAGAGTGTTCAACCAGTCTTGACTGTGAACACTTAGTTTCTCGTTTCTCACTTATGTGAACCTGTGTTGCCTTGAGGTTGGGATGGCTGCAAGGCTAGCTAAGAGTGTTTTGTGAGGAGTTGAAGGGAATCTACATGATATTTCATTGAGGACATTGTAATCATCTGAAGATTTTGTTTTGTTGTTGCCTATATTCTCCAGATTAACAAGATGTAATCTCCTGAAGGGCATAGCTCTAGTTTTGTATTGTAACCATTTTAGTTATTGAATAATACATGTGAGCTGAGTGTTTTGGAGGGTGGGGTTTTTAACCTGAAAGGGATTTCCCCACGTAAATTTATGTGTTCATAGTTTTGTCTTTCATTGTTGTTTGATTCAGTTTCTTGAATCTATGCTTGTGTTGAATCTGTTATAAGTTAACCATTTACTTTTCTTAGAGGATCAATAGGGGATTTACTGTGCCTATTTTTGCTTTATGGTATATTTCTTTGTGTCTTTGAAGTGAAAAATGAAATTCACTAAGGCATTGTTGTCATATATGTTGATCTATGATGACAGAACCGGCTTTGTATCCCCAACACTACAATTATTTAGTAAACCACTACGGGTTTCATGTTAGCTGCTAGCGGCTCAAAAAAAACCATCAGTGGTTAATTGTTCACAATGAACTCAACTTCCTGACAACAGCTTGATCGCCACCCGACCATCTCCTAGGAGCCACCAGGACTCTTCTATTGTGGCGTAAAATAGACCTTTTTCAATTTTGCACAACTTTGCGCTAGAGTTTTGGATTTTAGCGAATGAGTAGTCGTTAGAAAGCTAATTCAACAAATCTCACAGTCGTGCAAGTGATTTTTTTGATTTTTCCAGTTTTACATCCTAAAAGTACACTTTTCATTCATTTATTGCAACTAACATAACTTTTGCATATGAATTCAAAATTTGGAATGTTTTTTAAAATTTCTTATAAAATCACAAGGAATATATTTGTAACCTCTATTTTATGATTTGATAAGCTATTTGTTTTAGATTTTAAAAAACATGGTGTGTTATAAGTAGTTGATTTGATCTTGTAACTTGTACAAATTACAAAATTTCTTCATTGAAATTTGTTGGGGGAGCTGCAAAAATAGTTATAATACATTTTTGGGGGATGAAAGGCAACATTTAAGTCCCCATTTTTCTTCATTATCTTGGTGTACTTTTGTCAAGATGGTCGATCTAAGGTTAATTTAGCTCCTCACTCCACACAACTATCATACATGGAAGTTAACTTTGACCCAATTACTACAATCTAAAGGTCTATGACAATTTTTAGATGAACAGCAACCTGAATTTACAAGGAAATTTGAAAATTTTACTCATAGAATCAAGTTAGATGAAACTAAGTGGATCATAGGCTTACATATATTTGGTAATTTATTCTTTCATATTACAAAGTGTAAAACACCTAGAGATGTTTGGGACAAATTTGAGGAATTATATGGTCAATTCAATAAATTTAGAATATTGTTGCTTGAAATAGATCTAACATCACTCTCTAGATGCTTTTCCTACTATTCAATATTTCCTTGCATAATTCAAAATAATTTTTCATAATTGAAAGGTTGTGAGCATGATAAATCTGATGAAGCATGTATCTTCTTGATTCTATCTAAGTTAAGAGGTCCTTATCAAGAAGTTTCTTCTACTTTCTATTCTACTATGGATGCGATGGAGAAATATTTTAAGATGCCTAATTTTGGTTTATTTTGTGAGTGTCTTGCTAGGGAGCAAGCCAAGTTGATTCAAATGAATTCTTCCTACTCTAAGAACCAAGATTTAATGGATAAATCTTCTAAAGGTAAAGGAAAGAAAAACAGGAATCCTAAGATAAAATCTCCTTCAAGTAGTGAGTCTCCCTCCAAACTGAAGAAAAATAATACCCTAAAGTCCACTCTACTTCCTTCTTCTAACTTTGGAGACTTTGCCTCCAAGTCTAATAAAAAGAAAGGAAAATCTTGTTCTTTTTGTGGAAATTTTGGGCATGGTGAGTATCATTGTTTCAAGAGACTAGAGGCCTTGGAGGAAGCTATGAGGAGACATAATATTTTCATGCCTAATTCTTCTTCCATGAGAAAAGGGAAATCTCTTTCAATATGTACCTTGCATTCATCCACTGATAGTTGGATTCTTGATTCAGTTTCTTCACATCACATGGAAAAATCACATGATTTCCTTGATTCCATTGCTCATAGTCATACTTATCAGATTGAAGTTGGGAAATATTCATAGATTAGAGTTTTGGGACAGGCTTCATTCAAATGTTAGACGGTTGCATTGAGGATGTTCTTCTTATTACTGATATTTTAGTGAATCTACTCTCCATATATCATATTTTTCATTCTAGGGATGGAAAGACTATTGATTTTACTCCATATAATGTGACTATTGAATAATTATAATATCTTGAGAAGTTTTTTGCTATAGGGACAATTGATCATGAGAACTATCTATACCAGTTTGATGGATTTGAGCCTTCAACGGGTTCATACTTTATTGCTCATGCAGATTTCGTGAGAAAACTTTGGCATGAAATGTTTGAGCATTTGAACTATAGATATATTTAGGATATGCACACACATAACTTAGTGGTTGGTCTTCCTAAGATCTCTTGCACTGAGGGTGTTTATCGAGGCTGTGTTCTTGGAAAACAACATCAAGACCCTTTTCCTAAGGGTCAATCCACACGTGCTACCACACCCCTAAAGTTGGTTCATAGCAATCTCATGTCATTTCGAACTCCTTTTTTAGGGGCTAAGTATGTGCTCACTTTTATTGATGATTTTTTAAGATGTGCATGGGTTGATTTTTTGAAGTATAAGAGTGATATTCTCACCACTTTTAGGACCTTCAAAGAATTTGTGGAGAAGCAATCATGTTTTTTGCTTCGATGAATACACATAGATAATGGGGGTTGTATGCCAAATAGACATTTTTAGGATTTTTGCAATGAGCATGATATTCTTTATTAGCACACTATTCCTTACACTCCTCAAAAATGGGTGTGGCCAAGAGGAAGAATAGGAATTTACAAGAGATGGCCAATTGTATGATTTATTCTTGGTCCATGGCTCCAATTTTTTTGGGTTGAAGCTTTCAATTGTGCCAAATATATTTAGAACCGTATGTCTCACAAGGTAGTGTGGAATATGACTCCTAAGGAGGCATGGTCCATTGGCAAGCCTAATGTATCCTTCTTTAGAGTATTTGGTTGTGAGGCTTAGGAATTCATTTTGGATGGTCAATGTAAAGCAATGGAGAAGAAGATTCAATGGTTCATTTTTTGTCTATTGTGAGGATGTGAAGGATTATAGATTGTTTGATCCTGATACACAAGAGGTTTAATTTTTTTCATGATGTTCAATTTTTTGAGTCCACATAGATAGATACTCCATCACTTGCTTCTTCATCACTACCCACTCAATCTTCTTCATTTGAGGATGCTTTATTTCTTGAGGAATTTTTTATTGATGGCCTTTTTCACCTCCTTCAGATCCACCCAATAGGCCATGATGGGCTTGTACTACTCCTAAAAAGGCTAGCCCTCTTATTGGCGATCCCATAAATACTCACTGCATTCATTCCCAAACTTCTACTCTCAGTATTTTGAGTCATGTCATTTTTTCTAATCCTCAAAAGTTTTCAAATACTTTAGGTATTCCTAAGTGGGATAGTGCTATGGTTGAGGAGTATTACTCTTTGATGGGTAATCATACTTAGGATCATATTCCTCTTCCTAACTGAAGAAATTTGGCTTGATGTAAGTGGGTGTATCATACCAAATATGCATTTGATGGTTCCATTCACAAGTATAAGGCTTGTCTTGTTGCAAAGGGGTTTTTACAAGTTGAGGGAGCTGACTATTTTGAGACCTTTTTTCCTATTGCCAAGATTTATTCCATTCATCTTTTCTTTTCATTAGTTACCTCTTAGGGATGCTTAGTGTATCAAATGAACGTGAAGAGTGCCTTCTACCATGGGATCTTCATGAGGAGATTTATATGGATTAGTCACCTAGTTTTTGTTAGGAAAATAGTGTATCAACCTTGCAATTACATGAGGTTACTA
The DNA here is from genome assembly GCA_007115665.2 of Sequoiadendron giganteum. Classification (NCBI taxonomy): domain Eukaryota; kingdom Viridiplantae; phylum Streptophyta; class Pinopsida; order Cupressales; family Cupressaceae; genus Sequoiadendron; species Sequoiadendron giganteum. The sequence continues at coordinate 24,415,367 of CM021106.1, read as the reverse complement.
TTTATAATAATTTTACATTTGAGCATGGGTTGATACAAAATTTTCCTCACAACTTTGGATTGGCTAAATAAGTGTGCTTGTAAAGTTTCATCCCAAGATCATGTCTGGATTTGAAGATATTAAAGTTTTCATTTTTCAAAGTTTCAAAGTCCATTTTGAAGGCCTTAGAGGATTTTTTTGGTCTTGGAAGTGGTTGTCACTAGTGTTGCAGGTTATATCTTCATAGAGTGCTTCACAATCTTTTTGATAGTTCAAATAGTTCATCAATCAAACACCTAAATCAAAAGTTATGGCCTTTGGAAATTGGGTCTCCTAAAATGGGAGATGTAAAAACATTTTGGACACACAAATGAGTTGTAAAGGGGGAGTTACATGTGGTTGTATGTGTTTAGACACATCATAAGAATTTATTATTAGAGATAAGGATGGGTGCCATTTTTTAGGTGGTTTTAACTCATGGTCTTATAATACTATTTGATGGTTTCATGTATTGTATCTCTTATATATTAGGTGCATGAGATGGAGGTTGTGTAAGAGTCTTATAATTGTTGAGTTGTCTCTAAATATTTGGTTGGTGATACTCCTGTGAGTAAGCTCTCTCTACAAGTATATTGTAATCTTGTTGATTTTTGAGTAATATATTGGGCAACATGGGGTTTTTCTTCCAAAATGGTTTTCCCCATGTAAATCACTATGTTATGGTATGAATATTATTCATGTTTATTTATGTTTAAGTTTTTGTAACTATTCAGATTCAAATTTTTTTTGCATAACCCTCCTCTCAAGATTAGTGTAGGAAGTTGTTTCACTACCTTAGCTTCCTTACAAGTGGCATTATAGCTTTGATCACCTTTGGTTTTAGTTGTTTATTGTTAGGTTTCTTGAACTAATCTACTTTTGAGTGGGTGATTGTGTAGAAGATACTTTTTGTTCTTGTTACAAGAATTTTATATGGCAAGCACATAGGGAGAATAGAGGTAAAGAATTTTTTTGGAAATAATTTTGAGATGTGGAAGCTAAAGATGGACGATTTGTTAATAGATTGAGATCTATGGGATTCTATTGATGATAATGTTATGAGGCTTGAATATCCTACTTTGGATACTCAATATGATGTTATGGATTGTAAAGCCAAGGGTTTGACTAGATTGTACCTAGCAGACTCTATTTTGATCAATTTCCATGAAAGACAAGAAGAATGAAAGGCGTGATAAATCCAAATCCAAGGGGATATCCAAATCTCCTAGAAAGTATAAAGTTATTTTCTAGAACTATGGTAAGCTTGGATACTTCCATAAGGAGTGCAAAGAAGAAAAGAAGAAGAATAATAAGAAGATATTTTGATTCAATTTCTAAATTCGAGAAGGAATATGGTGATGTATTCATTGCAGGTTTAGCCACTCATGTAGGTAATGTTGTATGATTAATTGACTCAAGCACATCTTTTCATATGAACTCTAATACAGATTGGTTTTTTAAATATGAAGAATTTGTTCGAGGAAAGATGTACTTGGGTGATGATTCTTGTTTAAATATTATTGGTCATGGTAAAGTTAGAATCAGGTTTCCTGATGGTAGAATAGAGATGATTAATGGTGTGTTGCATATCCTTGGATTAACATAAAAAAATTTATTTGTGAGAAAACTAATAGGTATGGGTGTGTAAGTAGTATTTTATGATGCAGGATGTAAGATGGTTAGAGGTTCTATGGTGATTTCTAGAGGTTTCAGATATAACACATTGTATAAACTTGATGCATACACTGTTGAGTCCAATGGTAATTTTATGAAAAGAAATACCATGTCTAGTTCATTAGAAGATGTGAGGGTTTCATCTTCAATGAATGGTCATGGCTTTTGGGTACCCAAGGGTGCTCTTTCTTTTGAATCAAACTTACATGTAGATAAGACTATGTTATGGCATCAAATCCTTGGCCACATTGGAGAAAAGGGTATAAGGTCCTTGAAAAATAAAAACCTTTTTGAAGGGTTATCTGATTGTAATATTGATTTTGATTTTTGTGAGCATTTCATTTTTGAAAATAAAACCATATTCAGTTTTACTTGATTTCTCATAAATCTTGTAGTTTATTAGATCTTATTTATTTTTATGTGTTTGGTTTTGTAGTTGTTACTTTGATTGGAAAATCCACATATTATTTTTTATTTATTGATGATTATAGTAGAAGGAAATAAGTATATTTTCTAAAGAGTAAATATGAAATTTTTAGTTAATTTAAAGAATTTAAAGCAATGGTTGAGTTGTAGATTGGAAAGAAAATAAAATGTTCGAGGATTGATAATGGCAATGAATTTTTCTCTAATGATTTTGATAGATTTTGTAAAGATTGTGGTATTCTAAGACAAAAGACAACTTTGTATTCTCCACAACATAATGGATTTGCAGAAAGAATGAATAGGATAATGATGGAGAAGGCTAGGAGTATGTTGAATGGTGTTGGTCTAGAATAACATTTTTGGTTGAAGATATTGCCATTACATGTTACTAGATTAAAATATCTCCTACATCAACTCTTGTTGCTAAGATGCCTATAGAGGCACGGTTGAGTCACAAGCTTTCAGTAAGATATCTTATAGTTTTTGGTTGTGAGGCATATGCACATGTGCCAAAGGAGAAGAGAAAAAATTTGGAGAACAAGGATATGAAATGTATCTTCATCAGATATAGCTATGGTGTGAAAGGATACAAGCTTTGGGATCTTGTAGCATAAAAGGTAATATATAGTAGAAGTGTTATTTTAGAGAAGTTAAGTCTTCTTCTATTACATTTCAGCTAGAATAAAACAAATAGGAAGATGTGATTCAACTTCCTTCTACACCTGAGAAAATTTAATTGAGTCCCCTGAATAGACAAGAACTTGAGGAGAGCTCATCTAGATCTAAATATTTATAAGAGGAGAAAGAACCTCCAACTCATCTTGTCCAAAATTCTACAAGGCATAGACAACCACCTAAAAGGTATTCACCTAATGATTGGAGGTGTATTTTTCCTTTGAATACTAACATTCATGAACCCAGATTTGTAGAAGAGGCATTGGTTATGAATGATGCATAATCTTGGAAGATGGTTATGGATGAAAAATGGAAGCTTTGAAAAATAATGGTGCATGGGATCTTGTACCTGAAGGATGAAAACCCATTGGTTGCAAATGAGTGTTTAAGAAAAAGATTGGTCCAAATGGAGGTATTGAGAAGTACAAAGCACAATTGGTTGCAAAGGGTTACTCTTAGGTTGAGGGTATTGATCACAGTGATATATTTTCTCTTGTTGCAAAAATTTCATCCATTAGATTATTGATTTCTATTGTTAATGCTTATGAGGTTGAGAAAATGGATGTGAAAACGAATTTCCTTCATGGTGATTTGGAGGAGGATATTTACATGACACAACCAGAGCACTGCATGGTGAAAGGTAAAAGTAATTTGGTTTGTATATTGAAGAAATATTTGTATGGACTTAAATAAAGTCCTAGGATGTGGTATCATAAATTTGATAAATGTGTTAAGTTTTGGATTTGAGCATTCTAAAGTAGATCACTATGTTTATTATAAATATGATGGTGATCATTTTCTGTTTATTGCATTATATGTTGATGATATGTTATTTATTGGTAAAGGTAAAAGAAGCATTTTAGAACTAAAGTCTCAACTTGTAGTTAAATTTGAAATGAAAGATCTTAGTGTAGCTAAACACATTCTTGGGATGAAAATTAGAAGAGATAGAGTGAATAAAAAGTTATGGCTTGGGCAGAGTAATTATGTCAATTCAATTTTACAAAGGTTTAACATGTAGAATTGAAGGCCATTGTATGTTCCTTTTACAATTAAAACAAATTTATCTACTTTAGATTGTCCAACATCCCCTTTGGAGATAGAAGACATGACCAGAGTTCTTTGCTAGAGTGTAGTTGGAATTTTGATGTATATTATGGTCTACACTAGACCATACATTACCCAAGTAGTGGGAGTTCTTCCCAAATATATGTCTAATCATGTTAGTAGTCATTGGGATGGAGTTAAAAGAGTCTTCAAATATTTGTGGGGTATCTCAAAGTATTCATTGTGTTATCATGGTAATATGGTGGGAGATGGGTATTCCCTTGATATTCATGGTTTTGTGTGTTGGTTATTTTTTAAGAACCAAACTTAGTCTCACCACAAACCTATGAACTTTCCAAGAACAATTATCAGTAAGGGTAAGGATTGGCTAATACATAAGTAAAGATTTTTGGATCTACTTCTTCTCTTTAGGCTCTGTCAGACTAGGGAGGGCAATCCCTAAACAACTATGCTCCTAGATATAAGTGTGTCTAGTATCAAAACACAGAACAAACATATATTTCTCCTCATATGTTTAAAAGCATCATACCCTGAAAGTTTGGCAAATTTCCACAATAATGATTAATTTAAACAAGAGAATATATGGTCCCATTAACATTCATATACACCTAGTGAAACATTCAAAGAAAAATTTAATTATGTCCTATGATTTTCAGTCAAGCCGGTTACCAAAAGAGAGCATGAATACTAAACCAGGCCAGTGCCATATTCTAGGAAATGGAGTCAAACCATAAACCTATATGATTAGATAATCAAACTTGTATTTTAGAAAAAATACCTATAGCCTTAGAGATATTGCCTTACAATATTCCCACCAATTATATCCATAATTAACTTCTTACTAACATTCTTATACATAAACTATACCAAACCTACTACTAAATTCAAGCATTTACATGCATTCCTTGAATGAACAAGCAAGAATGAAACAACACATCTGTTGGGAGTCAACAAAGATAAACAACATAACCATTGATTCATATTTATAACTTGTATAATTTGCATGAAGGAGAGAAAATATACATAAATTTTATATCACTTTTTTGTCTGTATTGCTTATCCAAAACATATATTGGCTGACTTGTTTCTAAAACATGTTACTGTGAAACTTACTATCCATGTTCTTGTATCTATTTTCCTTGAAAATAAGTACCTATTTACCTATCGAATCCTTGACCTATTGATCCCCCCTTGTATCCAGCCTTAGAATCCCTTTTATAAGCCAAGGGAGCAACAAGCAACGGGCTGGAATACATTTCATTTTCATTTTAAAGTGAATTTCAACAGAAAACAAGAAAATATCTCCCAATGGATGTTGGGAATTCATCCTTCAAACAAAAATAGAGTCCAAGGAACCGTTGATCAGAGCCATCCCGCCAATCATCAAAAAGTGTCATCGTGGTAGCATAAAAAAACATGTAGATCATATCACCCCGGAGAGCATCATTATTAGCACAAAAATCCAAAAAGACCGAAGACCCACTTCATGTCACACTAACCCAAGAGAGAAAAAAACACACAAGAGCTAAAACCCGAGCACCTAATAAGGAAAATAACAAGATATTACTTTGCCTTGTCACCAGGTGAATAGGTGTTCCCACCTGGTGTCCTTATCTTCAGAGGAGTAGCCATCATCACCTCATCCTGGGAATCAACCCAATGCTTCATGGTGATAAGATACTGACGATAGCCAGAATCAATTTCATCCCCACTATCAAAAGGATCATAATAAATTTCAATCGGAGAATGATGATGTCCCATGTGAGCACGGTGATACCTATTCCTTCTAGTGGCTTCTCTTTCTAGCCTTTCAACCTTTTTATCTTTTCCTTTGATAATTTCCTTCAAGATGGTTCAGCCCCTAAGGTGGTAGGCACACTTAAGAACACCTCATGTTGAACCTTTGGTAGCTCTTGTCTTCTTCATCGACATCATTGGTATCTTTAGTCCACCCTCCTCATCTTGAGGAGAACTCTGAAATTCCAGAGGATTGAGCCTCTTGGAACAAAAAACCAGGCTAACATTTACACTTATCTTTCCCATTTTCCACTCTACTACAAAATTTCTCCAAACAGAATTAACAATTCACTCATAAATGATTACCTCAAAATCACTTCCATATATAGACCTTAGATTCTTTCTCGATTGGATAGTGAGAAAATCAAGTAAGTGATCTTTGTTAAATAGAGAAACTGTGTGCATTTGCATTAAATTTCTAGGAGAGCTTATGTGAGATCACTATTAATCAACTAACCTTGTTTTCAAATCTCAATCATTGATCAAAACTTTGAACCAAATCAACAGTTAGAAATTCCATCTTATTAATGATGATAAAATTAAGTGCATGCATTTGATACTCCTGTCAAATCAAGAGACTTAAGTATTTTCTTAACTTTCATGTCAATCACATGCTTAATTTTCCAGCCATACATGTTGTGTCACATTTACCCGCTTGCCCATAGAAAATAACTCACTTGTAATTCATCATAGCAGGACAACGAGGAACGATCATGATTTATCTTCAACATATCTTCCTGTGCCATGCCTTACTTCAATTTCACTTTCCCACATATACCAACCTCTGACAGATTTGATGGCTCTAAAATTATTTATCAGTCTCACAAGCATGTTGAAGAATTACCTCTAATTTTAGTGTTGTTTTTACCCTGGAACAATCTCATTTACTATCTCTAACCGTATCCACCTTTATTAGAACTGTAGAAGTAATATGTGTGGCACTTACCCATGTGCCTATCAAAAGATACAAGAGATAGGCGAGACCTACACAAGATGGCAGGGAGTGGTCAGAATTAGTCCATGTCATCTACTATCAACCATCAATTTAAATCTATACTAAGCAAAACACAGTTCAAGCAAAATGACAAATATTATTCCCTCTGCCAACCCATGTGACCATTCCTCATAAATGCTTAAAATATAAAAGCGCACAAGGAACGGTCCTAATGAGAACACATTCCATAAAAAAATTCATTGATTATGCCTCGAACAACTTCCACTACCCTACGAGCATTTAGGCCCCACCATAAAGTGGTACCACGTGGCCATCGCCTGCTAGTCCGTGTCTTTAAAATACAATTGAATAAAACAAGATGGGTTGGTGGGGAGCGGAAAAGATATGGCCACGTCCTCCATTAATCAGTTGTCAATCATCTTTGAAATGAGCCATTCATCCTTTCCAAGGACACTAGGTCTACCGTTATACCATATATGTGGTCGAGGCCTGCCAGTGCATATGAATAAAATAAGAAGTGATAAACTAGCACGGATATATAGGGAATGGTTGAGATTGATTTTAATCAATTAGATAGACCACACGGAGCTTTATTTTGCACATGCCACAAAATTTATTGCTCAAAAGGGGACATGACTAGGTAAACAAGGTAACGACCCATAACGAAGGCTAAGGATTTTAAAATTTTCTTTAGATTAAGCCTTCGACTATTAATACCAAGAAAGACATGAGGCAGCCATCAACCTAAGACAAAGGGCCAGTAAATCAATGAATGCAATGGCACAAGTGATAACTTAAGTGACCGAGAATGGGAAAGATAGGTCAATGTAAAATTAAAACGATCAAGGGTTTATGCCAAAATTTGGAAATTTTATGAGGGTAAAACCCTATCATAGTGACAAGAACATGACCTAAAACAAGAAAACAAGGGACCAAGCCAGATTTTTCATATTTTTTACATGATAGAACCAAGAAGACATTTTGGGATTCCATCAGTGGCTCCTATTGGGGACACATGCCTCTCACAGGAATGGTGAGATCCCATAATCTATAGGAAAGCAAACCGAATGCCATATCCATTGGGTGAAAATTTCCTTTTTAAATTTTCAAACCACATTTGTTGGCCCTAGGCCACAAATGGAAAAGAAAAATTCATGTTTGTCTCTATCAAACACACTGTTTTTTGTTGTCTGTATTAAGCCCAGTCTAAAAATATTGTCATTGTCTATCTGAGAACAAATACCACCCATGACATATTTGATCACATCACTAAAGCTTTCATCAACAAGCTTATTCTTATGCACCATTACTTTTTTGTTAATATTGATCAAAAAATAGAAAATTTTACAATATGCTCTAAAAGGGTCACTATGAGACCTCCTTTCATCATTTATTTGTATATAAAATCTGAAACTCTCATAGTGGTCAGGTCCAACAAAAATATCATGTCCTACACATGATTTACAATTCTTTTGTGTGTGGGTCAAAAATTTCTCACGCATTTTAAATTCCTTTAATTGAATTGCACCATAATGCAATTTATTACCATTCCAACAATATAAACCAGTCATATCAACACATGTTTCAAAGTTCTAGAAATTATACTTATCAAAACCCTCAATATCTTCACTTTCAAGATCAACAGTATCAACAAGAGAATTTTCATATGCATCATTAGTTGAGAAGCCTATTTCCCTATATGTCAAAGGCTTGTTGTTATTTGAAATTTGTTCATTAGCCTTAGAACAAGTATCTTGGTTTTCTTGAACATAAAGATTTCCCTTATTTGATGAAAACATGTCCATAATCATAGTGTGGAGACAAGGAATATTAGAAAAAAAAACTCAATTTCACATTTACTAACATGAATTCCATCATTGTCTACACCATCAAGATATTTATCATTTTTAACCTTATGCTCAGGTTTAGGGTACTGAATACATAATTTTTTATCCTTTGAATGATCATCATCCATCAAATCAGTATGCTCTAGTGATAACCAGGTCTGAGCTATACTCCAAGTATTCATCCTGTGAAACTAGTTCACTTACTTGTAAACAAACAACCTCATCATTATTTATATCACCAGATCCTTTAAATGAAGAAAACATCTCTAGCTCCTCCTCATAAGAGCATCCATAACTCTCTGAATAGTTAGATTCATTGACCTCATAATCTTCATCACAAAGAAACTCATCACTACATAAACTTTGTTCAAAACTCTCAAAATGTATGCTTAAATTTTCATCTTCAATATCTTGACTACTGACTTTGATAAAAACTATGAGGTTGTAATTCTTCTGGAAAGGTACTCAACCCTGGCTCAAAGATTTCAAAAATAAATCAATGCATGCTAAATCTTCAGGTTTGAAATTTTTGTGGACCTCCAATAAGGCATCCAAAAATCTTGAGAACAAATCACAAAGTGATTCATCCTTGTTCCTCTTCATATTAGATAACTCTTAAATAAAGGACATCTGATCAATTTTGCTAGAATATTGTTGATGTTCAACTTGGAAATCATTATGATCAGTTTGTTGTAGTGATGGACAAATTGAATTAGCAAAAACAACATCATTTTCTTGGAAAGCATTTCTGTTGTCTGATCCATGAATTCCATTTGCACGAGGTGTGCTAGTATAACCAACACTTGCAGCTATGTATCCTTTCATCATTGAATATTTCATATTGTTCTTAATATCCATAGCAATTTGATATGCTTGATATAATATTGCAGGCTCATTATCTTCTAACAAATAACTCATTTATTCATCAAATGCATCAAATTATACAATCAAACACACTACATCATTTGGTCTCAAACTTTCAGGAATGTCTCTTAAAGTTTTTGAAAATCTGAGGTTGAAGGCTAGGACCAATTCATCTAATTCTTTTTGGATGTCGTTAAATCTTTGTCTCACTGAGTATGAATTGATTCTTTCTCCAAACTGTTTGATGAATACTGCCATGAAGAGATAGAACACATAGGAAAATAAGAAAACCAATCTCTAGAATCACCCTTTAGATTTTGAACAAAAAACTTCATAACAACATCTTCATGATTTATCTCATAATCTCCCATCAAATCAGAAAATTCTTGCAAATGTTGTGAGGCTGATTCTGATCTAGTCCCTTTGAAATTTGGAAAACATTCCCTAACTTCATTGGGAATAAGGTTTGGGAAACCTTGAATACCATTAAAATTCGATGGTCTATATCTTTCCACAGAGAAACTTCTTTGATGACATGATAGGGGTTACACACTCTTCATGTTCACATAATGCACCCCACAAGGATGTATAATTGAATGATACATTTTTCACACCCTTTTACAATTTTAATCATCAAATCTATAGTTGATTACCCCCTATTTCTTGCTTTATCATGACCTTAAAATATTACAATGCATATCTTAGAAATAAAAACATTCAAAATCTCTCAAGTGGGTGGGTTTCAAATCAAATATACTCCTTATTCCACATATGAAAAACTTGAATAGATGAAGCATGTAGAATAATCTTCACTACTCCCTTTCTTAGTGCTTTAATTCACTGAATTGGGAATGCATCATTACTTTTATATTTCTTTAAAATGGTACTCATCTAGATCTATTATCTTTGTAGGTTAAGACAATGAAGAATACTTGGATGTATCAGTGGGAATCACACTTTATCAGGTTCTTTTCATAGACTTGCCACCTGCTTTGTAGAGGACCAAAATTTTTAGTTGATTGTCACTTGAAGTCCCTACTTCAATATTTTCCACTGGTTCAGAGTTCTTCAGAGTCACCACTCACTTTCAATGAGGTTTTGTAAAACAGAACTTCCCAGAACCTATTAAGGCAAGATGATCTACTGTAAATACCTTTTTCCATAACTCCCCAACAGAGTCACTGTTTCTATTGGTTATTTTTTAAGAACCAAACTTAGTCTCACCACAAACCTATGAACTTTCCAAGAACAATTATCAGTAAGGGTAAGGATTGGCCAACACATAAGTAAAGACTTTTGGATCTCTACTTCTTCTCTTTAGGCTATGTTGGACCGGGGAGGGTAATCCCTAAAAAACTATGTTCCTAGATACCGGTGTGTCTAGTATCAAAACACAGAATAGGTAGATAGTTCTCCTCATATGTTTAAAAGCATCATACCCTGAAAGTTTGGAAAATTTCCACAATAATGATTAATTTAAAAAAGAGAATGTATGGTCCCATTAACATTCATACACACCTAGTGAAACATTCAGAGAACAATTTAATTATGTCGTGTGATTTTCAGTCAATTTGGTTACCAAAGGAGACCATGAATACTAAACCAATCCAGTGCCATATTCTAGGAAACAGAGTCAAACCATAAACCTATATGATTAGATAATCAAACTTGTATTTTAAAAAATACCTATGGCCTTAGAGATATTGCCTTACAATATTCCCACCAATTATATCCATAATTAACTTCTTACTAACATCCTTATATATAGACTATACCAAACCTACTGCTAAATTCAAGCATTTACATGCATTCCTTGAATGAACAAGAAAGAATGAAGCATCACATTCATTGGGAGTCAACAGAGATAAACAAGATAACCATCGATTATCATATTTATAACTTGTATAATTTGCATGAAGGAGAGAAAATATACATAAATTTTATATCACTTTTTTGTCTGTATTGCTTATCCAAAACATACATTAGCTGACTTGCTTCTAAAACTTGTTACTATGAAAATTACTATCCATTTTCTTGTATCTATTTTTCTAAAAAAGAAGTACCTATTTACCTATCGACTCCTTGACCTACTAATCCCCCCTTGTATCCAGCCTTAAAATCCCTTTTATAAGCCAAGGGAGCAATAAGCAGCAGGCTAGAATACATTTCATTTTCATTTTAAAGTGAATTTCAACAACAAATAGGAAAATATCTCCCAACGGATGTTTGGAATTCATCCTTCAAACAAAAACAAATTCCAAGGAACCGTTGATCAGAGCCATCCCGCTAGTCATTAAATAGTGTCGTCGTGGCAGCATTAAAAAACATGTAGATCAATATCACCATGAAAAGCATCATTATCAGCACTGAAAGCCAAAAAGATCAAAGACCCACTTCATGTCACACCAACCCAAGAGAGGAAACAACACATAGGATCAAAAACCTGAGCACCTAACAAGGAAAATAACATGATATTACTTTGCCTTGTCACCAAGTGAATATGTGTTTTCCCACTCAGTGTCCTTATCTTCAGAGGATTATCCATCATCACCTCATCCTCAAAATCAATCCAATCCTTCATGTGCATAAGATACTGGTGATAGCCAGAATCGGTTCCATCCCCACTATCAGAAGGATCATCAGAAATCTCAATGCGAGAATGATGACGTCTCATGCGAACAAAGTGATACCTTTTCCTTTTGGCGGCTTCTCTTTCTAGTCTTTCAACCTTTTTATATTTTTGTTTGATCATTTCCTTCAAGATGGTTCAGCCCCTAAGGTGGTAGGCATGCTTAAGAACACCTCATGCTAAACCTTTAGTAGCTCTTGTCTTCTTCACCAGTGTCGTTGGTATCTCTGGTCCACCCTCCTCGTCCTAAGGATAACTCTGAAATTATAGCATATTGAACCTCTTGGAATGGTGAATGGGGCTAACATTTACACTTATCTTTCCCATTTTCTACTCTACTATAAAATTTCTCCAAACAGAATTACCAATTCACTCATACATGACTACCTCAAAATAACTTCCTTACACATAATTTTGATACTTTCTCAATTGGATAGTGAGAAAATCAAGTAAGTGATCCTTATTAAATAGAGCAATTGGTGTGCATATGCATTAAATTTCTAGGAGAACTTATGTGAGAGAATTATTAATCAACTAACCTTGTTTTCAAATCTCAATGGTTGATCAAAACTTTGAACCAAATCAACAGTTAGAAATTCCAGCTTATTAATGATGACAAAATTAAGCGCATGCATTTGATACTCATCTCAAATCAATTGAGGTAAGTATTTCCTTAACTTTCATGTCAATCACACGCTTAATTTTCCAACCATACATGTCGTGTCACATTTACCCACTTTCCCATAGAAAATAACTCACTTGTAATTCATCATAGCAGGACAGCGGGGAACGATCATGGTTTATCTTCAGCATATCTTCTTATACCATTCCTTATTTCAATTTCACTTTCCCAAGTGTACCAACCTTTAATAGATTTGACGGCTCTGAAATTATTTATCAATCTCACAAGCGTGTTAAAAAATTAGCTCTAATTTTAGCATTTTTTTTACCCTATAACAATCTCAACTACTATCTCCAACCACATCCACCTTTATTAGAACTGTAGAAGTAATATGCATGGCACTTTCCCGTGTGCCTGTCAAAAGATATAAAACATAGGCGGGACCCATATGGGATGGTGGGGAGTGGTTAGAGTTAACCCATTTCACCTACCATCGATTTCAATCTATACTAAGAAAAAAATGGTTTCCCAATGTCCAGTAGATCAAATAAAATGACAGATGTTATTCCCCCCGCCAACCCGTGTGACCATTCCTCCTAAATGCTAAAAATATACGAGCTTGTAGGGAATGGTCCTAATGAGAACACATGCCATAAAATCTATCATTTATTATGCCTCAAACAACTTCCACTACCCTACGAGGATTCAGGCCCCACCATAAAGCGGTACCACATGGCCATCACCTGCTAGCCTGTGTCTTTAAAATACTATTGAATAAAATAAGACAGGTTGACAGGGAGAGGCAAAGATATGGCCACATCCTCCATTAATAAACCGTCGATCATCTTTGAAATGAGTTAGTCATCCTTACCAAGGACATTGGGTCCATTGTTATACCAGACACGTGGCTGAGGCTCATTGACCCATATGAATAAAATAAGAAATGATAAACTAGCATGGGCATACGAGGAATGGTTGAGATTGATTTCAATTGATCATACGGCCCACATGAAGCTTTATTCTGCACGTGCCACAAAATTTATTCCTAAAAAGGGGACATGACTAGGTAAACGGGGTAATGACCCATAATGAAGGCTAAGGATTTTAAGTTTTTCTTTAGATTAAGCCTTCTACTATTAATACTAGGAAAGACATGAGGCAACCGTCAACCTAAGACTAAGGGCTGGTAAATCAACGAATGCAATGGCACAAGTGATAACTTAAGTGACTGGGAACAGGAAAGATAGGTCAATGTAAAACTAAAATGATCAAGGGTTTATGCCAAAATTTGGAAATTTTATGAAGTTAAAACCCTATCATAGTGACAAGAACATGACCTAAAACCATAAAACAAGGGACCAAACCGGATTTTTCACAATTTTTACATGATAGAACCAAGAAACAAATTCGGGGTTCCATCAGTGGCTCCTGTTGGGGACACATGCCTCTTGCAGGCATGGTGAGATCCTAGAATCTATGGGAAAGCAAACCGAATTCCATATCCATTGGGTGAAAAATTCCTTTTTAAATTTTTAAACCACATTTGTTGTTCCTGGGCCACAAATGAAAAAGAAAAATTCATGTTTGCCTCTATCAAAGACACTGTTTTATGTTGTTTGTATTAAGCCCAGTCTGAAAATATTTTCATTGTTTATCTGAAAACAAATACCACCCATGGAATATTTGATCACATCACTAAATCTTTCATCAAAAAGCTTATTCTTATGCACCATTAATTTTTTTGTTAATATTGATTGTAAAATAGAAAATTTTACAATATGTTCTAAAAGGGTCAATATGAGACCTCCCTTCATCATCCATTTGTATGTCAAATCTGAAACTCTCATAGTGGTTAGGTCCAACAAAAAGAGCATGTCCTACACATGATTTTCAATTCTTTTGTGTGTGGATCAAAAATTTCTCATGCATTTGAAACTCCATTAACTGAATTGCACCATAATGCAATTTATTACCATTCTAACAATATAAACCAGACATATCATCACATGTTTCAAAGTTCTAGAAATTATACTTATCAAAACCCTCGATATCTTCACTTTCAAGATCAACAATATTAGCAAGAGCATTTTCATATGCATTATCAGTTGGGAAGCCTATTTCCCTATATGTCAAAGGCTCACTGTTATTTGAAATTTTTTCATTAGCCTTAGAACAAGTATCTTGGTTTTCCTGAACATAAATATTTTCCTTATTTTATGAAAACATGTTCATAATCATAGTGTCGAGATAAGGAATATCAGCAAAAAAGTCAATTTCACATTTACTAACATGAATTCCATCACTGTCTACACCATCAAGATATTTATCATTTTCAACCTTATGCTCAGGTTCAGGGTATTGAATACACAAGCTTTTATCCTTTGAATGATCATCATCCATTAAATCAGTATGCTCTAGTGATAACAGGTCTGGGATATACTCCAAGTATTCATCCTCTAAAACTTGTTCACTTATTTGTAAACAGGCAACCTCATCACTATTTATATCACCAGATCCTTCAAATGAAGAAAACATCTCTAGCTCCTCCTGATAAGAGAATCCATAACTCTTTGAATAGTCAGATTCATTGACCTCATAATCTTCATCACAAAGAAACTCATCACTACATAAACTCTATTCAAACTCTCAGAATGTATGCTTAAATTTTCATCTTCAATATCTCGACTACTGACTTGTGGTAAGGAATCAACAACACTTGCAAGTATATCTCTTTCTCCATCACTGGTATACAGATCTACATATATTTTTCTTGTGGGCTGATTACAATTTGTATTTTCATGCATACAACTAGATGAATCTTCATCTTGAGATACACCATTTTTACTTATGTGTATCATGTTGTGATTTCCCACAATGGGATGACAACTATTAACATATTGATGCATTATGTTTTGTGTTTGGTCACATTGAGCTTCTTCAACACTCTTTATCTAGTCAAGTACCTGATCAAAACCATGAGGTTGTAATTCTTCTGGAAAGGTACTCAACCCTAGCTCAAAGGTTTCAAAAAATAAATCAATGCATGATGAATCTTCAGGTCTGAAATTTTTGGGGACCTCCAACAAGGCATACAAAAATATTGAGAACAAATCACAAATTGATTCATCCTTGTTCCTCTTCATATTAGACAACTCTTGAATAAAGGACATCTGATCAATTTTGCTAAAATGTTGTTGATGTTCAACTTGGAAATCATTATGATCAGTGTATTGTAGTGATGGAAAAATTGGATCAGAAAAAATAGCATCACTTTCTTGGAAAGCATTTCTATTTTCTGATCCATGAATTCCATTTGCATGAGGTGTGCTAGGATAACCAACACTTTCAGCCATGTATCCTTTCATCATTGAATATTTCATATTGTTCTCAATATCCATAGCTATTTGGTATGCCTGATGTAATGTTGCAGGCTCCTTATCTTTTAAAAAATAACTCATTTCTTCATCAAATGCATCAAAGTATACAATCAAACACACTGCATCATTTTCTCTCAAACTTTCAGGAATGTCTCAAAAAGCTTTTGAAAATCTGAGGTTGAAGGTTGGGACCAATTCATCTTCTTCTTTCTGGATGTTGTTAAATATTTATCTAAATAAGTATGGATTGATTCTTTCTCCAAACTGTTTGATGAATACTTCCATGAAGAGATATAACACATAGGAAAATATGAAAACCAATCTCTAGAATCACCCTTTAGAGTTTGAACAAAAAACTTCATAACAACACCTTCATGATTTATCTCATAATCTCCTATCAAATCAAAAAATTCTTGCAGATGTTGCGAGGATGATTCTTATCTTGTCCCTTTGAACTATGGAAAACATTCCCTAACTTCATTGGGAATAAGATTTGGGAAACCTTGAATACCATTAAAATTCAATGTTCTATATCTTTCCTCAAAGAAACTTCTTTGATGACATGACAGGAGTTGCACACTCTTCATGTTCACATCATGCAACCCACAAGGATGTATAATTGAATTATACATTTTTCACACCCTTTTACAATTTTAAACCTTAAATATATAGTTGATTACCCCTATTTCTTGCTTTATCATGACCTTAAAATATTACAATGCATATCTTAGAAATAAAAAACATTCAAAATCTCTCAAGTGGGCGGGTTTCAATACAAATATACTGCTTATTCCACATATTACAAACTTGAATGTATAAAGCATGCAAAATAATCTTCACTACTCCCTTTCTTAGTGCTTTAATTCATTGAATTGGGAATGCATCATTTCTTTTATATTTCTTTAAAATGGTACCCATCTAGATCTATTCTCTTTGTAGGTTAAGACAAGGGAGAATACCTAGATGTATTAGTGGGTATCACACTTTATCAGGTTCTTTTCATAGAGTCGCCAGCTCCTTTGTAGAGGACCAAACTTTTTAGTTGATTGTCACTTGAAATCCCTACTTCAATATTTTCCATTGGATCAAAGTTCTTTGGAGTCGCCACTCACTTTCAATGAGGTTTTGTAAAATTGAACCTCCCAGACTCTATTAAGGCAAGATGATCTACTGTAAATACCTTTTTCCATAGCTCCCCAGCAGAGTCACCATTTCTGTTGGTTATTTTATAAGAACCAAACTTAGTCTCACCACAAACCTATGAACTTTCCAAGAACAATTATCTGTAACGGTAAGGATTGGCCAACACATAAGTAAAAAAAATTGGATCTCTACTTCTTCTCTTTAGGCTTTATTGGACTAGGGAGGGTAATCCCTAAAATAGTATGTTCCTCGATACCAGTGTTTCTAGTATCAAAACACATAACAGATAGATAGTTCTCCTCATATGTTTAAAAGCATCATACCCTGAAAGTTTGGCAAATTTCCACAATAATGATTAATTTAAAAAAGAGAATGTATGGTCCCACTAACATTCATACACACCTAGTGAAACATTCAAAGAACAATTTAATTATGTCGTGTGATTTTCAGTCAAGTCGATTACCAAAAGAGAGCATGAATACTAAACCAGGCTAGTGCCATATTCAAGGAAACAAAGTCAAACCATAAACCTATATGATTATATAATCAACCTTGTATTTTAGAAAAAATACCTATGGCCTTAGAGATATTGCCTTACAATATTCCCACCAATTATATCCATAATTAAATTGTTACTAACATCCTTATACACAAACTATACCAAACCTAGTGCTAAATTCAAGCATTTGCATGCATTCCTTGAATGAACAAGAAAGAATGAAACAACACATCCCTTGGGAGTCAACATAGATAAACAAGATAACCATTGATTATCATATTTATAACTTGTATAATTTTCATGAAGGAGAGAAAATATACATAAATTTTATATCACTTTTTTGCGTGTATTTCTTGTCCAAAATATATATTGGTTGACTTGTTTCTAAAATATGTTGTTGTGAAACTTACTATCCATTTTCTTGTATCTATTTTCCTTGAAAATAAGTACCTATTTACCTATCGCCTCCTTAACCTACTGATCCCCCTTGTATCCAGCCTTAGAATCCCTTTTATAAGCCAAGGGAGCAACAAGCAGCGGGTTGGAATACATTTCATTTTCATTTAAAGTGAATTTCAACAGAAAACGGGAAAATATCTCCCAACAAATGTTGGGAATTCATCCTCCAAACAAAAATAGAGTCCAAGGAACCGTTAATCGAAGCCATCTCGCCAGTCATCAAAAAGTGTCATCACAGTAGCATCAGAAAACATGGAGATCTATATCACCCCGAAAAGCATCATTATCAGCACAAAAATCCAAAAATATCGAAGACCCACTTCATGTCACACCAACCCAAGAGAGCAAACAACACACAAGACCAAAAACCTGAGCAACTAACAAGGAAAATAACAGGATATTACTTTTCCTTGTCACCAGGTGAATCGATGTTCCCACTCGATGTCCTTATCTTCAGAGGAGTAGCCATCATCACCCCATCAACCCAATCCTTCATGGCCATAAGATACTGGTGATAGCCAAAATTAGTTTCATCCCCACTATCAGAAGGATCATCAGAAATCTCAATGGGAGAATGATGACATCCCATGCGAGCGTGGTGATACCTATTCCTTCTAGCGACTTCTCATTCTGGCCTTTCAACCTTTTTATCTTTTCCTTTGATCATTTCCTCTGAGATGGTTCAGCCCCTAAGGTGGTAGGAATGCTTAAGAACGCCTCATGTTGAACCTTTGGTAGCTCTTGTCTTCTTCACCGGCATCGTTGGTATCTCTGGTCAAGCCTCCTCATCTTGAGGAGAACTCTCAAATTACAAAGGATTGAGCCTCTTGGAAAAGCGAACTAGGCTAACATTTACACTTATCTTTCCCATTTTCCACTCTGCTACAAAATTTCTTCAAACAAAATTAACAATTCAATCAAAAATGACTACCTCAAAATCACTTCCTTACAGAGACCTTAGATTCTTACTCAATTGGATAGTGAGAAAATAAAGTAAGTGATCCTTATTAAATAGAGCAACTGGTGTGCATATGCATTAAATTTCTAGGAGAGCTTATGTGAGAGAATTATTAATCAACTAACCTTGTTTTCAAATCTCAATCGTTGATCAAAAATTTGAACCAAATCAACAGTTAGAAATTCCAGCTTATTAATGATGACAAAATTAAGTGCATGCATTTGATACTCATCTCAAATCAAGAGACTTAAGTATTTCCTTAACTTGCATGTCAATCACACACTTAATTTTCTAACCATACATGTCATGTCACATTTACCCGCTTGCCTGTAGAAAATAAATCACTTGTAATTCATCATAGCAGGATAGCGGGGACCAATCATGATTTATCTTCAACATATCTACCCATACCATGCCTTACTTCAATTTCACTTTCCCGTGTGTACCAACCTCTGACAGATTTAATGGCTCTGAAATTATTTATCAATCTCACAAGTGTGTTGAAGAATTACCTCTAATTTTAGCATTGTTTTTACCCTAGAACAATCTCAGCTACTATCTCCAGCCGCATCCACCTTTATTAGAATTGTAGAAGTAATATGTGTGGCACTTGCCCATGTGCCTATCAAAAGATACAAGACATAGGTGAGACCCACATGGGATAGTGGGGAGTGATCAAAATTAATCTATGTCACCTACCATCCACCATCAATTTCAATCTATACTAAGAAAAACACGGTTTCCCAAGGTCCAGCAGATCAAACAAAATGACAGATGTTATTCCCTTCGCCAACCCGTGTGACCATTCCTCCCAAATGCTGAAAATATATGAGCACACGGGGAATGGTCCTGATGAGAACACATGCCATTAAATCTTCCATTGATTATGCCTCGAACAACTTCCACTACCCTGCAAGGATTCAAGCCCCACCATAAAGCGGTACCACATGGCCATCGCCCACTAGCCCGTGTCTTTAAAATACTATTGAATAAAATAAGACGGGCTGGCAGGGAGCAACAAAGATATGGCCAAGTCCTCCATTAATCAATTGTTGATCATCTTTGAAATGAGCCAGTCATCCTTACCAAGGACACTAGGTCCACCGTTATACCAGACACATGGCTGAGGCCCGCCAGTGCGTATGAATAAAATAAGAAGTGATAAACTAGAACGGGCATTCGGGGAATGGTTGAGATTGATTTCAATTGATAAGATGGCCCACACGAAGCTTTATTCTGCACATTCCACAATATTTATTTCTCAAAAGGGGACATGACTAGGTAAACAAGGTAACGACCCATAACGAAGGCTAAGGATTTTAAAATTTTCTTTAGATTAAGCCTTTGACTATTAATACCAAGAAGGACATGAGACGGCCGTCAACCTAAGACTAAGGGCTGGTAAATCAATGAATGCAATGGAACAATTGATAACTTAAGTGACCAAGAATAGGAAAGACAGGTCAATGTAAAATTAAAATGATCATGGGTTTATGCCAAAATTTGGAAATTTATGAGGGTAAAACCCTATCATAGTGACAAGAACATGACCTAAAACTAGAAAACAAGGGACCAAGCTGGATTTTTAACAATTTTTACATGATAGAACCAAGAAAACGTTTTGGGGTTCCATCATTGTGGATTTAGATTGGGAAGGTGATGTTGATAGAAGAAGATCCACCATATCTTATGTGTTTACTTTATTTGGTGGAGCAAGAAGTTGGATTAGTAAGCGACAGGTTGTGGTTGCTTTGTCCACTACTGAAGTTGAGTATATGGAAGCTAATCATGCTTTTAAAGAATCCATTTGGATTAAGAGACAATGTTCAGATATTAGAATTAAACAAGGTATAATGATAGTTTATTGTGACAACCAGAGTGTGATTTTCCTAGCTAAGAACCTAACATTTCATGCTAGAACCAAGCACATTGATGTACAATATCATTTTTTACAGCTATGGTCAAGGATAGTAGGGTGAAGCTAGTTAAGGTAGAGACTTTGATGAATGTTGCAGATTCTTTAACTAAGCTTGTGAGCATAGGGAAGTTTGGATGGTGTTCAGATTCTATGGGCCTCATGTCCCCTAACGATTAAAAAATAGCATTGATACTCCCTTTTTCTCATGCAAGGTGTTAAACAAGTGGGAGAATGTTAGGAAAACACTATCTCAACCTTGCAATTACATGAGATTATTATTTATAGTGATTTTACATTTGAGTGTGGATTGAGGCAGAATTTTCCCCACAGCTTCAAATTGGCTAAATAAGCATGCTTGTAAAGTTTCTTCATAAGATCATGTTTTGAATTGAAGTTATTAAAGTTTCCATTTTTCAAAGTTTCAAAGTCCATTTTGAAGGCCTTAGAGGCATTTTTGGGCCTGAAAGTGGTTGAAACTAGCATAGTTGGTTATAGATTGATAGAGCACTTCACAATCTTTTTGACGGTTCAAACAATTCATTAATTGAACACATAGATCAAGAGTTATGGCCTTCAAAAATTGGGTCTCCTGAAATGGGAGATGTAAAAATGTGTTGGACACATAAATGAGTCGTAAAGGGGGAGTTACATGTGGTGGTGTGTGTTTAGACACATCATAAGAATCTATTATTGGAGATAAGGATGGGCACCATTTTTTAGGCAAATTTAGCTCATGGTTTTGTAATACCATTTGACAATTTCATGTATTGTATCTCCTATATATTAGGTACATGAGATGGAGGTTGTGTGTAAAAGTCTTATAGCTATTGAGTTTCCTCAGAATCTCTGGTTGGTGACACTCCTATGAGAAAGCTTGCTCTACAAGTATATTATAATCTTGTTGATTTTTAAGTAATATGTTGGGAAAATTTTTGAATGTGGGGTTTTTTTCCCGAAAAGGTTTTCCCCACATAATCAATGTGTTGTGGTATGAATATTATTTATGTTTATTTATATTTAAGTTTCTGAGACTATTCAGATCTAATTTTTTTTGCATAACCCTCCTCTCAAGATTAGTGTAGGAATTATTCCACTACCTTAGCTTCCTTACAGTTTTGTGCAAGACTCTTCACTTGTTTTTAGGCTTCATTATTTATTGTATGGTCTCAACTAGGCCCCTTAGGCTTGGTATGATAAGATGGATAGTTTTTTGCTTGGTTCAGGATACATGGGTTTCTATTATAATCCTACAATTTATACTTAGAGGCATGAAGATGATATTCTTATTCTTGTTCTCTATATGGATGATTTGATTCTTATTGGGAGTTCCACTTTCATGATTTAGAGTACTTAATGAGCATTGATGGAGCATTTTGATATGACTGATATTGGTCTTTTACATTACTTTATTAGTCTTCAAGTTCATCAGTCTTCTAAGGGGATTTTCACTTTCCAGAAAAAGTATTCTTTAGATTTTCTACAGAGATTTGGTATGGCTGATTGGAAGCCTACTCCTACACCTTTTTGGTTAGGTGGTGTATTGTATACCAATTGCACTAATCCTCTAGTTGATCCTACCTTGTATTGGTAGTTGGTTGGAAGTCTTTTGTAGTTGCACATAATTGTCTTGATATTTCTTTTATGGTTGGCCTTGTCTCTTGTTTCTCTCAAGAGCCTCATGAGAGTCATTAGAAGGCATCGAAACACATATTTTGGTATATTTAGGGTACTTCATTATTTTGCATTCATTACATCTCAAGAGCTTCTCAGATTATGGGCTTCATGAATTTTGATTGGGCTAGTGATGTTAATGGTCAGAAGTCTACTTCTATATTTATTTTTTGCCTTGGTTTTGGTTCAATTGCATGGTCATGCAAGAATCAAATAACTATTGAATTATCATCGATAGAGGTTGAGTATCAAGGTGTCATCTTGGCTAGTCAAGAGATTCTATAGCTTCATTATTTTATGATTGAGTTTGGATTTCCTTCTTATCAACCCACTACTATTTGGTGTGACAATTAGAATTCCATTCATATCTCATGCAACCTAGTGAGAATTGGTGTATTAAGAATATTGAGATCCACATGCACTTCATTAGGAAAATCATCTAGGATGGTGTTCTCGGCTTGGATTAATTTCCTACAGAGTAGCAAGTTGCAAACACATTCACTAAAACTTTTGCATCACCTCATTATCTTCAGTTGTGATCGATGTTGTAGTGTTGAAAAATGTACTCCTTTACATTTTCACACTATGTTTGGGTCCCTTAATTAATTATACTTAACTAAGCCTCTAATTAGCCCAATTATGCATCTACAAGACTAATTAATTGTAAATTTTGAAAGGGGAATCATGATTTAATTAATGCAATTATCTGTTTTAACAACTCGAAATGAATAGGTCCTGGCAATTTAGGTTAGGACCCATTCGCCCTTGGTTGAATGGGTCCCCTTTAGTTTCTAAATTCAAAATTTTAATATATTTTTGGTGGCCTTTTCATGATCCCAAATTCAAATTCAAATGTCGGCTTGTAATGTTTAATTTTTGAGAAATTAGAAAATTGTCTATAAAAGCAAGGTTTTTTTATCAATTCAAATCCTAGAAAATTTAGAAGAGCATTTATTCAAATTTCACAAGTGCTAAGGTTATTTTCAAAGGTGTTCAAGAGTATATTTCTCAAGAATTTCTTGCAGCAATCAAGATTTCAAGCATCATGTCAAAGTTATCAAGTATCATGCATGTTTTTGGAGCTAACATTGTGATGTAGGTTTCAAGTTTTCAAGAATCAAATCAAGAATCAAGATCACATACAATCAAGCCATTTTATACAAGATCAAGACCTTGGAGAGATTTGTTGAGTTTCAGTCTTCAAGGGTTTGGTGAGTTGCAACATAGAAATTTTTCATTCATCACGCCTTTCATGTTTCATTGTTTCAATTCAAGGTTTAATTACCAAAACGTGGTTTGACCAAGGCAAACCCCCATTCACCAAAAACAAACAATTTTTCCCTCTTGTGTGTTGCAAATCTTAGGTTGAAGAAGGATTGCAGAAATATCAAAAGAGCAAAATTACAAAAGTTGTCAACATTGTCGTCAAGCCACAAAAACTCACTTTCAGAATTTATTCCCAAATTTCTGACTGTGAAACCTGGAGGAATCGAGAGTGTAGACCAAGGACCATAGGACTGTGAAAGGAATTTTTCAACCCCTATAGTAAGAACAATTCTCTATAGGGTGAATGAGTCCCAAGAGGACACTCAGCAAAACCTTTTTGTGATAGGTGCATAAAATCAAGCCCTTCTCAGATCTACAATTACTTTTTGGATTCTATTAGATTAATATTTAATTTATAGGTTTCATGTGTTACATTGAATCATTGATTCATTTAGTGTTTTTTATTCATCTCCCAAAAGTGCATTTCAGGCTAATTCACCCTATCCTTAGTCATAAGGAAAACAACAAGATCTCCATCAAGGTTGACTCACCTAAGGGTTGAAATTCAATCTTACCCTAAGGGATCTCTTTTTCCTAATGAAATAGGGAAGTGTAAGTGCATCATACCCCCTTTGATATCATTATTTATAAACCCCATTTTCCAATGTTTCATATGCTTGGGGTGAAGTAAGTTGTCCTTCGGGGGTCTTCTTGTCTTTTTTTCTTTGCAAGTTTTCTCTCTTTTGGAGAGGAGTTTTATCCCACAGGTTTTTTCTCCTTTTCTTAGTTTTTGAGAGATTATTTTATACATGGGTAACTCATCAAGCCTTGTTATCAAGATCCATATTTTTAATATTTCATTTTTGTATTCCTCCCTAAGTTACAATTAAGAGGGGGTGTTGGTGTGAATAAATTATTGTACCTAGCTAATTTATAGTAGGGGACTTATTCACATGTTAAGTTTACTAAGGTCCTGGGATTCCTTCTAGAAGTCTTAGTTCAGATCTTATATTATCTTAGGTAGTTATGATAATTTGTCTCATGCTATAGGATTAAAACACATGTCACGATCTTGTCTAATCTTATCTCTCACCTTGCCTTTCTAATCAAGGATTCTCTTTCATATTTCACATCTTTTGAATCTTGTATCATATTGTATTCTTATTCGGTGGAATGACATCTATTGTTGTTGCTTCTCTCTTATGTGTGTGGAGGTTATTTGGTGTTTCAAATTGAATATATTGGTTATTTAATTCAACACCAATTTTGGTGCATAAGACCTCTTTAAAAATCTATGAATTTAATTCCTTGGATGTGGAAATAGGAGGAACAGTTATACTGCAAGTATAAGAACCTAATAAGGAACAAGTTGGAAAAAAAAAGGTTGTTCATAGGTACATAGGTGCTTCCATATTGGAGGCAAAGAGAAGAATAGAGGAGTGTGGAAAATTTTCATCTTTTTATAAAGATAATGCATACTCAGCCTCTATTCTTGATGGAGTTTTTTTCCTCTAAGTTTTTCTCCACATAAATATTATATCATGTGATACTTTTCTATTGCTGATTTGTGCCTCTTTGTTGCTATCTTATGTTGATGCTATCTTATTATGATGTTATCTTTTATTTATTGTTGTTATAAGTTCACATAAGGTAGTGTTGTTAAGCATGTTATGTTGGCTGACTTTTAGCATCATAAAGAAGATTGATCTATTCATGGTAATTCCACATTAAGGTTACTTAATTTCAAGTTTGCATACAAAATTCATAATTTAATACTGTAGTAATCCAATCCAGGTATCTCACCAATTGATATTAAAATTTGAGAATAAATATTTAATGTTAATTCATTAGATAGAGATTGTAAAGTTCCAAACAAAAACCTAAGAGTACATGACAATAAATGGTTGATTGGAGATCTTGTGATGACTCCTTTAACTCCTCGTCGCCCTCTAATATCGGTTCCTCCTCTTCTTTATCACTTGGCCCAATATAGAATAATTTATTCTCATTGTAATTATGTGCTCAACTATATTTTCTATTATAATTGAAACATAGCCCTTTTTCTCTCTTCTCCTTAATTTGATTTGGTGTCAATCTAGTAGGCTAAGGTAGTGAAGATGTTGAAAATTCTTTCTCTCTTATCCCATTAACCCCTTTATTCTAGAATTAAATACTCATTTTCCTTTCATGCTAAGATAAAAGACTCATGCATAGAGTTATAGGACTAAACATGTGTACCTCATGTTAAATGTGATCCTTGAGACCCCAAAAATAAGTCATTCAAGTTATCCTTTGTAATTGTATCCATAATCAAGGATAGATTTTTAAATTATTGAATGTAGTCCCTGAATGATCTTGTTTGTTGAAGTTTAGCTAGGTGGATGATGTTATCGGTCACACTAATGATATACTATGATTGTAACTCCTCTATAAATATTGACCATAAGAAAATAAGGCCATTTTGTACTATTGTTGAGAATATAACGATCGATACCAAATAAATTGCTCTAGTTCTAGATATAGGGAACTCATTGTTATTTTTTATCCATTTAGGATTTGATGTACATAAAACAAATTTCCATTTGATTTATCCAAGTTAGTGGGTCCTTGCCATTAAACTTATGCATATCCACCTTTGGCAACAAGTTCCTAGATCACATATGAATATTGGTATTTTGGTATAAATTAGCTAGCCTAGATGATCCACCTTGGTTGCTTGATACAACCATTTACGATCTTTATTTATTATGCATATAAATATTTATATTATCCAACATGCTCTGCATGCTTGATATATCTCCTATTAGTTTATGCATATATCTCTTCAAGTGATGCATATCCTCCTTCATTGATTAAATTTCTTCCTTAACCTTACTGATATTATCATTAAGACTAATATCCTCAATTATTACCTCATCCTTATTTGGAGAGTTTTTAGGTGTGACAACATTCATTTTTCCTCTCATTACCGGCCCAATTATTATGGAACAAATAAATCTTGCAATAAATCACATAAAAAAAATGATCTAATATTTTAATTATAGCTTACTAGGGCATATTTAATAATTCCAATAAAAATCACCAAGAAATTAGTTGATTTACTTCCTTGAGAGTGAATTTTTTGGAAACCCTAATTATCCAATAATTTGCTTAATTATAATTTAATTTCTCTACAACTTGGATTATAGATATTCAATATGTTCTTGAACAACCCTTCAAAACTTAGGAAAATCTTCATCAAAATGAAAGAGATATGCACTTCCCAAATAAATTTGGTAGAAAACCTATTTATAAAATAAATTGATGTAGAGAAAAGACCCAAATAAGACTAACTTGACACATTTCAAACATGGCTTCAATGCAACTAAGGCAAAAGTGCTATTTTGTTCATGTTTGGCAATTTACTCATAAGCTAATGGCACACCACTAAGGAAAACAAAAAATGGGACATCATGAAATATGATATTATTGAATTTTTCAGACCTATAACGACATACCACCATGATTTCCCATCCAAAATTCATCACACAGTGCATAGATTTCATCAAGCCTTCATTGAACTGGGGTTTTTTGACTATTTTTTCAAATAAATGCAAGCAAACTGTCATTAAGAACTCCATCAAATTTGAAAACTATGAACTATCCTTTAAAGGGTTTTTAGATATCCCAAAAAAATACCTCTCCACAAATTTTCATAACTTTTTAATGGAGGAAAACAAAGATATTGAATTTTCTATGTCGCTAGAAACCCTAGGCAGGGTTTTGACCTGCAGTCACCAAAATAGCCATAACTTGCACAAAACGTGATTAAAATCTACCAAACCAAGTGCATATGAAACTATACATATGAATTCAAGTTTTATAATTGGTTTTAGGCTCGTACTATACCATACATGGCCGTACTATCACATTTTCAGACTGCAAATTCTTGAAAACATTGTTAGAATAGGGTGACCTTCACCAAAATGGCCATAACTTTTTAAATAGTCAATGAAAATTGATGCTACAAAAATAAAAATAAATTATATTCATGTGAAAACACATCCCAATCAATTTTAGACCCTCATTTAGTCCGTAAAATCTATACCAAGTAACATAACTTTCTGCTATGTTGGAAAAATATAGAAAAAAACTTGTTTTTAATTCACAAAAAACTTCAAAAAATTAGTTTATTCCCTCTCTATTCGACCTTGGAGGGTACATGCATACATTTAATACCAATTATAACTGATTAGTAACATTTATTTCTTTGCATGTAACAATTTATTGCTTTTTTTCCACTTGGACAAAGTTGCATGACAACTTTTAGCAACATTTGGCAATTTTTACATTTTTAATCAAAAACCCTCTAAACACTCCAAAATGAACCCATATGATTCAAAATGGTTATAAATGACCTTAAGAGACTTCAAAACATACCAAAAAACCTAAAATCCAAAGTTTTGCAACATGACTCAAAATGCATCAAAAGATGCCCTTGTGTCATACTCCCCAGGGAAAAGGAATTTGAGTTCCATCTCAAATGATGGTCTAATTTTCTTTCTCTTCTTCCAATTGTGTTGCATGTGGAGCTGTTCTTCGTGATTTTATTTATCTGCTCCAAGTTCCCTGATCTTCATGCATTTGTATCGTGCTTGATTTTTGGACCTCCTCTTGATAATCTTCTTCTCAACTGCAAGACTCCAAAATTATATTTATTTATCATATTCCTCATTACTCACACTACAATCTATATTATAATCTTGAAAATCTGCATATACCTCTTCATTCTCACCTCCAAACTCCTCAATATTCATCATGAAAAATTAATATAAAACCACATCATCATTATATGTAAACAAACTTACCTTTTCCTTCACCGCTGCAAACCTTTCTTCACCATCAGCTGCAACCTTCATTTTCTTGTCATTTGTTGTCCCAATTACATTCATATCTCCATCTATACTATCCATACACAAAATTGCAATAGTTGCATAGAAGTATGTATCATTATTTTTTTTCCATCCATCTACTTACAACTCCTCATCCATCCCATCAACAAACAAGTCCCTATCAACTTCCTCAAGCAAGTCATGCTCCTCATCAACAAACAAATCTGAAACATCTTCATGGAAATTGAGGCATTCCACATACCTACTTTCCTCTTGTTCTATATCCTCTATTGCATTATTCCATTCAAACAAATTTGATTAATAATGTTCACACTTTACCTCATTTTCTTTTGTTGTCCCAACTTCTTTTCCATCATTTTTTCTGCACCATTCATGTTTTCATATTCTTATTTTCAATCTCCTTCCAACAACTTGTCTATTTTCTCTATCTCCTCTTTCCATAGGAGACCATTCTCCTCTTCGCCCACTTGCTTGTCAAATCAAGGACCTTATATATTTGAAATTTATGATTCGTCATCCACTACAATTTTCCTCTCTTCATACTCATCTGAAAGTTTTTTTCCTTCTTCCTCTATCTCCTTATCCTCCAAAGGATAAGTTGTCACTTTTGCTACATCAATTTCATCTTCTCCACATCGATGTCCCGCACATTCCATTTCTTTCCATGGATCATTCTCTGCTGCAAATTTATGTTTTGCATCTTCAAAAATGCATGTTACTATTGTATCATCTTCACCTTCTTTCTCATTGGCCAATGCCAAACATTTTTTTGATATGCTTTCTCAAGACACTATTGCACTGTAAGCTTAATACGTCTTTCAAACTCTACCATATCTCTTTCAAAATCTTATCTTATCTTATTGATTGTCATCTTATCCTTCTGGTTTTGATGTTGCATCTTCTTTCTATCTCTCCTCTTTTCTTGATCCATGCTTCTTGTGATACCTCACCTAGGTTTCCTTTCATTTTCCTCACTACCTAGTCTTTTGGCATCCAGGTTCTTCACTTCAGCTTGTCAAAAGCAACACACAATTTCCAAAACTTCTCTTGCCCAGATCTTCAAGATCTGATACCAAAATGATTCAGAAAAAAGACTCAAACAAGACTAAATTGATACATTTCAAATAGGGCTTCAATGCAACTAAGGAAAAAGTGTTATTTTGTTCATGTTTGGCAACTTACTCATAAGCTTAATGGCACACCACCAAGGAAAAAAACAAATGGGACAGCATGAAATATGATATTATTGACTTTTTCAGACCTCTAAAAACATACCACCATGATTTTCCATCCAAACTTCATCACACAATGCATAGATTTCATCAAGCTTTCATTGAACTGGGCTTTTTTGACTATTTTTCAAACAAATGCAAGTGAACTATCATTAAGAACTCCATCAAATTTGAAAAATATGAACTATACTTTAAAATTTTTTTAGATATGACCAAAATAGACCTCTCCAAAAAAATAAATAAATTTTTAATGGAGGAAAATAAATATATTGAATTTTATATGTCGTTGGAAACCTTAGGCAGGGTTTTGACCTACAGTCACCAAAATAGCCATAACTTGCACAAAACGTGATAAAAATATACCAAACCAAGTGCATATGAAACTATAATCATTCCTTAAACTTTTAGAATTGGTTTTAGGACCGTACTATAAGATACATGGCTGTACTAGAACATTTTAAGACTACAAATTCTGGAAAACATTGTTAGAATAGGGCAGCCTTCACCAAAATGGCCATAACTTTTAAAATACTCAATGAAAATTGATGCTACAAAAATAAAAATAAATTAGATTCATGTGAAAACACATAAAAATAAATTTTATACCTCATTTATTCTGTACAGGTCATACCAAGTAACAGAACGTGCTGCAATGTTGGAAAAATACAAAAAAAACTTGCTTTTCATTCACAAAAAACTTCAAAAAAATAGTTTCTTCCCTCTCTATTCGACCTTGGAGGGTACATGCATACATTTAAGACCAATTCTAACTGATTAGTAACATTTATTTCTTTGCATGTAACAATTTCTTGCTTTTTTGCCACTTGGACAAAGTTATAAGACAACTTTTAGCAACATTTGGCATTTTTTACATTTTTAATCAAAAACCTTCTAAACACTCCAAAATGAACCCATATGATTCAAAATGGTCATAAATGACCTTAGGAAACTTCAAAACACACAAAACAACCTAAAATCCAAAGTTTTGCAACATGACTCAAAATGCATCAAAAGATGCCCCTACGTCATAAATCACTTAATTCAGCTCTAATCTCTATGAAATTTGGAATGTAGATGTTACAATTGAAAAATCCTTCAAAATATAAGAAAAATATTTTCTAAAATTTGAAATTTGGACTGCAGACGCTTCAAATTTCCTTCAAAATTGAAAAAAATGCCTTGCCTTCACAATGCCAAGATCTTGCTTTGATATCACTTGTAATGAAATAACATTCACAAGAGAAGAATATAATATAAAATATTCTAAAATTACTTGATAATAACTAATAATTATAGCAAGCCACTTCAAGGGGGGAAACCTCCAAATATCTCTAATCAAAACACAATTCACAATTTAATGATCAACTAAGACCCACTACCTCTTATATATACTCTTGTTGCGGGGAATATGCACATGTTCTCATTCAGAATTCACAATCTAATGATAAAATTAGACTCATTTTGCATATACACATGTTCCCAAGGAAAAGTAGTCTAAGTTGGAGAACAATTTTGTGAAATGTATCTTCATTGTTTATGACGTTGATGTACAAGTTTACAAGCTTTGTGATCTTATGGCCAAAAATATGACATATCAGTCCAGTGTTTCTTTAGAGAAGTTAAACCTTATTCCACAATATTGTAGCCAAATAAGGATGAAAAGAAATATGTGGTTCAACTAACCCTCAAGACTGAGAAGGTTGAATTAGAATCCCTCGAAGGACTAAAATGGGAGAACTTAGATAGTTGAAATAATTTTGAAGAGGAGGCACAACCTCCAACTCAACTCTTGAGGAGGTCTAATAAGCACATATAACAACCAAAAAATTATAATCCTTCTAATTCATGGTGTCTTTTTATTTGATTACTAATATGGATGAGGCTAAAATTGCAGAGGCATTGGATATGGATGATTTAAAGTTTTTGAGAGTGGTTATAGATGAAGAGATGGTTACATTTAAGAAAAATCACACATGGGACTTAGTCATTTTATTGATGGTTAAAAATTCATTGGTTATAAATATATATACAAAAGAAAGATCAATTATTATGGAAATGTTGAGAAGTATAAAGCTAGACTAGTTGCAAAGGTATATTCTAAGGTTTAGGGAATTGATTATTGTGATATTTTCTCTCCAATTGTTAAGATGGTATCTATTAATTTTTTATTATCTATTGCAATATATTTTGATATGATGCTAAGATAATAGATGTGAAGACAAATTTCCTTCATGGTGATTTGGAGGAAGAAATTTATATGATACAACTAAAGTATAACTTTAAACAAGGTAAAAATAAAATTAGTTCATACTTGTTGAAGAATTTTTTGTATGGTATTAAGCAATAACCTAAGATCTACCAAAAATTTTATTGTTGTATTTTTGGATTAGGATTTATAAGATCCAAGTCATATCATTGCATCTATTATAATAAATACAATGATTTTTTATATGTTATCACATTATATGTTGGTAATATGTTATTTTTCATAGTAGTAAGGACATGTTTTATGAAATGAAGTCTCAAATTTTAACACAATTCAAGATGAAATAATTAGGATCTAATAGTTTCATATTGGGTATGGATATCAAAAGATATAGAGAAAAAAAGATTTGGTTGGGCTAGAGAAATTATGTGAACTCAACATTCAATAGGTTCAACATGAGAGCTTGTAGACCATTATGTATTCATACTTCATAGGGACTAAGTTATCATAGAGTAGTGTTTTAATTATGTTAATGAGATGGAGGATGTTTCTTGATTACCTTACGCTAGTTTCATTGGGAGCTTAATTTACATGATATTGCGTGTATTAGACCAAACATCACCCAAGAAGTGGGAGTATCATGGCTAATCTTGAATGAGTAAATTAAGATGCAATGAACAACTTGGTATTCAAATATTCAGGTTATATCCAAGTATTTCATTTATTATCATGATTTTTCTACAAGGGATTTCCACTTAGCAATTATTCATGGATTTGAGGATTTAGATTAGGTTGTGGATGTTGATAGTAGGAGACATTTTCACTATGTTTGGTAGTGAAATTAATTGGATGAGTAAGAAACATGACGTGGCCATTTTTTCCAATATAAAAGTAGAGTACATGGTATCTAATCATGCTTGTAAGGAAACCATTTTACTTAAATATTTGTGTTAATATGTGGGGCTAACTCTATGAGCTATTAAAACTCTATGTTACAATCAAACTACCATATGCTAAGAAAATAACTTGAGATTTCATGCAAGGATGAATCATACTTATATCCAATACCATTTTTTTTTGTGACATGGTAGAGGATGAGAGTTGAAACTATGTAGAATTTTGTAGATGCATTTTCAAAGACAATGAACACATAAAATTTATGTTTTTTTGTGATTCTATGGGTCTCTCAACCCATAGCAATTATTTCATAGTGTTGGTAATCCCTTTGATCTTGCAAGGCGTTAAACAAGTGGGATAATGTTAATAAAGGTGTCTCAACCTTGCTCCCAATATTAAGGTTAAAAAAAAATGAATGTCATGCTATAAAATGAAAAAATAATTTCTAGGATATATAGAGATCCTTTTTTAGGTAAAAAATATATTTGAATTTGTTTGACATTTATTTCTAGATTCCATTCATGTAGATCTCTTTGAGCTCTACAATTTAAAATAATTGGATCTAATAAGACTCTTAGATCAAAAGTTATGGCCTTCAAAATTTATTCCTCCCATATTAAAATGTAAAAACATTTGATACATAAAAGAGCTGTAAGGTGGAGTTACAATTATTGATCAGCTTATAATGCATTTTATGACACATTATAAGATATATTTGAATAAAATAGTATATGGTGGGTGGAAGGAACGTGTTATTTTTAGCCTATGGACTCATCTTGGGATTTGAGCATTGGATTCTTAACGAGGGATTTGGGTGTCATATTTTGGGTGGTTCTATCGTGATATTTCCTAATTAAAATTCAATGGTTTCATGTGTAGCTTCTCCTATTTATTGGGTTTTTGAGATGGAGGTTTTGATAGTGAGTTTTGTAGGTATTATTATGTTGCTATTATTACTCCAAATCTCTAGTTGGTGATACTCTTGTAAAGGCCTAGCTTATGCAAGTGTATTGTAACCTTTAATTATTGAATAATACATTGAATTCCTTTGGAATGTGGGGTTTTTATCTCAAAAAAAATTTCCCCAATTAAAATTATTGTGTTATGATATACAAATTTGTGTTTATTTCTTTGTACTTGAATAATTGGTTTAATTTTTGCATATATCTCCTCTAATAGATAAGTGTAAGAAGCAATCATATCCCACACCTCTATTTATTTTTATGATTTAGCTATATAAATATGCAATAAATAGTCATAATGTTGAACTCAATGAGCATAGGAAAAATTACATATCATAATAAAAATGTATGAAGATTAAACACTTTTGATTCTAAGCATAAAAAAGTCCACACATGTATGAAAATCCAGACACCTTGATATAAATCTAGAAGAACATCATCAATAAATATGATTTCATTACCAAAAAACATGAGACCAAATATATACAAATAAAATTATTCCTAGTTTTTGGAGTTCATGAAACCCATCTACACGATGTTGTTTAAGTGATAAAAAAGATAACATGCATGGGATCTCTCTTAGAGAATCTCTCTGCAATAATGGAGATGTCTATTTATTTATTTTTCTCCTATTAGTATCACCAAGTAGAAGCATGCCCATTAAGTTGCATGACAACCAAATAACCCTTTGTGTTACTCTCATAAGGTAGCATGAAAACCATTGATCAAGACCTAATAACAAAGCATCTACCTTAGCTCCCTTAGTGGATCGTTCAAAATATAGTAGATGAAGATGAAGAAAATCCCTTATGGAACTTTAATTTGAAGCATTTCCATCACCCTCTAACTTTATCTCTTGATGAGGCATTTCTTGACTAAGTTGTTCCTCCACCCTAGACTAGTGTGGGCTCCTTAAATGCTTATTTTCTCTAAATTGACTCTCTCTAATTACTTGAGACAATTGGGAAATAGTTTCTCATGCTTCCTCTTTCCTTGTGGGAAATATTGAAAGCGATTCCTTAATAAATCCAATTATTTGTTTTGTGCAAACACCTTACTCAGATTGAGCATACTTTATTATCATTGTATCGTCACTCTAGATTTCTAGAGACTCTCACTCAAGGCCTTCTTGATGAGTGTAGTAGTACCTTGGATGCATTTTCCTTCACAAGAAAGCTACATTAGTTATCCCAAACACATTAATTTTTATTGTGCATAACAATAGATGGAGAGAACATGAAAACACATACAACCTATAGCTCCCAATATTGCAACATAGACTTTGATACCAAATATAATAATGTAAGATTTTACATAAGACATTAACTAAAAAAAAATGTATGATTTTTTTTTAAGTTTCAAATGTGACAATGACATGCCACATACATACCTACATGCACAGGATGTTAAGACACACACACATAGCGGCACATGAGGCATGCAATCACCAATGCACTAAACAAGGAGACATAAGTATAAGGATTATCAACCAATGGTCAAATTCACTATTAAAATCTCAAATAATGAGACCTAAAGGGGATTAAAAATTTCTAATGATAACTTGCAATCTCCTCAACTCGCTTTCCAGCCATTTTCCTTGTATTTTGGGATTTAAAAAAGAACTAATTTTCACCAATTTAGACTTTGGGGTCTTACTGTACTTTTTCAACATCTCAAACTTTAGGGTCTAAGTCATACTTTTCAAGAATATTAGACTTCAAGGTCTGATTTCCACTAACTTAGAATTTGGGTTTTGATTTGTACTTTCCAATAATCTAGGTGTTTGGGGGTGTGAAAAAAATGTTAGAGTTGATATGGAGATTGATACCCAAGATCTGAAGGCCAAATGGAAAGCATAAAGAGATCAATATCCAATGTTCAAGATTATGAAATGAAACTAAAAATCTAAGAATTGATTTAGAAATGAGAACCCCTTGGTTGTATAGCCAAGGTGAGACATAGTATTAGACAAGATCATGACAAGTGTCTTAATCCTATGACATGAGACATGTAACTTGATATAAAAGTCAAAAAGATAAGATCTAGACATGACAACTAAGTCTTATAGAAATAATCTTAGGACCTAAGTAAACTTAACATGTGAATAAGTCCCCTAGTAAGAATTAGCTAGGTATAAGACTTTTATTCATACCAACACCCCCCCCCCCCCTCAAGTGCAACTTGGGGAGTAGATTAATATGAAAATAATGCAAATATGGGTTTCAGATACAAGGTCATGTTAGGTACCCATGTACAAATGCAAATGCAATCTCTCACAAACAAAGAAAAGGAGAAAACCTAGTGTGACAAAAATCCTCCCCAAAAGAGAGATGAAATACAAAAATACTCTCAATGATGTGTGAGAAGGCCAAAACCCCATACGAGGAAAAAGACCCCCCATAAGAGAGAAGAAGAAGAGAGACCATTCAACCCCCCTCAATGGTGAGTCTCCTACAATGGTAGAAGCTCAACACTAATTTCTGAAGATGATCCAATCTCGTTGAACAATGTTCCTCCCCTTAGGCAGAAATAAAACCAAGAATGTATACAAAATTTATTCTCAATCCTGAAAAATAAGATGAGGGAAGATAGATGATGTATGATGTCTCTGAAGAATGCTCAAGTGTCTCCATGTTGATGATGATAGCTGACAGACTCCAAAAGGGTGTTCTAGGCCACACTGATGAAGAGGAAAATCCATAATATGGTAGAGATGATTGCAGAAAATAATCCAAAGACAAATATATCTCCTCTGAAGAAAAAGAAGCCACCTCCAAATTTTGTCCAAAATTATCCACACTCACATGAAATTGTGAAGAATTATCATGTAGATAATGAGAAAGAGTGTCAGAGTATTCCCTTGAAACAACTGAAGAAGGATCGTCTCCATCAAAGAGAAGATGAAAGCAATCAATGAGGTCTCCCAAATCTGAAAGATGAGACTCCACAAACAAGTCTAAAATACTTGTCAAGAAGCCATCACAAGTAACCAAATCTAAAAGAAAATGAATATCCTGTTGCACTAAATCACAAGAAGCCATATCTATAGCAACACAATCGTCATTAGTTGCAATATTAGATGGAGGAGATGAAATTCATGACTCAAGAACTAGATTTGATGTGAGTACTCCCAAGTTCAAGAATCCAAATGTCTCCTCTAAATCATGGTTTACACTAGAAGTATGATGAATGGTCGAAGGAACAATGCCACCATCAGAAGAAAAAATCACAAAGGTATACAACCAAGATGAATGATCAACCATCCCAGTAGCAATGATCTCTCTAATCTCCAACCCTCTAATGATAATTGAATCAAGGGTGAACTCTATAGTCCTCCCATCTCCACCATGTGTAATATGATATATGGAAAGAATATTTTTCGTCAAATGAGGAACACACAAAACACCATGGAAAGTTTTTTCCCCAAAACTAATAGACCCCTTCCCAAGTAAACTCATGTATGTATTATTTCCCATCAATATAGGATACATAGTACAAGGCTCAAAAGCAAAGAATATAGACTATGAAGATGTCATATGATGAGATGCTCCTAAATCTAGAAGTCATCTCCTTGATCATGACTTGAAAATGCACAAAGAGCATGTCCTTTATTTCCTAATGTAGAAACCAAACCAACTTTTCCCTTATTATATTTTTTTGAAGAAGAAGGAGAAGGTGATTCTGACATTCTAGAAGGCAAATCAATTTGATTCTATTTTAGAATATGTTTCAATTCATCAATATCCTTCTTATAAAAATAGTGTTCTTCATGTCCTTCCTTCTTGCAATATGCACAACTAGGCCTCTCCTTCTTAGATGTTTCCCATTTAGAAGAGAAAGTTTTATGTTCTTCTATGGAATTGGATGTGGATTGCGTGTTCTTCTTAGGCTTGTTATTTTTCTTTTCTTTTCCACTTGAAAACTTCTCATCCTTTGTAATCAAGGGATGGGTTTTTGAAGACTTCAAAGCACCCATTTGAATAAGCTTATCTTTCTCCCTAGTGAGTTGCGTAGCAAAATCCTCAAAGGAGGGAATCTTAAACTCACCCCCAAAGGAATTATTTGTAGCATAAAAAGTAGACACAAACACTTAATATTTAGGTCCTAGATTTGAAAGAACACTTAACACCAATTATATATCTGAATTCTCAATTTTAAATTTCTTCAATTATGTTCTAAGTGACTTGAATTTGGCAATAAAGTCCTATATGTTGACAAAATTACATGGATTGAGACTTATTAATTCATTCTCCAAAAAATGTCCTTGAATCTCATATGTTTCCCAAATAAGTTTGGCAGTGTACTCCACATAGTCATGGGTGTATCCAGGTGCTCAATGTGAAACAACAATTCAAGAGAGACATACAAGCACAAATGGATAATTTCTTCTTCAGAACTATTCAACCACATATTTTTTGATAGGTGTTTTAGCACTTTCTCAACACAGGTAATGCATAGGTGCATCACCTCTCTTGAAAGGAAATATCCAACAACAAGTTGCTAAAAATCACCCCAAGGTCTCTCAGGTGTCAGGTCATGACATGCATGGAATTCTTCAATTGGTATTTGACATGATTTTGTTGGTAATTACAAGGAATACTTACGGAAGTTAGTCTGGAAGGAAGTTGGACCTTAGAATGAAGTTCTTGAAGTGGGAAGTGAATGTGCAATTTGTTGTAGGTTCGGACAACAATCTTAAACTCGTGTCTTGACTTAAAATTTGGCTTTACAATGTGCAATGAACCTTAGCATAGGTTGTTTATTAAAAGAAAAGAGAAAAGGGGGAGGAAAGGGAAGAGTTTCCTAGATCTGCAACTAGCAATGAACATTGATCATGGACGGTTCTACTGTGGACAACTTCCTCAAAACATAATTTCACTTAACCAGATTTGTGCACAGTACAATGAAATTTGTGCAAGCTTCTAAGGACTACAAATATTCGATCATTCATCCACCATAAACATGCATGAATAAACAATAGAAGTTGGGAGCATCTTCATATTTATTCCCAGACTAACTTTACACAGTTTTCCACCATCAGTAAATAGCCAAAAGTATGGACAAGAAAGGCATCAACACAACAGAAAACTTCATAACCATTGAACAACATTAACTACTCTATCAAAGCAAACTAAAAATGTTTAAACAGCAAAGTAAATCTTTGTAAATCAGCTAACTATGGGAGATGAACCATGTAACATGCAAGAGAAACATAAGAATCCACCAAAAGCCAATGAACTTTTATTAATATTTATGCAACATGCCTTTACAACAACTCAACTCTCTCAAAATGAGACGAGGAGACCCCTATTTATAGTTTTCAAAAATAAAAACATGTGGCCAAGATTTGATCTCATTGTGTGGCCAATATTCACTTTACATTAGGGTTTCACCTACACCCAGATATTTAACAATTTTAAAATACATTTTGTCCTTTTTCCCTATTTTGTCCTCTAGTGACAACACTGTAGCTCTTTTGTCATTAGCAGATTGTTGTCTTCCTTTTTTTGTAGCTATATAGTAAGGAACTCATCTTCAATGACCAGTTTTCCCTCGCCCTTCTTGATAGTAGCATATTCTATGAACTTTAGGATTAATTCTTGGAGCTTATTCCACTAAAATATCAAATTGAAGCATTTGAAAGTTCAACTTTTTGGATCTGCAGGTGATTGTTTCCCAATCCCCATCATACTTGGATACATTTTGCACTATTTTCCTAGACTAGGCGAAGGCACGAGCAACAAAACCCATAAAATCAGTCGTAACCTCGCCAACAGTTCCATTTTCCATTTTCTTGTGAAAATGGGGCGTAACCTTTTCTGGATCCAATTTAGCAGTAGGCATATCATAACCTGTCATCATCTTTAAGTATTCCTCACATACTCCTATGATTTATTTTACCCAATCTAGGTCATGTTCCAGCTCATGAAGCACCTGCTCCAATATCTCCTTTCTGTGGTCTAGGCCTAGTTTCCAATTTTCCATGAGGCAGAGATCATTTTTGACCATCACGAGCTCCTTCTTTACTGTTCTTCTAGGCAACCTGAGGATTGCCTCAATCTTAGGATATGTGATCCTATATATTTCTAGAAAATCGGTGCAAGTCTTTTTTATGTCTTCGAGATATTTCTGCACATCTTGAAATTTATTTGTTGTCCTAACAACACATCCAATGCCCATGTTTCCATTGTAAAGAACCTATTGAAACTAGTCCTCCGTGGCTTTCGTCCAGCCTTTCCTTTTTTTCTAATTTGTTGATGTGCTCTATTGAGAGCAACAATGGAGGAGCAGACGATGTGGTAGGAAGCTCGTCCATTGAGGACCACTGTTGGATGTGTGTTGTCAAATCTTCCACTTGCAACTTCAATTCCTCCTTAGAGGTCTTGTCTTTATTCAATTATTGCACTATGGTGGAAATGGATCCTTGGAGATGATTGATTTTCTGCTCCCTAGTGGTTGTCCCCAAATTAATAGTGGAAATATTATAAGTAACCCCTTCCTCACCCACTTCTAGGGTGGAAATTTGTATAGTTCTTGACCCCAAGGCGTCCATGGTCAACTGGGATCTAACCTTCGGCTTCTTCTTCTTCTTAGTGCTAATATGGGCGCGAGACAGGATGGCCTCCAATCTTGCTTTAGGGTTTGTTGGGGCTGGGATCTTATTTTCAAGTTGTTTTTCGAGCTACTCGGGCATTTGAGCCTTTTTCTTGGATGATTCACGACCACTTTCTTCTTCATGAGCCTACTGCATTTGTGATGTTTTATCACCTGAGGCTTCATGTTCTAGCTTCTCCACTTCCTCTTCATCGAAATCCTGTATCACAACTATTACCTTTGGGGAATCAGTAGCTGCATGCTTCTCAGGATTGACCTCCTTCTCAAGAGCCTCTTCTTCTTCTTTCTCTTCTTGTTTGTTCTCTCCAAGATTCTCTATCTCCTAGTCATCTCTTTCTTCAATATATCTATCAGACCTGCCCTCCTCCTTCTCCCGTTCATCATGAAGGGGAATCTCCTCATCATGTTTAGGGCTTTGGTCATGTTCACCTATTGGAGACCTAATGTCTGTCATCTCTGTGTTAGCAACCCTCTCTTCGATGATAGGTTGTCTTCAGCCTCTTTCTCTTCAATTTCCTTGAGTTTCTTAGATAGCTCCTCATCAAGATCAGGATCAAAGGTCACTTCAATAATTTTGGCACCCGAATCCTCGCCATCATCACCGAAGAATTCATAGACGACCTCGTCAATTACTTGACACTCAAAGATAGGATGTTTGTGATAGTCGGTTGCCTCCTCTTCCAACCTTTGGGCTACCTCCCTCTGTTCTCTATCCAACTCCTCAGAAATTTGCATGGTGGCCTCCATTGAAGGTGGCTCAGTAGGAGGAGGAGGAACTAGGAGACCAGTTATTGTTTGGGCAATGGCAGCCTACACTGTTGGATTCACAAACATCCCAAAGAGTTTTGATGGCATATTCTGCATATATTTGGTAAAGGAATCTGGGAGCGTAAGAACAAGAATTTTGGTTGTTGTAGTGGCAGTTGGAAGAGAAAATGATGGAGACATGGATGATGAGGAAAGTGGGGAGGTGGTGGATGAAGGGGAATCCACTACTATAAGTTGTGTTGTGGGAGAGGTAGAGACAAGGTGGACGGAGATGTCCACTATGACTAGAGAGGTAGCGACTGTTGTGTGTGGGATAAGCGGGGTGGTAGTAACAATAGCAGTGGTTGTAGCGACATATGTAATAGGTGGAGATCTTGGTTTCTCCTCCCCTTTGTGAAGAGGGTCCTCATGTATAGGTGGCATTGTGGTGAGACCGCCCGACCTCTTTGGCCTCTTCGATGTTCCAACCTTTGCAATCTTTGCTAGAGATTCCTTAGATTTGGGTTGATCCTCAGTCGTATCCTTTCTCTTTTTTGATCTTG
Organism: Sequoiadendron giganteum; assembly: GCA_007115665.2. Taxonomy (NCBI): domain Eukaryota; kingdom Viridiplantae; phylum Streptophyta; class Pinopsida; order Cupressales; family Cupressaceae; genus Sequoiadendron; species Sequoiadendron giganteum. Next base: position 24,373,387 of record CM021106.1, on the reverse strand, counting down.
CAATGAGAGGAGATGTTGAGGTTTTTCCTATTGAAGGGTCATCAACACCTTCGGATTCACCCTTATGTGGATTTTCAGGCTCTACAAAAGTAAGCTCTATTCCTTGTTGCTTCAGTTGGGCAACTTTCCCGTCAACCCATTTCTTTGTTCGCACCTCAATAGGCTTGGTAATGATATCGAGGTCACTAACCTCTTCTTCATTCCAATCTAAGGCTGGCAATGGCAAGTTCACAACAACATGGTATCTTGGATCTATCACGGTGTTTTCTTCCTCCACCACCTGCTTCGGCACCAAAAATAACTTCACCATTTTGGTGAAGTAGGTCGTCATGCACATATATTACCACATACAAACCTCCTTGTCGTCTTTGTAGTTCGCCCAAAAGTCCTCGACATTGTGCAAGTGGGCATATTCCACTCCCACCATCTTTATTAGCTTACCATAAGGATGCATCCACGAGCAAGCATTGTAGAACTGTAGGTTGTACTCATTGAGCTCTTTATCAGAGTTTTATGCACATTGGGAAGTATGGAGCTCATATTGTCCTTGCCCAATGATAAGAGGATAGGGCACTCCTGCCCGATGCTTCTTGCCTAGGAGTGCATGTCATTTTTGCAGTTGTCGGGTGACTTCAAGTAGTATTATTCGATCATTGGGATACCAAGGTAGCTTATATGGTTTCTCTAACAAGCCTTTGGTTCTAATGTAAGTAAACTTCAGAAACTAGATGAATAGGAATTTGAACCGCCAAATGAAGGCGCTGGCATTGTGTAAAATTATTCTCTCTGGATCACCTCCAAGTAATCTAATGACATAGCCTATGAAGGCATCATTAACTCTATAGTACTCCCTCTTGAAATTTCTATATTGAGGCTAAGGGTACTTTTCATATACTTTCATCTTTGTTCATGGATCTGGATTTGGTACAAAAAACAGGCCTCTATATTAGGCACGGTCAACGAGAAAGTATACAAGATATGATGTCATATAGAATTTTGAGTTCTTCTTTACCGCCATGAACTGCTCATGCAGGCACTCACTGATCATTCCCTCCTAGTAAAAGTAATTCTTTCCCTGGATGATTTCCTCGATAAAGTAAAACATCCATTCTTGAAAATAAGCAGAGGTTGAAAGGCCCATGATTCTTCTTAGAAGAGTTACCAAGTCATGGTAATCTTCATAGAAATAACTTTGGAATAATTCTTGGGGGACTTTGTTGGCACTGCCCCTCTTATCCTTTAGCCAGTGTTGGTTAATCAATTTTCTGCACTTAAGGGGGTCTTCATCCCATATTTTCTTGTCATACTCTATGGTAGCGTGCTCCATTTTACTGACTATGGGGATGTAAAAGGTGTTTCCAATAGATTTAGCAGACAAGTCAGCCAATATGTTTCCATTCTTATCCATGATGGTTTTGGTTTATGCCTGGTAGTCCTCTCTATAGGCCATCACAAGTTTTGGGGTGATAAGGGTTGGCAAGAACCCGATGGCCTTGGCCAACCCACTTGCTCTGATCTTTCAGCCATTTTTTGTCTTTGGATTTATCCTCATCCTTTGTTTGAACTCGTCAAGGTCGATATTCCCCAAGTTTGTATCTGAAATGTCCTTCCATTGAGTGAGGACTTTGGAGTTTAGGGGCTCTCCTTGGAATTTATACTTCATCTGATCCTTGTCTTCTTTACCCCGAGGAGCCTTTGCAAAATAATTTCCCTTGTCTTTTTCTGCAACTGCCTTCGAGGTTCCAGCAATCGGTTCCATATATCCTACAATCAAAGGAGGCAATAAATGATACAACCATGAAATACAAGGAATGCTAGCAACACCCTATAGAAAAGCATTAGATCAAATATTTTATGAAGTCCTCTTAAATGTTACTTTCACCTTTTGTTTGAGGGAAATTGAGCAACATGGGCCTAGGGGTGCGAACTTCCCTGGGTCGGTAGTTGTTTGTGTCTATCGTTGAAATGGCACTGGAAAGTCGGAGCTCCACCATGCAGGATCCGCAGAGGTGAAGGATGTTTAGGGCATGCGAGCTAGGAGAGGTGGGAAGACACCAAGAGTAGTCCATTTAAAACAACGAAGGGGACATGGTGGTCTGTACATGGAGTTCTGCAACGTCGGGTCAGCAGAGGGTCATAGCCATTTGTCTTTATTTTCGTTTGATTGTTAGCTTGATGGCAATCAGGGGTGTGGGATCCGTTGAGCAAGAGGACATAGGATGGAGGCCGTTCAAAATGAAGAAATAAAGATGGAGTCCTGCATGCAGCAGTCTGCAAGAATCCACCCATGGAGTCGAAGAGTTAGTCATTTTTAATGCACAATGTGAACGACACTTGGGGTAGCGGGTTCCAACAGTCGAGTGGAAGTCAAGGGTTCACCGTTTGGAACGGCGAAGTGAAACAACAAGGTGCAGATGGAATTTCGTGTCGATGGACCTGAGAGAGACGACGGTTGAGAATCCTCTCACTATGGATTTTGCAAGTTTTGAATCGACGAAGGGACGCTCGGTATTCGTAGGTCAAAAAGGCGGTATTGGATAGCTATCTGGAATGACATTGAGCTTATAGACACCCACACCTTTGGGCCCAAGAGAGGTAATGGACAGACGGGTAGTTCAATCACTAGGTCAGGTTCTGCTAGGCGGAACGACACTTTGGGATAATCATTTGAACGGCATCCCCGAAAGGAAAATAGTGTGTCGAAGCTTGCACTGACGAGTCCGCACAGGGAGACAAATGTTCGATGTGATAGGAGCCCAAAGACTCTGACGGAAAGGTTGGTGGAGCACCCCGCGGAGGAGGACCCACCGAGGTTCGTGGCCGCTCTTGAAGCAGTTCGCAATTTTGTGAGAAAGGGATGACCAACAAGGCGATGCGGGTCTGGGGAATGTGAATGCCGCATCACCAAGATAGCAAGGAGATGGTCAAGTCTTGAGTGAATTTAGATCTTGTTTCCAAAGGTTTGTAATGTTTTTCAGTTTGTGGGTTTCTCAGTGAGGAAGATCCTTATTAAATTTTGACATTTTAACTGAGACAACCAGTAAGTCTTATGGTAATTTAGCAAGAAGAAAAGGCAGTGCATAAAATAGCAAACATACCTAATGATCCCAATGAGAGAATTCAATGAACACTAGGCAGAATAGAGGTTGGGTGGCAGACGTGAATTGCGGGTTCGACGGAGGCTGCGAAAGGTGCTTTGACTCCACTACAAAAGGAATTTGGTTGAAAATGATAGGTCGTCGGGCATATATATAGGGTGTTGTGCATTTAATGCTCACAATTAATGCCCGTACGGTGGTTGTTGGGTTAGTTGATTGGTCATTTCAAGGCGACGTCGAGGTCGACGGATTCCGACACGTGGGATGGCATCAAGTGACTATCGTTCCAAATGGCAAAGACCCAAAAGGGCAGCCAGGAGTGTGGGTCCCACAAAGCAGGAGGACGCCAGAGTCCACCGCTTGGAATGGAAAAATCGCAAGGGAAGTCCACATGCGGTGGCCCGCAGGTGCAGACCCGCACCATCTAAAGGACGTTTGGTGCAAATCATGACTTAGAAAATTTTGGGGAGGGGCAACCCATGATCGACTCAAGATGATTTTCAAAAGTTCCTCAATCACTCAAATTTCAAAATAGGGGCACAAAAAATAGGGTGTGTGTTCTATAGGCACAACAATATTCTTTTTAGCTTGATCATATTTTGGTTGACCATCAAGCCCATGAACTATCCTATACAATCTCTTAACTCTTAGTAATTTATTCATTTCATATTTCCATTTAGGATAGTTGTAAGGTCTTAGAAGTGGAATTGTAGATGACTCCATGATGAAATAAGGAGGAAAGAAAACAAATCAAGAGGAATGTGCAACCACAAACACAAGAAGAATCCCCCAAAATTCACTCAATCAAAGAACCCCCCAGAATTATATGAGCTTGGCACTTTATGATTAGTGTGAGTACAAATTCCACTTGCCAAAAATAACAAAGTGGTCTTGATCTTGGTACATGCAAATTCCAAAATTAGGCCACATAATCAAGTACATTTTTTGGTAAAAATGAGATCAATCTGATCATGCCAATGAAAAGTACATGAAAATTATAAAATTTTAAAAAAATGTGTCCAAAAATGTTATCATACAAGTGAGAACGGAGCCCTTGAAGTTCCCAAAACAAGAACAATGTAGCAAAACCTATCAGAATCTGCAATTTCTAAAAAATATAGACACCAAAATCAAAAAATATCTACACCATTTTGAAGAGCACAAAATTCTGCTCCAAATCAAAAAATAATCTCACAAAAAGGAGGCCAGATGACTAAGTTATGAGCATTTGAAAATCATACTTTAAAACCAAAATTGCAACCATGTGAGGGGCCAAAAAACCTTTAGGCCTACTAATGCAGTGCTGATGTCAATAGGCAACTAGCTTAAATTTGACAGCCAACTGGCCATCATAACTTGGGTTGGGTCGATGGAATATTTTCCCAATGAAATATATTGAGGAATTTGTTGAAGGAATATTCTTCGGTTGATGTCATCAAAATCTTCTGTGATGCCCCAAAATATTCTTTGTTGGAATCTTTGGCATGTGATTAGAATTTTCGTTGGGTTTTCTAAAAAATCAAACTCTTGCTGGTTATCTAGTATTTTGGTCTTGTGATTAGTGTGGTCACGAGATTTCCCGCCACATGGCTTGTTGGGATTGCTTGCAACTACTGCAAACCTTTGCAGGTCTATGTACCTGTTGTAGTTCATAGGTTTTTTTTAATTTTAATTTTTTTGATAAACTCAACGATTGATATTTAGAAAATTTCAAAAAAAAATTCAACCAATGCACTTTTTTTTAGAAAAAATTGTACCACCCAATTGTCATAATGGTGACTGTACGAATGGGCAAGGAGGGGTTTTTTCTAATGGCCTTGGGTGAAGTGCTCAGATTTTGATGATTTGATAATCGATCTTAGGGTTCTTGAGCCTTTTGGACACGATGGTAGGGTTGGATTTGACCCAAAATGCTCCAAAATTGTAGCTATCTTCTAGATTTGGCAACCACACTTCAACTTCAAACCCTCATAGATATAGCCTCATATATCCAATTCAGACAAAACAAAAGGAAAATTTTACTTTCTCGAACCCTTTGAACTCAATGGTGAGCTCATATTTTTACCAACAAGCTCTAATTTGAACATGTAATACAAAGCCACAAAGAGGAAACCCCCAAAATTTGGTATTTCTATCAAGTTTTTATTATTCTCTAGATCATCATACAATGCAAGAGAAGATTGTACTCAAATTTTCAAGATCTATAAAGATCTCTCAAAATATGGCTAACTAAAGGCACCCAACCCAATTTGATACTGGTATGTTAGAGTGGCTATGGATATTTCCATCCAAGATCTAGAGGCCAAATGTAAAGCACAAAGAGATCAATATGTAATGATCAAGATTGCAATGGAATTGAATTATCCAAGAATTGATTTATAAATGATAACCCCTTGGTTATATAGCCAAGGTGATACATAAGCTTAGAAAAGATCATGACAAGTCTCTTAATCCTAGACATGAGACAACTAACTTGACATAAAAGTTAAAAAGCTAAGATCTAGATATTTAAGTCTTCTAGAAAGAATGTTAGGACCTATGTAAACTTAACATGTGAATAAGTCCCCTAGTAAGAATTAGCTAGGTACGAGACTTTTGTTCACACCAACAAAAAAGTCAAACTAATTTAAAACATGGTATAAAAATGCAAGAAAAAGAGGTTTGAATTTTTATTTTTACCTCAAGATTGAGCACATTAAAAATTTAAATAATAAAATAAGAAAATATTTACAAAATTCTATTATTGCAAGTGGATTTTCTCAATAGGTGAGATGTGGTTACTCAAAGTCTTTGTAGCATGTACCTATTGAAAATAGTTTATTTTATTTGTATAAGATGATGTGCCAATTTATAGATTTTTGGTGAGGATGGATGACCAAGATTCGAGGATGAGATGATGTATGATGGTGATTCAATGAGAGAACTTTCCTAGAATCAAGGAGAAAATAGATGGTTTGAATTTAATTTTTTTAAGATGAATGATTAGTATTGTATTTACTAAAATAGTAAAATGTTGCAAGAAAAAATGGGAGGGAAATGGAATTAGTTGGTTATTTATTTATTTTTATATTATAATCATTTACAAAAAAAAAAATCTCATTCAATCATCCAAATGGGATCAACACAAGCTCATTGTGAGCACAACCATGAAGAAAATACTAGATCCTTTCGAGCAACCAAACTAGAAATAACAATTGGAAGAACAAGAGTCACAACTTAGAAAACCACTTATTTAGAAATTATGGAAGACCAAGAGTCACAACTTAGAACTCCATCTTAGATGTCCCTTTTGGGATTTGAACTTAGGTCTCCATGCTAATAGTTCAATGCATTAACCACTTATGCTCAATCCCTTGGACATTTTTTTTTGTATTGATAGTAGTATGATAAAATTTTACATCGTTGATCAACAGTTTACAAATTTATATCAGTTCTTGCCCATACATTTAAACTCCTTATACATTGGGTGCAACCTTACATGAATTTAATACAAAAAAGAGTTATAAAAAATATTTATACCAATTGTTTGTAGATAGTGATAATAGGAAACATTTATATCATTACAAAACTGATAGATATAGGTATTGACTGGAGTGTTAAGCATTGAATAGCCTTCATTAAGCATAAGTAACCATGTTGATGGAACAGCCTGACAAAAAGAGTGTTAACCAACATGCTAGACATTGCTACTGCCTTCATCACAATGTGGCAAGTCCCTATTACTAACACCATTTTTTCTTGTACCCAAGGTTGCATGTGAATCACTCTGAGCTTGTTGATCATCACTTTCAGCTATGCTATTGAAATACCTTTCGAACTCATTCAAGGCTCAGAGAAATACATCTACTTCTTCATTGCTAAGTTGATAGGCGTTCCCACATCTTACCTCCTTGTGTACAACCATGCGACCTTCCTTAATGAGCTTCCAAAATTTGGACAATGAGACCTCCATGTGTAAAGAAACTTGCAAGACGATTTTGAGGAATGTGAGTCGCTTATTGGGCTCAGTAAGAACCCTCCTACACCCTTGAAACTTATCCTCATTACGTGCCCTCCAAATGTGCCATAATATTTCAATGGATAAACAATCCTAGAAAATATGATATTATCTTTTAATTTTGTTATTGCAAAACAAAATATCCTTCTAGTTAACTTTATCATTAGCATTCCAAATTAGATCACTACAAAAAAAATTATATATTTCTTTTGCGTACAAACAATCAAAGAAGATATGCATAATGGATTCAGGAACTCTACAAATGTTGCATATGTCAATATCAGAAGCCATAGATTTATAGGGAACTTTTTGTAAGATTAAAAGCCACTTAAAACAAGCCTTTTTAGGCTCCTTTATATTGTGCCAAATGGAATTAAAGATTTTTTTTCCATTTGCTATCTGAGTATGAGGTACCCTATCTCATATTCACCTAATCAAAAATTGAAATGGAGCTAACCAGATCCTGATAAATGGTCTTAGCGTTGAGTTTCTTTAGTACCACACCATCCTTCCAGATGAGGTCGCACCCAAGGTCCAAGGCCTTATTAGTGACCTGAGAAAAGTTAGCATCCTAACAAGCTTCTACCAACATCTTATAAGTTCTTAAATTGGACTCAAGAATTTGAAATTCATACTAGATTTTCCTAACTTTTCATTCCCCCATTAGCCAGGTATCTTGAAATGATTTGATACCCATTTGAGACCACCTTTTAGTAGAATATCCTTGAACGAAAGTGAGGAGTTTTCTATTATGGTTCACATTCCACCAGATAGAATTGTAGTTTTGACATTTTTGGTTATTGTTAATTATTACATTACTTAGTTTATATTCCATGTGTTTTACAAAATTCTAAGCCTTCCATAGGCTTTTGAATACTATAGATCTAGTAGGGTATATTGGGTAATTTCCCATGAGAATAACACTGATTGGCAATCCTTTCTAGGCCTTAGCCTATTTGGGGGCCGTAATTTTGATGTTATTTCTTACCAAAACCTTCTAGGGCTCATTGCCCTCCGTAGCTTTTGCAATCCATTTGGTGGATAGAGCTATACCATGGAGCCTGAGATCTTTCAGCCCAACCCCTCCACACACCTTATCAATGCAACACCATTCCCACTTCATTGAGTGTTTTTTCCTCTTTCCCCTACCATCTGAACAAAGGAACCTCTTGATTCTTTTTTAAATCTCATTCACCTGGTAACCACTATAGAACCATACCAAGGAAAAGTATATGTTGTAAGAAGACAATATTTTTTGGAAGACCTGTAGCCTACCTTCTAGGGAAAGGTATTGCCTATTCCAACCTTCCAGATTCTTCTCAATTTTGGCATTGATCCAGATCCACATGCCTTTTAGGTTTGGATTGATCATAAAAGGAATCCCTAAGTATCTTACCTACTTTCTTGGACCTCCCCATTGTAAGTCAAAATTTTAGATCCAATCTGGGGGAGCTTCTTCCCACCCTAGAATGTTGAATTTTACACTAGAGATCCTTGCTCCTGAGGCTTGACACAATAGGCTAAGCTTTTCCATCAAAGAATCCATTTTCCTTTCTTCAAGCTCTATGAATATGGCTATATCATCCAAAAATTGGATGTTGATGAGTTCATTATGGTCTGGTAGAGTTATGCCTTTGATCCTTGGGGAGTGGGTGTGATCCCTTAACAAGTAGTGAAGGGAATCTGAAGCAATAACAAAGAGGGCAAGCATTAGGGGGCATCCTTTCCTAATGGACCTCTTGAGGTTTATCTCCTTGGAGAGTAGGCCATTAACATCTACCTGCACTACCACATCCCTGAGCAAAGTACTGACCATGTTAATGAAGCCTCTATGAAATCCAGAGGCTTCTAGAACTACTATAATAAATGACCACTCTACCCTATCATATGCTTTGTCAAATTCAAGTAGGAGCATTCCAAACCTTTGCTTGGATTACCTTGACCACTCCATTACCTCCCAACTAGTGACAAGATTTTCTAGTATGTACCTCCCCTTAACAAATCCAGTTTGCATATTGTTGATAAAATTTGGAAGAATGTTCACTAGCCTTAGAGCTATGACTTTGGAAATAATTTTATATGACACATTCAACAGTGTTATTGGCCTCCAATTCCTTATCAAATTTTTATTCCCCCCTTTGGGGAGAAGTTTGATAATGCCTTCATTGTTGTTTTTTGTCGAGAGACCCACTTTCCAAGGCCTCATAATAAACCTGAAGTAGATCATCATAGATCCATTCCTCAAAGGTTTTGTAGAATTTAACAGTCAATCCATCCTTTCTAGGAGATTTATCATTACTCATAGATTGGATGGAATTCCTAATTTCATGTTTGGTTATACTTGCAGAGAGAATTGTTGAATCACTTTCACTTTTTCTCTTTGGGATAATAATTTTGATAAAATCTTTGGCTTTAAGATTCTCCTCACCCCCCCTTTCGAGGAGAATAGACCCTTAAAGAAGGCATGAAATTGGCTAAGCACATCCTCTTGCGCAATGAGAAACTTATTACCTTCCAAGATCTATCTAACCCACTCCTTGATGTTTTTCTCCTTAATGTAATTTAATAAGAACTTTGATCCTTTATCCCCACAATTTAACCAGCTTATCTTGTCTTGTAATTTTAAGCCCTGGATATTGTGTGTTTGCAGCCTTCTCAGACTACTTTTAGTAGTCGCAAGCTCTTTATCTAGTCTCTCATCCATAGGATCTGAATGGACCCTAGACTCAACCAAGATAAGGCACTCTTGGAGGTCGTTCTCTTCCCTCCTCCTGTCAATGGCTTTCATTTTCCCAATGATTTGGAATAGCTTTTTCTAGGTTTCCACATTTTGAATCCACCTTTCTATGGGATTTAAGTATTTTAGCAGCCATTTGTTAATCTCTCTTATATGGGATATAACATCTCTGCAATCACTATCCTTTAGCAAATGGGAGTTTAGAAAAAATCCTTCCTTTTTAGGATTTTCATTAAGTGTGCCATGATTTCCCACCAATGTAGATATGATGGGGTGATGGTCAAACAAAGTAAAGGGGTTGACACTGACCTTGAGCCCTTCTTTGTTTGGTATAAAACTGAAAAAGTCCTTATTTGCATAGAACCGGTCCAATCTACAGTATATCTTTCTCTCACCCTTATGTGTATTACACCAGGTAAACCAAATTCCTTTTTTATCCTTCTTTGCATTTTCTAGGGGGTCTACTAAGTTAATCTTAGGCTTTAGCTTTAGCCAAAAATATTTATCTGTCTTTCCAGATCATGTCAATTCCCCCAATTTTATCCCCCATGTGCTCCACCATGTTGAAATCACCCCCAACAATCTAGGATACCTCTGAGAGTTTTTAGAGCCACTGCAAAAAGTTTGGTTCTATCCCTATGATTGTTAGGGGCATAGATAGAGCATATTCCTACCTTGGATCCATCCTTTTCCAAGACAACCCACACCGCCCTATTGCAGGGCATAGTACCATGGCTAGACACAACTTGAGCCCATTTTTTGGAAATTAGAATGGCTACACCACCCCTCCCTCTTTCATGTTGAGTGGTGTAGTAGGAAGAATCTTTCCACATGAATTTTATGTTTGTATCCAGATTGAAGCTAGTGGCTCTGGTCTCTTGCAGTAAGACAATATCTTTTTGCTTTTCTAGATTTAGAAAATCTTCTTAAGATTTATTTCTTGTCACGGGGTTCAAGTCCCTTGACATTCCATGAGATGCATTTAAATTTCATTTTCAATATTTGTTGCAGGGACATCTTGGTCACTCTTAAATTTTTCAAAACATTTAGGTAGCCTGTCCTCATTTTCCAACCTTTTTGGTGTAGGGGATTGAATTACTATGTTTTTTTTCTTCCTATTGTTTTTAGAGATCTGTATGATTTTACCAATGGAGAGTGAGTTTTGATTTTTCCTCGACCTACAAAGTCTGGGTCAAGGCTTGGGAGGATGCCTCCTCATGATATTCTCAATGCTACTAGTACCCTTAGCCTCAGATTGAATCAAGTTAGTTTGTGGAGCAGGACTTTCTTTGGTATTATTTTCCTTAGAAGTCTACAAGTTATTATTGGCATCTTCCAAATTTAGGTTGCTACAATTAGCATCCATCTCCTCAATCATTGCCACATAGCTTGGTGAAGAGGAATCAAGATTTAGCTTAGCTTGATTTGGAGTTAAAGAGGAGTCATTTTTAGTGTTGTCCTCATCCTGGTAGCACACTGTAATGGCGGTATCAGTTCAATTGGGGGAACTTGGATGCCCCTCTTCTGATGGGGAAAGCCCATAGCTAACTGCATTAACAACCATATTTACATCCAGCTTAAGGACCTCCTTTGAGGAAATGACAATAATTTCACCATTCTAGTTAAGATCACAGTTTGTGAGGTATGAATTAGATTGGTCTACTGTAGTAGTAGTAGTAGTAGTCATAGTGCCTTCCCAGGATGAGGGGGGCCTTACCTCCCCAACTGGACTATTACCATCATTTTGGTTGCATGCCAGAGATTCTTTATTTAACATTGAGTTACCATCTTTAAAATTAAAATGGAATTTCGATTCCTTTTGGGCAATTCAATTATTAGGGTGCTTATCATCTAGGAACCGATCTTTATTTCTTTTCCAGAGATCCCACAACACAAGTTTTTGGGCATTTAGTTTTTGCACCAATACCTTGTCTCTAGTTAAGATTGATTACCGATTGGGAGTTTCACTAGGGGAGCGACCAAGACCCCCAAAAGAGATTCAGCACAATCCTAGGAGAGACTCTCAAATGAGTTTCTACACTCAAAATTCAAAGGTTATTCCAAGGGGGTTCACATTGGAGACTACCACCCCTCGGCTATAGAGAATCACAATGTCCAATGTCAGCCTTGCTATTATCTAGGTCATGCCTTGTCTAGACGTCTTCCCTAGCCACAACCTCATCCTAACCAAACACAATGTCATGATCTGCCTCCGTCAGCCTAGGGTTTGACTTAGGGTTACCATTGAGTTGCTTTTTCCTACATTTTAATGAATTAGAGGACAGTTTCTCTGAAGGTGACCCTCTTTATGACAGAGGAAACACACATTAATTCCCCCCAACACTTCCAACTAGCAAGTGAAGGATTTTTCACCATCATCAAATTTGATACAGCCAGGGATTTCAACCCTAGGTGCTAGGGAGATTAGGGCACGGACATCTATGTGGGGAAGGACTACCTTAGATTCATCCACCTTCACCACCTTTCCTAGTGGTGCAAGGAAATGGGGAATGAGTTGCCAAAACTCTAGTGGGAGGCTTTTAACCACTACCCACCACGGGTAAGATAAAGCCAAAACCTCATCTGTAATAGCCGAGGAGGACCACAAATAAACCCTAAAGACACAATTGCCTATATTCCAATAGGATTTAGAAACAAACACTTTCTTTCATTGCATGAGAACTCAAAAATAGAACAAAAAGAACTTTCTGCAACATTCTACAAAATTTAATATGTATTCCAAATTTTCTAGCCCAAATAGTGGAAAACCAATTGTCAAGAAACTTTCTAGCAAGGAGTTTGTTTATATCCACTGCCACCATGAAAATAGTCATATCTTTTAGCCTATTTCTTTCACTGCTAATGACCTTTTTCATTTCCATAGATGAAGTAAACTTTATATAATTAGGGTTAAAGGCGGGGTGCTTACCTTTCTCTCCTCCATTGTCCACAACCCCACCAAACGCTTTCCCGGAAAGAGCCAAAAACTTTGTAGATTTAGGAACAACTAGGCAGTGCTCAATGACAACTTCTTTGAAGGACTTAGCACCAACAGAGGGGTTATCACTTGCTTTCCTTAGAGGCATCAAGGACGGGGGGTCTGTACCCCCGTCCATTAATGTTAGAAGAGACTAGAGCCTACTCAAAGCCAAGGCTGAGAAAAAACACCAAAAAGAAGAGAGACTAACCCTAAACCACATAACAAAACAAAATTACTAACACTACGACACACTCTTAGGGAATCAATGAAGAATAAAGGCCAAGCACGCAAGAGGTCCTACCTAGAAAATTACCTTGTGGGGGAGGGCTCGGCCTTCCCCACCCATCACGCGGATGTACACTAGTGCTCAAACCCTTATGCATGCACTTCGAAGTTGCAAAGCCACATTCCAAAAAAAAAAAAAAAAAATTCTCTTGGATGATTTATTTTTATAAATGATGGAGGGAATATAAGTAAATTAAATAATATTTTATTATTTAATTTACTTGTCTATGTGAGCTAGAAATTGAGGTAATTATATAGATGTGAGGTGGAAATCGAGGTAATTAAATAATAAGACTATTTAAATAGATGTGACATTGGATTGGACTACTTAAATATTTTTTATTTAATTAGTTGATGATGAACTAGATTAATTAAATATTATAACTATTTAATTAATCAATGGTGATGAAATGTTATTATGGAATGATGTTAGTAAAATTTTGTTTGTGCATATAGGGTCAAACTTATACTTGGAAATATGCAAATATAGATTCCTATCTAAACTCTAAACTCTTGTGAACTTACACCTCAAACTTTAGAGTCCAACTTACAACATGTAGTTTGTAGTTTCAACTTTGAACTTTTCCAAACTTCTACTTTGGAATTTAGAGTTTGATTTACATTTTGCAGCATGTAGATGCAAATTCAAGTTTGAACTTTGACTAGCACGCTATTCAAACTTTGGAATCTAATTTACAACTTGTAGCTATAGATGCAAGTCAAAAATCTGAACTCTTACTTACCTACAATTCAAATTTTAGGGTCTAATTTACATGTTACATCCTACAAATGTAAATCCATACTCTAAAATCCTACAAACTTAAAATTTAAACTTTAGGGCCCAATTTGCATCTTGCAACACGCAAATCCAAACTCCAAACTCCTAATAACCTATAATTTAGACTTTGATATCTAATTTTAATCTTGTAGACTTCAAATGCAAATCCAAACTCTAAACTCCTACTAACTTATAATTTGAACTTCAAGGTCATGTTTTCATTTCATATGTAAATGCAAATCCAAACTCTAAACTCTTACTAGCTCATTGGGACATCAACCAAGGCAAGGTTTTCTCATTTTGCATGCTATACAAAAGTGGATTGAGCTAAACACTTAGAAACATATAGACCCTTCACTGGCCAAATGATAAATCCCAAGGGCCTCAAAAACTACATAAAACCCATGTTAATTTTCCCTTATATGCATGGGTCTACTCATGTAAAGGGGATGACAAGGCATACAATAAGGGGGACAAACACTTAGAAATGAGAATATTATCACCCTTAATTAAAACATACAAACATATAATCGAGGGAAATATTTTCAATTAGATTATCACATGATTATCCCCATGAGACATATAAATTAGGCCTATTAACCATAATTTATAAATTAAACCAAGATGAGAATTCCATAATGCATGCCATACACATTCAACAATGAGTTTGGTAAATGGTTCATTCCACAAATGTGGGTGGATTACAATTAAATATACTATTATCTATAATCAATTATGTAAATTTATTTAGGACTCAAACATCTTGAATTATACATTTTTAATAAAACTACAAAATAAAAAAAATTCCCTATTTACAAGGTAGTGAATTCCTTACATACTTTGTAAGCTATGTTGTGGGGTTTGTGAGCCCCAATGGTGGTTCAATACCATCCACTATGTAGAACACTTAGGCTCACCCTTATAAACTAGGAGGTAGTTGATTGGGTAGTCATTCAATGTGCACATCAAAAACATGGGTACATCACATGACTATCTACAAATTATTAACACAACATCCAAACAAATCATATGATAAATACCCACACGTGAGGTCAGGAACAACACAACAACCAAACATTTACAAATGGGTTAACACACTCATTAAAATCACAAGCCAACACACAAGGAAGGGAGTATCATAGATACACTAATAGAATGTCATCACATGGAATCTATGACCATCATGGAAAATTGAGCATTACTCTTTATTTATTGGAGTCTCCTCTCTAGGAGCCCCATGTCCTTTGTAATTGTACATCGTACCTACATGGGTATACAACAAATGAACTTGTAGATTAATTCTTTTTATGTGTTAAATATGTAATCCTACTTTTTAATTATCTTTTTATTACCTCTCGTTGACCTTGGCATCTTTTGCATTTCAAATGGATGGGGTGAGAATACACTCCATTAAGACCTACAGACCTTTACCTCTTAAGGCCACATGGTCAAAACACAATATGAAATTTTAAAAGAAACAAGATCCAATCATGAGATGCCTATAGCCATATGATTCTCTATCTTGTTTTCATGATGAAATTCCCCACAAAATATTATCCAAAACAAACTTCGAATTCAATTTTTTTTTTTTTCAACAACATGCATGGTGGGAGCTCAAAACCCACCCAAAATTTAAAATTAACACCTCAAAATTTCAAGCCCACCCTTTTGAAGCAAAGGGCATGGAAAATACACTTTCCTGATCATTTTTTTGAATTTTTTTTATCATAATATGATACACAATATAAATTCCTAAAATCTAGAACATGAGAATTATTATATTGATTTCACCCAATTTAACAATCCCCCATATAGGCTTAATCATATCAGAGGATGGCATATACAACCACAAAAAGTGAGCATGGCCAAAGAAACATAACAACATTCATAAAATTTATAATTTAATTCACTAACCTTCAACTAGGAAAATTGGAAAGCAAGAAAGAGAAGAGGGTTTGGAGTCACTTGATTAGTCCACCCACCAATATCAACTAGATCCAATCTCCAATCCAAACAACCAATGCAAAATTTTAAACAACTAAATAAGAGAACAAGAGAACTAGAGGAAATATGCAACCCCAAAATTCCAATGCTCAAAATGTGCTTTTTCTTTTTCTCTTATGCAAAAATCAATTTTCAAAAAGTCCTTTTCTTTTCACCTCCAAACCATACAATATTTTTTTATTTTTATTTTTGCATTTCTTTTAATAATACATACTTATTTTAATTATTTTCACAATTAGATAATGTTGAAAAAGATATAGACATAATATTCAGTGTGAGACATCTAAATAATATGTACTATTCTTAATAATAACATAAGAATCATTTCTCAAGCAATTAAGAAAAATAATTAAATGCATTTAAATCATAAGGGTTCAACAACCTATGAAAATCATGAAAATATATTTATGGGTTTTCACATGACTTATGAATCTAGGATTGATCAATTTAGATTTAAGTTCACAAGGTCACAAGATACATCTCATAGCTTGAACGTCAATGAGACGAGAAGTAAAATACCACTCTTTTATTTAAGTTGATTATCTCAAATTAATCACCATTGGAGAAACTAAGTCTACACACTCAAGGAAAATATTAGGCATACCTACCCAATACAAAATCGATGAAGCATAATATATATGTATATATATTCACCAACAAGATAATATTAAAAAAATTATCTAATTAAAAATCATATAAAGCTAGAATGATTCAAATGTACAAATATCAAATATGTAATAAATAACAAAATGCTAAAATTAATGACTATAGCCAAAATCACATACCATAATAAAAATATTAATGCTAGAACACTATTGAGTCCAAGCATAGACAAGTCCACACATGTAGCAAATCCAGACACATAATTCATACACATAGATTACGATCCACAAGAACATCATTGACGAAGATTATAGTAGTACCAAAACATAACATGAGAATAGACACATACAAATCCACACACACCTACATATATGGATCCAAAATACACGATCCATACACCTCGATGATAATATAAAAAAATATTATTGACTAAATATAGTAAAACATCAAAATCTAAAACTAATCAACAGACTTCTGTAAAGCTAATGGTCCCATAACTATTTTTTATTTTTCTGCTCATTTTAAGTGCCCCCTGAATCCACTTTCTTCTACTAACTGTGAATTCTTAAATGCATGTTGTGGTGCCACTGCCACTGCCATGCCTAACCAACATTCTCTCTATCAACATCACTGTAGAGTCTTGATTTGTGGTTGAAATTGACCTGAGTAACCTGTTCACCTTTTCCCTTTAACTGCTACATCCCGGTCTGTAAACAAGTACAAGTACTTGAAGGATCTCTAAATGAGTGAGATGTTACCACATGTCAGTCAGTGAAACATCGATGGTCAGTATTAGCTCACAGTTTCATTTAATGGAGTAATCACTGTTTCAGTCTGTTGTCATCCTTTGAAGCTCCAAAGACAAGACATATTTCCATGTTTCTTAGATCTCCAATCAACGACAAATGAGAAGAATATATAGTTTCTTATGTTGCAGACTATAAGATGCCTACGACCGTGAGATACTGCCATGTTTCTCAAATCAAATCAATAGTTTGCAAATATCAAATCTGATTCCATGTGAAGTTCAAGTTAACATCACAGGGATCTTCGACAAGTTCACTTTGTATCCACATAAATCTCTAGCACCAATTAGATGCTTACAAAGATTCACTTGGTAGCTGGCTTCCCTACAAGAGAAGACCATTCGACATGAATGCCCAGCTACCAACGACTAGAAAAGTGTAGGATCAAATTATCAATACATTAGGAAAACTAATATTTAATAGGTTTTTCCACAATAGATAAGGTGTGATCCAAATTATATTGTTTTCTAAAATTCAGTATTTAGTATACTATGGGCTTAGATTCATAGTAATCAATGTTCTAAAATAACAATGCTACGAGCTTTTTAGTCAATTTTAGGATCTCATGGTTCAATTTTGATCTATGCGATAACGTATTGAACTATTCTTAATTGTACAACGTCAAAATCATTTCATGGTACATGTCAATTTGGTCATATCAATGTTCAAAGGCAAGACTGAGGCTTCAATGTTAGCCATCTAGCTGCAACAAGTAGAAGTATGTTTTTAGTAAATTTCTTTGTACAACGCCAAAATCATTTCAAGGAACGTGTCAATTTGGTCATATCAATGTTCAAAGGCAAGATTGAAGCTTCAATGTTAGTCATCTAGTTGCAACAAGTAGAAGTATGTTTTTAGTAAATTTCTTCATTAATGAAGATTTTTTCTTTTTTGCAATGTGAAAAATGTCTATTGTAGTGTCCCATTGGTGGTATATGCTCAACATGTAGTGTTAATCTAATTTGAGGATAGCATTCCTTCACCAATGCTTTGTATGAGGAATTATATCCCCTCATTCAATTTGAGAATAAATGTATGAAGATTTAGTACTTATGAGAGAATTCATGAATAAAAGTGTATTGGACATCAATATTCTTTGTCCTTGAATGAAAAGTTGGGTTCTTTTCTAGACATATGACAATCTAGTAGTCAAATAAAATTGTAATAACATTACATCTAACCTAACATCTAAACACAATATGTTAAGCCAAATCTATTTTTTACAAGCATGAGTAATTGCTATATACTCTACTTCTTTAGTGGACAAAGTGACTACAACCTATTGTTTACTTATCCAACTAATGGCACCACCAAATACCATGAAAACATATCCACTACTGGATCTTATATTGTCAATATCACCAATCCCAATCAAAGTCCACATATCCATAAATACATATTGTATCTTGGACCCTTGTATGATAACCATGATAACATAAAGAATAATTGAAAGTACATCATAAATGAACCATAAATCAATTAAGGAATCCCATTGCTTGGGCAATGTCTAATCTTGTATGAACCATAACATATGTCAAACTACCAACAACATTAGCATAAATAATTTCTCGTATATCCTCTATCTCACTAGGAGATTCTGGACATTGGTCAACTGATAACTTTGTGCCTACCACAACAAGAACACACTATAGTTTGTATGTTTCTATGCAAAATCTCTCTAATATTGTGTTCACATACTTACTTTGGCCTAGCCATAGCTTTTTTTTAGCTTAGTATAAAAAGAAAAAAAATATATATGTAGTGTTAGGGAAGGGTGTTGGACACCTTGCATAAGAAAAGAAATATTTTTATTACGTAAAATAAATTATTTTTGTGGTGTATCTTTGGAGATGTGTTTAGTCACATTAAGTATTTTTTTGGGTTCACTAGTAAACTTACATTGGACATTGGTTAAATAGTTTGTGTAGGAGACATAGGATAAATATTTAATATTTATGACATTTATTTTTTGGGTCAATAGTTTTGTGCTCTCATAGTTTATTCAATGCCATTTAGTGGTTTTGAGTGAGCTTAAATCTATTAAAAAAATAAATGTTTAACTATTGAGGTTAGATGTCATTTGTATCAAGATCTCTCTTATATAATGCATATGTGAAGCATCGAATGAGATGTGTTGTTTCATGTTTATCCATTAGGCTTCAACACTCGGAGGATGCATTGAAGGAGCTTGACATTTCATAAGTGTTCATGAAGATTGTGTAAGTGTAATATAATATTTTCATTGTTGAATAGTACATTGAGTGTGGATGGTTTTAAAGACAAGGTTTTTCCCTCATCAATATTTTTTTAGGGTACATATTATGTAATCATATGTTATGCATTTTATCTTTGTATTATGGTTATTCTAAATATTTTTTTGCAAATTTATCTCTCTCGAGGTTATATGGAAATATATATTATTATTAGAAATTTTCCTTTCAATTTTAAGTGTCACATTGGTGGCATTTTCTCAACATGTAGTGTAAGAGGGATCATGATCCAATTTGAAAATATAACTCCATCAATGATTTGTATGAAGAATAATACCCTCAAGTATTTTGAGAAGAAGTATCTAAAGTTTTAGCAGTTCTAGTAGCACAATAAGTGATTAGTTGAAGACCACCAATAAGCTTCACAACTACTCAATACATATGTATGAAGACACTCTTGTCCAATACAAGGTTCTCAAGCACATAAGTAGGTTGCCACCTTACCTCTTCAAATAATGAAGTAATATTTTTGCAATGCATCCAAGATTGAAGTCAAAGAAAAAATCAAGAAAAGGTTTTATTCTTGCAAGAATAAGCTTGTGCGAGAAACCACTTCCAAGACATTGGTGTAAAAGTATAATCCTATGTGGAAATTACATGAAACGTGTAATACAATGGTCCAAACATAAAATTATTTTCATCGAAAGAACTTGATGCCTTGCACCACCATGGGAACCTTAAATAGGTCATATCCTCACTCCACACACTTGATTTGGATTATGCATGCTACTAGTTGTTACCACACACACCTCAAACTTTAGAATAGCTTGATGAATCTTTTGATATTTCAAACTCCTCACACATTGATCTGTGCCACTAAAAACTCAGGAAACTGATAGAACTAGTGTAGGCATACTCTCCTTCTAAACCACAACACAACACTACATTTCTTAAAGAAATGCCAACCATATTAATTAATCGCTTTTCCCAAAATATATCCTTCTAGACCATCATACTCATGTTGACTACATACTCAACATGGTATAATAAATATATTATCTATCTGAAGACATTCACACCACAACGAAACTTGTTTTGTGATACCTGAATAGATCAGATAGTCTATACACTGTCAAACAACATACTTTTGGAACCTTAATTCAGATGAAAATTCTAGTACTTCTACAATCTTCATCATCTTTGACAACCTTCACATCTAATAGGCTTGACACCCTTTCATAACCATTTTCAATAACAATGACCTGCTGACATCAGTTTGACATCAATAGCAACAAATGCTTAACAGGTTCATCTTTGAGCGTCATTTTTGGTGCATTAGATTCCTTCACAAGTCTATAAAGAACAATTGAATGTAATGTTACTCTACAAGATCAAGGACATGTTTGTTAGGACTAAGGTGTGATCCACCTTGTAAATCCTATGTCATGGTTCTAAAATCCTTGGAAAGTGTCTCTATATTGGGAAAATATTTTGTAATAGCAATTCTCGCCATTATTTGTAATATACTCATAAGGGGTGATGGGTCCACTAGCAATGGTAAAGGTGGGTTGTGGACATAAATATTTAATATTGTTCTTCCCACATGTGGATGCTTATAATGGGATAGTAAAAGATAAAGAAATTTATAAATGAGTGAGTGTTGGGATTCTCCAAGTGGGAGCTTGGAATGAGGCCATAGGTGTCACTTGCTTTTCCATCATTTATTGCATTTTATGTAATGTTTATCTCTCATGTTTGGGTGCCCAAGTTGGAGGGAAAGTATTCAAGCCAAAATTAGTGTCCATTCATATTTCGAGGAGGTAATCCAAAGGTTGGGGACATTTGGAATGAAGGGTCATCTTTGGGCACCATGTTTGGTGCATTAGATGCCTTCACAAGTCTATAAAATCAACCTCTTGTATGTAGAATTAGGAAGGAATAGTTGAATGTAGTGTTACTCTGCAACAACAAATATAGGTGGATGCATAAGGAGATTGTTCACAGGTACGTAGGCACTTCCATGTTGGAGGCAAAGAGGAGAATGGAAGTGGTATT
Organism: Sequoiadendron giganteum; assembly: GCA_007115665.2. Taxonomy (NCBI): domain Eukaryota; kingdom Viridiplantae; phylum Streptophyta; class Pinopsida; order Cupressales; family Cupressaceae; genus Sequoiadendron; species Sequoiadendron giganteum. The sequence continues at coordinate 24,351,834 of CM021106.1, read as the reverse complement.
GTAATCTCATTTATTTGATGATAATGCATACTTGGTATTTATTTTTGGTGTATTTTTTTTTCTGTAAGGGTTTCTCCAAGTAAATCTTGTGTTATTATTTTGTGTCTCATTGCTGCTATATTATGGTGATGATATTCTTTATTTATTGTTGTTATAAGTTCACATAATTTAGTGTTTACAAGCATGATATGTTGGTATTTTTGGGCATTATAAAGAAGATGGATCTAATCATGGTAATTTCATATTAAGGTAACTTAATTTTCATATTTTCATATAAGTTTCAGTTTTGCATGTTTTTGTAGTCCAAGCCTTTTATCTCATCCATTGAAGTCATATTCGGATATAGATTTCATTTCCTAACAATCGATATTGAACCTATTTATTTCTCATCATTGTTAGGAAAATGTGTCTCAACCTTACAATTACATAAGGTATTGTTGATATGTCAGTGATGGGGCATGGGGGCACAGGGGGTTCTCCTCACAAGGGGTCCAGGGGAAACACACCCTGGTGGGGGCTCAGAGGCAACACCCCTAAAAGGAAAAAATTATTTATATTTTATTATTATAAATCTAGCCCGTTCATCATTAGGTCTTAGATCTAACAACCGATATTTAATTAGCCTGACTTTCCCTAGAAGGCAAATGTATTTTATGAGGGAATTGTATTATGGTTGTGTAATGTGATGTATTCTGAGAGTTTGATAGTGGTTGTGTTGCCTCTGGATCTCTTGTTGGTGATACTCCTATGAGAAGCTTTCTTTACAAGTATATTGTAATCTTTATGATTTTTGAATAATATATTGGGTGGCTTTTGGAGTGTGGGGTTTCTCTCCCAAAAGGGTTTTCCCTACGTAAACCACTATGTTGTGGTATGCATGATATTTATGTTTATTTATGTTTAAGTTTATATAAATATTAATGATTTGTAAAATTTTTGCATTATCCTCCTCTCAAGATTAGTGTAGGATGTTGTTCTTCTACCTTAGCTTCCTTACAATCATTTGGTATCAGAGTTGAAGGTTAACTAGGTTCTAAGTATTCCTTTTTCATTTCCTATCTTGGCAAGCTTATGGGGATTTGTTAGAAGGAATTAGAGGTTGTTGGAAGGATTATAAGGAAGTAATGAATGTTCTTGAGTTAATTTTGTGTTGCATATTTATGAAAATGGAATCCATGGATATTGTCAATGTGATCTATGTTGGGCATTGGAATCTCATGATTATGGATGTTTATGGAGTTGGTTATGTTTTAATAATTTGGATCTCTTCTTTGACAATATGTGTGTATCCTTTTGTTTGGTGGTTTTGTTCCTTTACCTTGTGTTCATGTTGGATGGGTAGAGATATCCTAGTCACATAGAGAAACACTCTCGATTTGGACTATAGAATGGAGTGCTTATGTTGGCTTCATGGTTTTAGCCCTTGGTTACATGAAAGCACTGGAAGATGAGCCACTAACCTCTTTGTGTGTTGTGGATCTAATATGTTTCATATGTTATAAAATCTTGTAAAACTTTGTTTTTCCTATTGCATTACAATTTACTCTTGTTTTTTAATTGTGGGTTTGTACATTTTTTCTTATTCCATTATTCAGATGGCATGTTTGATGTGAATTTTTGGGTGGTTTTATGAATTTCAAATTTATATAGATGGTTTTTCATGTTTTACATGTTAAATAAAATATGTGGTATGTAGATTTGCGATGAGATTGTATTCATGGTGTTCTAGATGAAGACAGCTATAGGACTGCATGGCTTCTTGGAGGGTTCTTATTGATCTATGGTTACTCCTATGTGGGTTTGTTTGGAAAATTACATCTTGCATTGATTCTGGTGTTTGAGTCTTAGTAATCCACATTTTATACCTGAATATCTTTGTTTTGCATGATACTAATGTGGGGTTGAATCTATTTTCAATTATTTGAGATTGGAGAACTAACTATTTATTTCTCCTTTCAGATGTATATCTGTAGATCTTGTAAGATTGTCAAATGTGGATTCTATTTGGAAGGACATATTCTTGGTCACCATTATTACATTGGTATGTTTAATATAGCAAGAGATGGTTATTCGAAGTACTTGATATAGTTGTTCATTTGAATTTATAATAGTTGTTTATGGTGCATGAGAAGCTTTGTTCACTTTGAGTAGAGTTTTGGCAATGATATTGGTCATGATGCTATGTATAACTCGATATTACTTTCAGTTGGAGATTTATGTAATTACATAATGTGTTATATCTTCTTTGTTTCAAGATTTTGGCTCTATTTTTTTCTTGTTGTAGTGTGTAGTGAGCCATGGATAATATTTGATTAGAAGATGGATGGTCTTTTGCAATGGTTGTTGGTGTCATAAGGAGATCTTGGATTCAACCTTTAGATTGCAATAAGAGTTTAATGACATCTTTGGTTCTATTGATAAAGGATATATGGAATTTGTATCTTCTTGGTTTTGAGATTGTGGTTGTACTTTACCTTTTGGGAGATCATGTTGTTGAGTTCTTTGATTGTGTTGGGTCCATGGAGGATCTTCAATTAAGAGATGGTTATCATGATTCCTCGAGAGCTTGGTTACATAGTTCAGTGGGAGCTTTGGCAGTGATGTTGATTAATAATTTTGATGATGGATGGTTATTTTTATGTGATCTCCTTGGAGGGGATGTTAGATCATGATGTCATGATATGTTCCTGATTCTATAGTTGCAATTTTGACAATGTTCTTGTTTGTTCTCTTTGGTTTTGAGTATTAATTATTTTCTTGGAGCTTCATTGATCTTGTAGGGATGCATTTGAAGCTGGAATGGATTGATTGGTATTTTCTCATGGATACTAGAGAGATTTGGGTGAGGCTAAGAGATATCTTATTTATGGGATCATATGTTGATATAGTTACTCTTTGCTGAGGATTTCAAAAGAAAGATTGAGGAGCCTACACCTGGTTATGGATGTGAATCCATTATGGACCTAAAGAGAAGATTGGCATTTATTGGTGTTGTGTGTACAAGACAATCTTGTATCCCATTCTTGGTCTACTCAGCAGGTGAATGACTTGAGAGGTATTGCCTGCCTGAATATCAGATGCATTATTTATTTTGTATCTTTTCTTCTCATATGAGTTAGTCTTGAATATAGAAATTATGAGGACTTGTTGAGAAGAAGATGCATGGTTTATGTATTTTTTTTGTTCTCCTTGTTTTGGTCTTGATCTATGGATCTAGTTCTAAGGACTTATTTAGAGAGGTATAGTAAATGGTTTGTGGCTTTGGGCATATTCCCTTTGTTGTGGGAATAATTGGTTGGTTTGATCTACCTTTGGTATGATAGGTTTACATCTATCACTGTCATATTTTCATTTGATTTGAATATTAGATGTTGATATCCTTTCAAAAACTAGGAATGGTGAAGGAGATCTTACTTTACACAACTTGGTAAATGTTAGTGGAACAAGGATATGGTTTGATTTGTAGGTTCTCTCTTTGGTCGTGGTATTCTTCCTAGATGTTTGGTTTAGTTCATGAAGAACTTGGGAGAGCTATGGAGACTATTTGTGAGAGAGGTATTACAACATATTTGTTTGTGTGATTTTCATATCATTGTATATTTCCTTGACACTATGTAATAGAGGAATTAGCCACATCCTCTATGTGAAGTACTATAGATAGACTTGATATGCCTTGATCTATTTTTAGATTTGACATTACTCATGCAATGAGAGTTTCTGGATATATGTTTGGTTATTCTCTACGATATCTTGGTTTTTTGGTTACTAATGTGATGATGAGTTTGCATGTTTCATTGGATTTGGATCTACAAGTTATGAAATTTGTGGACTAGCTACCCACTTTCTTGCAATGGGATGACTTGGATGTGGATTGTCTATGTCCATGAGATTATTTAAGTGTTAATGCAAACTTGTTAGTTGGCCTTTTTTGTGGTCATTTGTACATTGGTATGTTGCATTGAGATAGGAATATGGATAAATAGATACTTGATTACAGTTTTTGGGTTGGCATATTGATGGCGTGAAGTTCTATCTATGTTTGGTATACCTTGGTTTGAGGTATGGTTAGCTTGGATGAGTTGCAATTTTTGGTGGTTCCTATTCTAGGTGGTATGAGTAAGTTAACTACTAAAATATTTTATAATCATTTGAATCTTATACTTGTGTTCATGTAAATATTGGTGCGAGATTTGGTGACAGTTGATATGTTTCACCTCGGCATGTTCCTTTTTTTCTTCCATAGGTGACATGCTAGAGGATGTGAAGGAAATTTTTTTGCTTGATGGTGGTTATCATAGTTGCTTTTGTAGGTATCTTTCTAGAACATGAGAGCATGGTGAATATTCAAATGGTACATGTTTGGCTAAGGTATGTTTTTCCCTTGCTTGTGATTCCTATGGGTATATTTAAAATGTTGATGTCAATTGGGAGAATGTTAGGATTAAGGTGTCATCCACCTTGTAAATCATATGTCATGGTTCAAAAATCATTGGAAAGTGTCTCTAGGAACTTAGGGTGTATTGGAAAAATATTTTTTAATATTAATTCTCACCATTGTTTGTAATGTACTCATAAGGGGTGATGGGTCCACTAGCAACGGTAAAGGTGATTTTCCCACATGTGGATACTTAGTATGGGATAATAAAAGATAAAGGAAATGATAAATGAGTGACTATTTGGATTCTCCAAGTGGGTGTTTGGAATGAGGCAACAAGTGTCACTTGGTTTTCCATAATTTATTGCATTTAATGTAATGTTTATCTCTCATGGTCGAGTGCCCAAGTTGGAGGGAAAGTGTTGGAGACAAAACCAATTTCCTTTAATATTTTGAGGAGGTAATCCAGAGGTTGGGGACATGTGGAATGAAGGTTCATCTTTAGGTGCCATGTTTGGTGCATTAGTTGCCTTCACAAGTCTGTAAAACCAACCTCTTGGATGTATAATTAGGAAGGACTAGTTGAATCTAGTGTTACTCTACAGAAACAAGGATAGGTGGAGGCATAAGGAGGTTTCTCATAGGTACACAGGTGCTTCCATGTTGGAGGAAAAGAGGAGAATGGAAGTGGTTGTATTGTAATCTCATTTATTTGATGATAATGCATACTTGGCCTCTCTTCTTAGTGGAGTTTTTTCCCGCAAGGGTCTCTCCACATAAATCTTGTGTTATGTGATGATCTTGTGTTGTTTTTTTGTGCCTCATTGCTGCTATCTTATGGTGATGATATTCTTTATTTATTGTTGTTATAAGTTCACATAATGTAATGTTTACAAGCACGATATGTTGGTTGTTTTTGGGCATCATAAAGAAGATGGATTTGATCATGGTAATTCCATATTAAGGCAACTTAATTTTCAAATTTTTATATAAGCTTTAATTTTTCATGTTTTTGTAATCCAAGCCTTGTATCGCATCCATTGAATTCATATTTGGATAGAGATTGAACTTCCTAACAATCGGTATTGAACATATTTATTTCTCATCAAGCTTGAGGCATAAGGATGTTCACAAGTGCACAAGTGCTGCCATGTTGGAGGCATAGAGGAGAATGAAAGTGGTTGTATTATAATCTTGTTTATTTGATGATAATGCATACTTGGCCTCTATTCTTGGTGGGGTTTTCCCCTATAAGGGTTTCTCCATGTAAATCCTATGTTATGTGATGCTCTTGTGTTGCTGATTTGTGCCTCATTGATGCTATCTTATGGAGATGATATTCTATATTTATTGTTGTTATAAGTTCACATAAGGTATTGATTGCAAGCATGATATGTTGGTTACTTTTTGGCATCATAAAGAAGATGGATCTAATCATGGTTTTTCCATATTAAGGCAACTTAATTTTCATATTTGTATATAAGTTTATTATCTTTGTGTTGCTGTAGTCCAAGCCTTGTATCTCAACCATTGAAGTCATATTTAGATAGATATTGAATTTCTTAACAATCGATATTGAACCTATTTATTACTCATCAAGTGGGCCCCTACTATATCCTCCCATCTACCCATGTACCGTCAAACTATATCCACCCTCCCACCCTATAGTACCCCCCAACCTAGATACATTTTTAATTTTGGGTGAGAATATATATATATATATATCATTTTAAAATTCAAAACGTACATCACTTCTAAGCATTCCAAGTTGAAAAATTGTATTTGCACTAATCATTTTCTTTATAGAAGTATGACAATTATGAACTTTCACCTTGATAGATTAATTGAAAGTTAAGAACCCTAAGCTATGAAAAATAATTTAGTGTCCTAAAGGTTAACTTAAGGTAAATGGTTTCATGTGGATTGAAACTTTAAATATTCCCCCATCAATTAATCTTCAAAAAAGAGGGATTGTTGGTCTAAACGAATGCATTCTTCACGTTTAAGAGGAAGAGTCTCATAGACATTTACTTTTATCTAACCCCTTTGTCACATTTTTTCACCACTTATGGTGTGATTTGTTAGAAATTTTATGAAATAATTTTGAGTATATCCAAGACTCTCTTATGAATCAAGGGTAACCTTCATTCAAGCTCAAATCCCTTAATATTTTGTACGATATCACATACATACAATTATATATAACCAGTATGTGTGTCAATGTATGTCTCCATAGAGATGTATACATGTGAATAATATTAATGTATGTATATGTATATATGTGTTTGTAAATATAAATGCATAATTATATACACAAACAAACTTGTATATAACCAATGCATAATAATCTTTATTTACTTGTAGGATCATTGCGGCTCCAACCTTACAATTTTAGTTTTTTTTTCCTTTTCTTCTTTTTTTGTTTTATAATATAGCTCTAGTTTCATTTTTGATGGGTTGCTTATTTGGCATAACCTATTTTAATCTCATCCATATATGGTGAGAGCAATTGAAGTTATGGTGATGGTTTTGACAACTGAGTGGATTCCTTCTTTATTTTCCACTAAGCATGTTGTTTTGGGACCATCATTATTATCCACGATACCAATTCATGCTTTTTGGTTTTCTTGGGAGTAAATATAATTAATCAAGATTGCATATGGACATAGAGGGAAGGAAAATGAAAGTGATGAGATTTTTTTCAACATATCATAGGTGTGATGAGTAATTGAAGTTATGGTGATGGTTTTGGAAACTAACTATGTTCCTCCTTTATTTTCCACCACTCATTCTATTTTGGGACCATCGTCACTATCCACAATACCAAGTCACACCTTTTGGTTTTCTTGGGAGAAAATTGAATTAATCAAGATTGCATATGGATATAGAGGGAAGGAAAAGGAAAATGGTGAGTTTTTTTAACATACCATAGGTGTGAAGGAAATGGAAGAGTGATATCTTTTTTGGAAGACCCAGTTCTAATAGATGCAAAAACATTTTTTGAAATTTTTTGGCTTGCAATCCATTAGTTTATAAGAATCTTTTTTGCATATCTTGTAATGTTGCATGTATGGAAGAGAAAAAATACTTAGCAATGATGATTTTATTTAGTCTTTCATTTTGTGGTTGTCAAATCTTACATTGGAAAGCCTTGAGATTTTACTTGTTTGGTCTAAGTATAATAATATTGGAGTGTGTGGTTATGTAGCAAGGAATTTCCCTAGTTTTGTAAGTCTATAGCCCATTTACGTATGATAAGGTTTTCAAAGGTGTAACTTTCCTTGAAAAATGGAGCTCTAGAGTGATATCAAGTCTAAAATATGAAGTTTGTGGCATACATGTTTTGTACTATTGAAAAATAAACTCAAAGCTATCTATGTATAATTGGTTTTCTAAATCTAATCAATCTTTCTTGAGCCTATGAATTTAATATTTCTAAATTTATATTCCATGTTTTGAAGAAAAATGTTGTGAATACAAAATTAGCCTCTATGGGTATCCCTATGAGAATGTGTACTCTGTGTAATCAAGTTGAAACTATAGAGAATCAATTTTTATTGCCAATTTTATTTTTTACTTTGGTCCTCTTTTCTTGGTAGCAGGTTGGGATGAAATACTAAAGACAGTTTTACCTAGTTTGAAATTTTATTTGGTTATCTGAAGGATTTTTCTATTGAACTTAATAAATGATGCCTTGTGCTTACTAATGATATTTTGTGGCTTAGCTATTAAAAGAGGAATGAGGCGATTTTATAAGGCAAAGGGAGATACCTTACTGAGTTTCAATTTGAACTCACCCTTAATATCATTCTTTTGGAGGTCAACATGATTTTGGGAATTCCTAAGGAGAGATTCTTGATCCTTCTAGAGGAAGGACTTGCTAATGTTTACAAGGAGATCAAGAGGGCCCACTTTTGTCCCTGAAATAGGAGCAACCTAAAGAAGAATGAAATGAAAACACTTAATGAATACATGAATATGCATAAGTTAATATACTTGAGAAGTTCAAAATATTGAACCATTAATGAGGACCAATTTTACTATTCCACAAAATATTAATGTTAGAAATAACTCCATAAAATTCAGTAATGACTCCTTGAATTCTATGGGCATTGATAATCAAATGAGTAGAATAGTAGAGAATAAAAAAATCCAAGCATCCCTAATAGTGGATCTTTCGAGGTTGTGGGTAAGACAACTTTGGATAGTGATATCACACCCTTGAAAGAGCCACTATTTAAGGGAGACTTTGTTCTCATTGAAGCTAAAATCAATACTACATAGGACTACGCTATAGATAAGTATATCATTAGAGAAGAGTTGGACAAGCTTATGTAGAAAATGCTCAACAATTGGCCTTAGAAAAAATAAATGTCAAAGCTAAAGAGGAAAGGAAAACACTAAGAAAGACCTCCCAAATGTTGTTAGACACAAGTCCCTTAGGTGAACCACAAGGGGACAAGCCAATTAACAAGATTAAAAGGAAAAAGGTTGTATTAACCCTCTTTTTTGGTGGGTTGAAATGGAAGTTGATAAAATTGAGGAAACAACCATTAAAGAAGATAAAAAGGGAAACCAAGAGATCAAGGGTCTAACAATAAGAAGTTTATCAAAAAAGGAAAAGAAGGAAAAATGCCAAAATGTTTTCATAGACTTTATAAGAATCAAAGACCTAAAAAATATTCTAACACTTTTAAATGATTGTTAAGGTTTTCAGCTAGAATGTTAGACGTTTAGAATCACAAGTAAGTAAATATGTTTTGAGGTATTTTTGTAATAATAGACATGACAATGATTTTCTTTGTTTGTAAAAGGTAAACGTTATGGACTTCCAACTAGATTGTGTTTTGAATTTTTTGTGGGAAAATTCTAAGGCATTCCATATCTTGCAAGATAAGGATAAAGGAGGCTAAGCCATTTTGGTTAACACTAATTGGATCCAATTTATTGTCAATAGTGGTTGTTCTCCCTACAATAGAGTAGTTTGGGTTATTTTTGAAAAAGATGATTGTCAATTTGGTATTTACTCTACTTATGCACCTAATTATTATAGGGAAATATGTTCCTCATGGAGCTAGATGGCCAACTCACTACCAAAAAACCATGGATTCTAGGAGGAAACTTCAATATGATCGAGTACAAGGAAGACAAAATTGGAGGGAAGGAAGTTATATGGAAAGGAAATGAACACTACTTTTGGTCTAAATGAAGAGATATCATGGCCTAAAGGATCCACTAGAAATAAACAAAGGCAACAACAAACAAATTTGGTTCACATGGTGTAACAACCAAAGTCATGGAAAAATAGTCTATTCAATTCTTGATAGATTTTATGTGAATAAGGATCTATTATCTTATGTTCATGAAAAATATAATAACCCAATCTTGGTCTTTCCTTCTACCATGTCAAATCACTCATGTATTGAAACCTCTATTTTGGTTGGTTAGAATAATCAAAAGAGTGAATTCTCTAGTAATCATATGTTTAAACTTAATGTCTCCTTGCTTAGGTGTACTGCCCCACCACGCAACCCTAGAGGAAGCTGCAATTAACTACTTAAACGGACTAATAATTTTATTTTTTTTAAGTACAATTAATAAGCAAGTTCACTAACTAATGCCAACAACCTCTAAGGTTATGAGACAGAGGTTATCTAGAACCTCGACAAAAAACATGAATATAAACCATGTCAATTAATTAATTAATAAATAAAGCACATGCATTCCAATTAAGATGGTTTACATCAAGCAGAAGAGATAACTTTTAATTTCACTAATCATAATTAAATAATATGGTTACAACTCTCATTCCTCGAATGAGGCAAGTCCAAAGAATAAGATTACAATTACAACTTTCCACCTTGATAACAACTGAGGGGTGATAAATTACAAGAACAACTGAAAAGAAATGAAGCAAGAATTGAAATTGAATCCAACGAGCTCTCCAACTAGGAATCTCATCCACACGAACATGAAGAAAGCCCAACAGATTTAGGTACATGCCACCCAACCAAGTGGAACCCAAAGGCCCACCCCCCGTGCTAGGAGATAGTAACAAGGGATCCTAGCCAAGACCATCTACCTCTAGACACAGGCTAACACAAAACTGAACCAAACTAACACAACCAAACACATGTACCACACAAGTACAACTCTAACAAGGTCACAATGCTTCCACATAAACAGCAGATCAAGTATGTTACGAGAACCATACACACAGAATCAAATACCGACCATGGTCACATTATGTATGTTATGAAAACCATACCCACAAAAAAATAAGTACCAAAGTTATGTTGTCCCAGACAGAGTGTCATCACACAGTTCATCATGAGTTACCCACTGCGGATCTTCATAGGCTTCGGCCCCCATAATGGGTTATCCCGGTGGCCTCAATCGATCCCCGGCCCTCATACTTACTAATGTGGGATCAAATACCTATCATAAAGACCAGATAGAGAGCCTTGCCATTCTAGGCCTTCCCACTCACCCCAAGTCTAAACAAGCACTTGTGAATATGAGTGAGGACAAAACTTATCTTGATTAGTGTGAAGTACCACCTAACCTCTAAGTACATTACTTTAGTTATCACTTGATTAACTACTTCTGTAGGTTACCCAATCTTACCTCTTACGGGCTTTGGCCCCTAACGGAAGCCACTCTTCTACTTGACAACACACACAACTTCCAATTCCCAAAGGGTAACAAAGTGCAACAAACAAGATATCACGACCACTCCTTTCTCAAGAGGTGACATAAGTTCAAACCCTCTCCAACAATGGAGGTACCAAACATAATCAAGCCACTCCTTACCAGGAGGCATAAATCACATAATCCACTCCTAATCCAAGGAGGCACATAACACCCCGTTCGTGGAAACTGGGTAAATAACTGATAACTTCCCATGCACTACCCAAGGGATTCAAAACAGGTTGACAACATGACACGACAACCCACATAAAATAAGATCCCCATCTGGAAGACTTAGCAACCCTTCTGGCCAGTTTTCCCCAATGCGATAACGTAAGAGATTACTTTTAAACAAGCAGCTTAATCAGAATTAACTCTACTTCGGATTCCCTAAATCCACATCTTTCATTTGCATCCAGTAATTAATAGCCTTAAGAAAACTGAATTAAATATTCTCTCTTTAAAACGAAAGATAAAATTCAAATCAAATGTTTAATTTCACTAATTGTTTCAATGGTAACAAGTAATCATTTATCTTTCTACGTTTTAGAATATAACATTTAGAAATTACGATAGGTTTATTGCAAAATAAATTATTAAATAATCATGATGCTAAACACATTTCTTGTCAATTCTAAGTTTAACCTTTCAAAAATGCATTTAAAATTTCAATTGATAATTTGACTAAAAACTACATATTCTAATTCTCATATGTACATTTAAAACATAATCATTGATTTAAATCAATATTTTTACAATATGCCATAGTGAAATATTTAAAATTATTTAATCCAATTACCAAAATAATTCTCCCATTAATGTGTATATCAAATAATACACATATTTAATTATTTAATTATTAATACTTTAATATTATAAAATATAATATTAAATATTAATATATATTATTTTAATATTATATAATATAATAATACATATTAATATATTATATTATACTAATATCATAGTATTATATATTATAATAATAAATATTAATATTTAATATTATAAATATATAATACTAAAATATTAAATAAAATAAAATATATATAAAAAAAAACAACCACCACTTACCTCGGTCCGCGTGTGCCCCACACCCCATTAATGGGGGCGATTGTGTGTAAATACAGTCGTCCCATGTGGGCGCGGTCGCGAAGGGGAGAGGGGAGTGCGCTAGGCACAGCTCCCTCCACTCGCCTCCCATGGGGGGCGCGGTGGGGGTGAGCCCCCAGTGACCTCCCCCAAAAAAAAAATTATTATTTGAAACCCCTAAAAAAAAAATGTAAAATCAGTTTTACTGCGGATTTATTTAAAATAAATCCGCCCATTTTATTCCAGTTTTCAACACAATATCTTTAACAGAAAGTGTATATGCATATATATATACCCATATATACATATACTATATAAATTTTCCTTTTGCAAATATATCAAATCAAAAAATTAATTGGGTAAAAAATTATGGGTAGAATCATTTTCAACATACTGAGAAGTTCATTTCAAAACAGGGTTTTTGCAAACAAAATTCATATCCAACATGGGTTTAAAATTTGATACCAAATTTAACATGAAGTTTTCAACTTAGATCTGGTTTTGAATTTTCCATCATGCATTCCAAACACAAAACATTTATAAATGTATTTACAAACAATTAAAACTAAAGAAATGAACCTGGTATTTTCAATTTGAGGAGGTCCAGATGATGCTTAGCTTCCAACCTTGCTTCCAAATCTAGTTCCACAAGTTTTTACAGCTTAAATCCCAAAACCCACAAAATCCAACAATCCCTCCTCTTTCTATTTCAACCTTTTCCAAAATTTTCATCCTCCAAAATTGTGAAGAAAAATTCAATAATAAAGAAATTCTTCAAAAAATATCATGCACCAACCCTCATAAATTTTTGAAAACAGAATAGCAAATATCTTCCTCTTTCAATTTTGAATTCAAATTTTCTAATTTGACTTTTAAATATTTTCTTTAATTTTCAATTTCAACCAATATGCATAAGTTTCCAAAATGAATAATTTAACTTACTTCAACAACATAAATTTAATTAATTAATAAAATAGATTTAATCAACGATTAAATTATTTATTAATCCAATTAAATTAATAATAAAATAAATTACATTTCAACATAAACCAAATAAGGTAATCGACAATTTAACTTTAAACACATATATTTTAACTTTTTTCTAATTTGCAACTTTAAACTGAAATCAAAGCTAGATGATAAAATTAAGGCAAATTGATCAATATTAAAACAAATTAACCTGACTCACACCAGATGACACACTATGACTAGGGTGACGACTTGGCACGGAAAACCTAGCTACTATCTCCCAATTGAATATCGTTGGGTATTGGACACTCTCAAACCTGTGAAACTAGGTGGAGTTGATGTCATGTACTTGTCAACCTGTGAACAAAGAGTATATCCACATGCGTATATATGTCATAATTAAAACACACCGTGAAGAGGAAATCACGGAATCGCAGGGCGCTCGCAAGCGAGTGATGTGATACCGTCCCCTTCACCAATACAGTGTAACTAACTGACAAATCTAACATACTAATATAATCCCGAGCATATAACATCATTAATCCGAATATCCATTTATGCTAATTCAAAACTTGTCATAATGATAACATCATATTAAAATACCATCACATCAAAATAGAACATTAACGTCGCGTATAGATAGTGATCAAATAGCAGCCGAGTACCATAGTCAAGGTACTAACATAAAATACAACAAAAAGGAGCAGAACATTGTTTGATCAAAGGGACAAAACGGAGGGGTATTACATTAGGAATCAAGGTTGTCTTGATGGAATCAAACCTACTAATAATCTTGTTAAAAACTATTATAAGGGGGTCTATGTTATCAAGCAATGGGATTACTTAGTTTATGTGTGGAGAAAAATCTATAAAACAATGGGTAAAAATAAGACCTTAGATAGAAAAAGATTTGAAGGAACCCTTGAAGAGATTTTTTTGTCTCTTGAACGGGAGTTGCAAATAAATAAAGATTGCTTGATGAAATGATTAAGACAAATAATATTCTTAGGATATTGTAGAACTATTAAAATCAAGGAGCTAAAGTTAGAGAAAATATGAATTGATTAAGGAAGGGGATAAAGGTTCTATGTATTTTTTTAATCATATCAAGTTAAAATAAAATAAGGAAAGAGTTGGACCTATTGAACATGAAGGTAATACCTCTAATGATGGTTCCTTCATAAATGAGGCCTTCCAATCCTTTTATTACAAACTATTTTTCATGGATGGTGATAACCAAGTAAAAGAGGCAAGAAGGTCATATGTAAGATGGTTAGGGAAGAAGATGCTTTGGAACTCAGTAGAGATATCGCAAAGGAAGAGATTATAAATATCATTAATTCCTTTTGTAATGGAAAATCAACTAGATGTGATAGACTTCTAGTTGAATTTTATAAAACTTACTCTAATAAATTGATGGAGGTTTATCAAGAATCTTTCGAGAAAGAGTCTCAAAGAAAATAGATTAATAGAGGAATTGTCAAAATAATTCCAAGGGAATGGAATAAGACTCGTTAAAAACTAGAGGCCCGTCACTTTACTTAATGTTTCATACAAAATTTTGGCTTTCTCATATTGATAGAGATTATGAAAAGAGTGTTTTTTTGAGTTTGAAATGTTGGAGGCATGGTTTCCCTCCTAAGTTCTACAAATGGATTAGTATTTCATTCAAGGATTCTATTACTCAAATTTATGTCAATGATGAACTAAATGACCCATTTCCCCTTCAAAGATCTATCAAGAAAGGGTGTCTAATTGCACCTACCATATTTTTGATCACTATAGATGTCGAAAAAGATAAAGTATCCCTCCAATCAATGTTATTTGTCTCCTTAATAATGAAAAATTTCTTACTGCCCAATTTGTAGATGACACTATTCTCTTTGTTGAAATGAAGGAAGCTAACTTTACTATGATAAATAGATTTTTTTTGTTGCAAAGCTTCTGGAGCCGAGGTTTTTGATGGTAAGTCTACATTTTAATTTGGCATAATACTCCTCATAAATGGCTTAAAGGATAAAAAAGGTAGTAGGGGGACTAGTACTATTGGCAAATATCTTGGCATCCTATTCTCCATTAATCCTTCATTGAAGGATATGCAAGAATAGATGTTCCACAAGATTGATTAGAAACACTAAAATGGAAAACTCATGTTTAGTTTAGTTAGGAGAGTTCAAGTTACTCAAAAGTTTCTTGCTTCGCATAGTATTTATTACTCTTCACCTTGATTGTTCAACAATGATTAGTTTAATAGAATTCAGAAGACTCTTCGAGACTTCTTATGGATTAATAGTAAATAAAGTAATAAATGATAGTTCATGTTACTCATATGGTTCTCAATTCACATAATATTTAGTTTGATAAAATTTGGAATACTCTTAAATACTTCTTGTGGTATGATCATAAAGGATTTAATACAATATATATTGTTAATTGGTCACGGTGTTGTTTGCCTAAATCCCATAGGGGTTGGGGTTGAAAGGTTTGAAGATTCAAGGTATTTCCCTAGCTATTAAGTGGATTGTGAAAGACTTCGATGCAATTAAACCATGAAATTTTTTAATCAAAAATAATATTTCTCTTTCTAAACCCAAAAAAGGAACTAGGTTGCCCTCCACCCTCATGATTTTCTTTTTAGTAATTTTGCAATCAAACTCTCTAGATCCTATGTTTTTAACAACATTTTGAGGGCTTGGGGAGTGTAAAATATTTGATTAAAGATAGTAATTCTTTCTCTAGAGCTACTAGAAAATTCATTGCTTATATATTTGTGTGGTAGAATTATCTGGAATGGAATAATAAACCCCTTGCTCTAACCCAAGGGTGTTCTACCAATTTTTGGTATTCAAAAGGTATTTCTAACTTCAAATATATTTTTGATAATGACAATTTTGGAAGAATAGGAAAGGTTGGAAATATAATTTCATAACCCTCGTGATCAAAGGATAAATTATTCCATTTTTAAAAGATCCATGTACAACATGAATTTTCCCATCCCCTTATTTTTGAACATTGAAATCTAGATGAATTTCAAATGGAAAGATGGTATTATTTTTTATCAAATGTCTGCTAGAAGAATATATGCAATACTTTCTAATACAAGGGAAATGATTGTTTTCTTGAATAATAATTGGAATCTTCATTAGTTCAACTCTAAATGATCCTATTTGTTGAGTATTATCTATTCTTCTATTATTATTTTAGATGGCTACTTATTTTGAGAAAAAATGCTATGTATGTTGAATGTTTCCATGGGTATCCCTATGAGAATGTGCATAATTACTATGTATGTTAAATTTCTCCATGAGTATCCCTATGAGAATGAGCACAATGTAGTCAAGAAACTATAGAAAATCTTTTTTTATTCAATTTTTTTTTTCTACTTTGATCCTCTTTTCTTGGTAATAGGCTAGGATAGGATATTAAAAAAGGTTTTACCTGGTTTTAAATTTTACTTGGTCATGTGAGAAATTTTTGTTGAGCTTGATGAGTTTTTCCTTGTGCTTACTAATGAGATTTTGTAGTTTATCTAAAAAAAGGGCAACAAAAATATTTTTCAAGGTGAAAGGAGAAACCTTACAATTTCAAGCATAAACTCACCCTTAATAGCATTCTTTTGCAAGCCACCATTATTTTGGAAATTCCTAAAGAGATATTCCTAATCTTGTTGGAGGAAGAACTTACTATTAGGCATTCTAGGACTTATTTCCTAACTGGTTTCCTTATAGGACCTATTCACACCTAGTTCTTAAGTTTACTTGGGTAGCTTCTAGAGTACACCTAGGATACTTATCTCTTTGTGTCTCATTCCATATGATTATAACACTTGTCTTAATCCTATACATTCCTAGGTCTCACTTTTCCTTTATAATTACGGCTTCTCTTGTACATTATGCATCTTATGAATATTGTATTCATAAGTGTGTTCTTGATTGGTAGAAAAAATATTTTGTTGTTGCTTCTCTCTTGTGTGTGAAAGGTTTAGTGTTGGAAATTTGTTGATATTGGTTGTCTACTTCAACATGGTATTAGAGTTTTGAATATGTTATGCCCTTCTCAATTTTATAGATTTTATGCCATCAAACTTTGCTAAGAGCATCCTGGACCATATCTGACTCCACAGTTGACTCCAAAACGACCAAATCTATATCAATTGACAGTAAACATGATATAGTTTGGAGAAAGTCATATATTGTGTTTTTTCTTCTTCCCTACCCCCTCGTATGACCACCTATATCATTGGAATCATCCTATACTATACAGGTCATCAAAATATTCTATAGGTCAATTTCTTTAATCAAGTAAAAAAATTATAATATCTTATTTTTCAAAAGTTTTCTACATAAAAAACATTAAAAAAATTATTGTTAGTATAGGGGTCTGTGGACCCTCATACAAAATAGATATTCCATACTACAAGACATGTTGACTTTAGTGGGCCTCACACCCAATGGCTATAAGTGCTAAGCACTTGAGCTTTGGTGTTACTGCCAAGTGTCTAAGCTAAGTGTTTCGGTGCTAAGGGCTTTGACGCTTAAAGCTCTTAACTCAACGCTCAAAACCCTCTAGCTAGTGCCACTAGTGGGCATTGCCACCACCATCCAAAACCCCTTGAGCACTATCGAAACTCTGCTCTTTCCAAGCGTCACCCACAAGCCACCAACCCTCCTTTTTTGCCTAGGAGGAGCATTTTTTTCCAATAAAGCACAACTTTACGCTAGAATATTAGATTTTTGTAATTGAGTAGTTAATAAAAATATGTCTTAATGAACTTTGTTACAGTATAGTTGATTCTTCCAAATTTTGTTATTTTTTTCTAGTTTGACTAGATTTAAGGTACATCTTGCATTATTTTTTTGTAACTAGCATAACTTTGCAATACATAATCAAATTTTTAAAATTTCTTTTTAAAACAATTACTCAAAAATTCACAAGGAATATATTTGTAACCTTTGTTTGATAGACTTTATAAGAATCAAAGACCTAAAAATTATTCTAACACTTCTAAATGATTGTTAAGGCTATTAGCTAGAATGTTAGATGTTTATAATCCCAAGTAACAAAATATATTTTGACGTACTTTTGTAATAATAGACCTAACAATGATTTTTTCTATTTGTAAAAGGTAAACATTGTGGACTTCCAACTAGATTGAGTTTTGAATTTTGTGTGGGAAAATTCTAAGGCTTTCCATGCCTTGCATGATAAAGGTAAAGGAGGCTAAGCCATTTTGGTTAACACTAAGTGGATCCAATTTATTGGCAATAGTGATTCTTCTCCCTGCAATAGAGTAGTTTGGGTTATTTTTGAAAAAGATGATTGTAAATTTGGTATTTAATCTATTTATGCACCTAGTGATTATATGGAAATATGTTCCTCATGGAGCCAAATGGCCCACTCACTACCCAAAAAAACCCTAGATTTTAGGAGGAAAATTTTATATGATTGAGTACAAGGAAGAGAAAATTGGAGGGAAGGAAGTTAGGTGGAAAGGAAATGAACTCTCCTTTTGGTCTAAATGAAGAGATATCATGGCTTAAATGATCCACTAGAAAGAAACAAAGGAAAACAAAGTTGGTTCACATGGTGTAACAACCAAAGTCAAGGATAAATAGTCTATTCGAGGCTTGATAGATTCTATATGAATAAGGATCTATTTTCTTGTGTTCATGACAAAGATAATAACCCAGTCTTGGTCTTTCCTTATACCATGTCAAATCACTCATGCATTGAAACCTCTATTTTGGTTGGTTAGAATAATCAAAAGAGTGAAGGCTCTAGTAATCATATGTTTAAACTTAATGTCTCCTTTGTTAGGGATCAAGGTTGTCTTGATGGAATCAAAACTACTACTAATCTTGTTAAAAACTATTAAAAGGGGTTCTTTGTTATCAAGAGATAGGATTACTTTTTTTGTGTGTGGAGAAATATTTATAAGACAATGGGTAAAAATAAGGCCTTGGATAGAAAAATAATTGAAGGCACTCTTGAAGATATTTTTTTTTGTCTCTTGAAGGGGATTTGTAACAAAAAAAACATTGCTTGATGAAATGATTAATACAAATAATCTTCTTAGGAGATTGTAGAACTATTAAAATGAAGGAGCCAAGATTGGAGAAAATATTAATTGATTAAGGAAGGGGATAAATGTTCTATGTATTTTTTTAATCATATCAAGTCAAAATAGAATAAGGAAAGAGTTGGCCCTATTGAACATAAAGGTAATACCTCTAATGATGGTACCTTCATAAAGGAGGCCTTCCAATCCTTTAATTAGAAACCATTTTCCTGGGGGGTGATAACCAAGTAAAAGAGGAAAGAAGGTCATACATAAGATGGTTAGGGAAGAAGATGCTTTGGAACTCAGTAGAGATATCGCAAAGGAAGAGATTATAAATACCATTAATTCATTTTGTAATGAAAAATCTCCTAGCAATGATGGACTTCTAATTGAATGTTATAAAGCTTACTCTAATAAATCGATGGATGTTTATCAAGAATCTTTCGAGAAAGAGTCTCTAGGAAAATAGATTAATAGAGGAATTATCAAACTAAATCCAAAGGAAAGGAATGAGATTAATTAAAAACTAGAGGCCCGTCACTTTACTTAATGTTTTATACAAAATTTTGGCTATCTCATATTGACAGAGATTATGAAAAGAGTGGTATTTTGTGTTTGAAATTTTGGAGGCATAGTTCACCTCCTAAGTTCTACGAATGGATTAGTATTTGATTCAAGGATTATTTTACACAAATTGATGTTAATGATGAACTGAATGACCCATTTCCCATTCAAAGATCTATCAAGCAAAGGTGTCCAATTGCACCTACCCTATTTGTGATCACTATAGATGTTTAAAAAGATAAAATATCCCTCCAATTAATGTTATTTAAATCCCTAATAATGAAAAATTTCTTAATGCCCAATTTGTAGATGGCACTACTCTCTTTGTTGAAATGAAGGAAGCTAACTTTACAAATATGATAAATAGATTTTTTTTGTTGCAAATATTTTCAAGCTGAGGTTTTTGATGGTAAGTCTTTTTTAAAATGAAGGTAAATTTGTAGCTTAAAACTTGTAAAACTATGAAACTGTAGATCTAATTAAGTATTATGTCACAATTATTTATGTTTGATTAATCTATTTAGATCAATTTTACCAATTGTAGAAAGAGACAGAAGTTTGTAGAAGAATGAGATAGAAGATAGAAGTGACACAAAATATACGTGGAAAAACCCTTTCGGGGAAAAACTCCACTAGAATCAATAGTACTTGTATTATTTAACCTTAGAACAAGATTACAATAACACTGTATCAATCCTTGATTGATATGCTTATTTTTTCTTCAACAATGCTTCTTCACAACCTAAAATAAACTCTCATGAAACTGTCATACACTTTCTACAATAAATAGACAAGTATGAGCATGTAAAACTCATAATATTTGTCAATTACAAGAGCATAAAGTACCTCTCAAAAACCTATGCCTGGATTTGGCAAGTAGAGTTCCACTATGTAAACAAAAGTCAAACCAAAGTCTTCCTCAAAGTTGGCGCCCCAAACTGAACACTTAACTGAACTTTGGTCAAGAAGATATCTTGTAAACTCCACCTCAAACTTGGCACCCAAGAATGGGCCCACTTAATTGAGCCTTGTAAATATCTTCTTATGCAAAAGGTTTTAACTAAAATATGCCAACTTGGGCTGCCAAGGTGGGCCCAAGTTGATCTTAGTTAATTGAAACATATCTCTCCATCAATTTATCCAAACAATATGCATGATTGATCATCCCCACTTAATTGAAAGTATCCACCTGTTATCTATCATGCAACTGAAGTCGTTAGTCAATTCAACTAATATACAACTCAAAATAACTACATGCAATTGAAGATAACTGAACCATAACTAAACTGAACTGAAATGAACTGAACTGATACTGGACCGATAGTGCCACTTCACTCTTGTAAATATCAATCCCTATTTTGTAGGAACCTAGACATGCATTACTGAAGTGTTATCAATCCTCCAAATAGTTAACTGAAACAAGGTGGGTTCCACCTTCCATGTGGGTGCCCCATGTGCTCCTATTATTTAGAAACTCTTCTTGGATGCCCCCACATGTTCCTATTATTTAGGAATAATTACAAATTTCAATTTACATGTTCATTTCATTCGAATTTAATCTCTTTCTAATCCAAGTGTTGGGGAACACTTTCCAAGGGCTTAAGAGATACATGAAATATATTTAGGATTGCAATTAAATGGCATCCTATTCCCAACATTCTCCCTCTTGACATTATACATTGCAATTATTCTAAACAAGGAATCATTATTATAAATCAAGTACAGGACTCAAGGCCAATGGCCTTCCTGCACCAAAATAACTTATCTATAGGAACTGGTTTCGTAAGATAATCTACAACATTAATCAAAGTGTAGCACCCCTCCAATTTTCTTATGTTTTTAGACAGTGCTTTTACTTTGATAGACCATGATACTATGTTGTTATTTGATCGCTGACATTGGAGTGATGATGTTATTTATATTTAGATGTGATGGCACAATATATTGATGTTAATTTTTTATGGCATGATTTTTGGTTAGCATAGTTGTTTATTTGAGCTAATATTGATATATGATCATCTGTAGTTAATTGGTGTTTTAGTTTCAACAGTTTCAATGTGACATTGTATTGGTGAAGGGAACGAGATTGCATCACTCACTTGCAAGTGCCCTACGATTCCATGATTTTTTCTTCATGGTGTGATTGATTATGATCTATATACATGTACAACATATGTTTTGATTGTAGGATTGCAGGAACATGACATCGCCTCCACCTGGATTCACAGGTTTGAGAGTGTCAATTACCCAACGGAATAGTTGATTGGGAGATAGTAACTGGGTTTCCTTGTCAAACCACAACCCTAGTCACAGTGTGTCGTCAGTCCTTGTTTTGGCCAAGCTTGTTGTCATGTTGTCCTCGTTTTCCTTGTTGTTTTAATTTTTTTTGCAAGGTATGCTCTATGGGAAATTAATGCTTAAATTTTTTATAAGTGATTATTTAATTAATCTTGATTAATATTGTTAG
Organism: Sequoiadendron giganteum; assembly: GCA_007115665.2. NCBI lineage: Eukaryota > Viridiplantae > Streptophyta > Pinopsida > Cupressales > Cupressaceae > Sequoiadendron > Sequoiadendron giganteum. The sequence goes on along the minus strand of CM021106.1, from coordinate 24,329,616 downwards.
AAGCTTTATATTTGATTTAATTAATTAAATTTAATTTACTTTATAAAGTAAATTAATCTTTGAGATTAGATTTATTTTATGAAGTGATTAAATTAATTAGATTAAGTTTAATTAGAAATTAATATGTGATTTTGAATTATTAAATGCACAAATATCTTGTAAAAATCTTAGAGGAAATATCTATGATTTGGTTGGAAAGATATTTTATTTGTGACATGTGTTAGAAAAAATTAAATACTGTTGTGGGGAATTAATTCTCGAAGAGAATAGTTGCATTAACTGAAAGAAGAAAGAGGCTACTTCATGGCAATGAGAAAATATATTTGGGGAGGTTGTTGAAAATCAAAGGAGGTTGTAGAAAATTGGAGGAGGTTGTTGAAAAGGGTTGTTGAAAAATGGGAAAGAGGGTCTCGGGAAAAAATTGGCTTTGGTTTTGTTTTCATCTTTCTGGAAAAGTGGATAATTTGGAAGAAACTTTGGTAAATTGGAATCTAAAGGCAAAACTCTACTTAAAACATTATTTCCTCAAGCATCTAGGAATAGGTTCTTTAATTGCTTTGTTTAATTTTAAATTGGAAAGGATATTAGAATAATTTGTTGTTTTGGAAAACATTTCCTATACAATGAAGAAAACTTATTGGTTTTAAAAGCTTTGATGTGTTTTGAAATTGGAAAATTATCGTAAAATCTTTAGAACTTTTGTAGAAATTGATTTTAAAAAATAGAATTCCCAGAAAGATTTTATAGAGAAATCTGAAAACCTCTATAGGGATTATTTTTTAAACAAAAGAAATTCCTGAGGAAAAAAAATAGAAGATTTGGAAAATCACTGTAGAAATGGATTTAAAACCTTCCTGTCAAAATTTGTGGAAAATATTCTTTATATGGGAAAAGATCTTCTTCTAGAAGATTATTGTTTTTCTCCAATTAATTTTACTTGGTTGGGAAATTCAAAACCTTTGGAAGTTTTTGTAAATACTTCTTGTAGGAAACTTTTTGTGAAAATAAATTGCCCGATTGGAGTAATCGTTTTGATATATATATATTAGTATATATACATATAATTAAAGATATATATATATTTTATTTATGAAGTTCCTTGTAAAAAACTTTATTTTGAAATCCCTAAGGAATGTCCGTACGGTGATTCCTTTAAATAATCACAGGTTTAAGAAATGCATAATACTATATTCAATGGGAGAGGTTGGGGTTGTCCCCATAGTCATCACCCCATAGGGAGGCGGACTGTGGAGGTAGTGCCTCCATAGTCATGCCCCTATGTGGAAGGGCTCGGCTGTATTGCCAGGCTCTGCGTATATTTTGAATGCTTCAAACTTTTATTCGTCGCTGATTAATTCAATGTTTAAAGATTTTAAAATATATAAAATATATTATACATTTAAATATGCATTATATATATGTATGTAAATCTATAAAATATATATATATGTATGTAAATATTTATTAATATATATTTATATATATATGTATATTTATGTATATATATATATATTTATATATTTATGTATATATATATATTTATATATATATATATTGTATATTTATTTGGAATTTGTAATTAATTTTAATATTTAAATAATATATATACATATTTAAATGAGATTTATAATAGGTGCATGCAGGGTTGGGGCCCTAGCTCAGTTGGCTAAATCTTTCTTGTTGCAGGAGGTTGGTCACGAGGTCTAGTCTCCCCCACCCCCGTGGTACCAGAGGTCATGTCAGGCCAGCACCGCCAGTCATGTTAAAAAGTTTATCAGGCGCACTGCAATTTATAGGGGGTCATGCTACCCAATTCCTACAGTCTAAGTTAAAAAATAATAGGTGCATGCAAATGCACGATTTAGATGATTTTTAAATGAAATGATTTTAAAAGAGGAAGTTGATTTTTATATTGGTGTAATTGGGAAAATTGATTTAAACAATTAGATTTAATTCCTATATTGTTTGTAAATGAAATTGTATTAAGTTGGCTTATTTCAAGCAATGTATTATTGTTATCTTGAAATGGAATTTGGATTTAGGAAATCCTAAAGATAGTTTTAATTTCTTACCTAAAGTTGCTTATTCAATTATGATTTCTTTTGTTCACGTTGTTGGAGAAATCTATTAGTTGTGTATGTAAGTCTTCCAGATGCTGTAGTTTAATGAGGGGGTTGTTGTGATTTATGCTTCAACCCTTTTTTTTCCTTGGGTAGTGCACTTGTTTGTTATTTAGTTTAAACACCCGATTACTACGAATGGGATGAGTTGCCTCTTATATTTTGGATTAGGATTTAATATCCATTTTGTGCACTTTGTTTACCCTTGGGATTTGGATTAGATCCTTATGTTGTCAGTAGGGGAGTGGATCTCAATGGGGTTCGGTGCACAAAGTGGTGCCAGGATAACTCATGTGAGAGTTAGTTAATTCAATGGATATTAAATAAATGTATTAGGGGAAAGGGTAGCTATAAACACATAACTAGATAAGTGTGCCTCTCTCATTGGCTCAAGGGCTTGTTCAAACTTGAGATGAGACGAGAAGGCCTAGAATGGTAAGATCACTATCTTGTCCCTTTGAAAGATATTTGATTCTGCATCGATTTGCATGTGGGGCCAGCGATCGTGAGAGGCTACCAAGATAACCCAAGATGGGGGCCAGGGCCAAGGAAGATCTGCCAAAATAACCCATGCATCTTTGTGATGACACTCCTCCTATGACAACTGTGTCTATTGTTCAATGGATGTACTTGATTCTTTACTCTAGAAGGAATGTAACCTTTATGTTAAGTATGGTACTTGTATGGTTTAGTCTTGTGTTTTACCTATGTCTAGAGGTTGTTGGTTTTGCCTTGGAAGACCTTTTACTATATCCTAGTATGAGGGGCAGGCCTTCGGGTACCACTTGGTTGGGTGGAACGTGCACCTTACACTGTTGGGTTCCCACTTTATGTTTGTGATGGCAGTATCTTCGAGATTGGGGAGCTCACGTGTTCCATTTGCTTTGTACCATCTCTTATGTTCTTTTGGTTCAGTTAGATGTAATTGTATATGTACTACTCCTCATTTGTATTCAAGGAGGATCCTTGTATCATTGTAAATGTAATATTCTTTGTATGATCTACCTCATTGTGGAAATGAGTCTTGTAGCTACTTTATTGAATAAATGCAATCTATGAATAATTCTTTAATGTACTTTGTATTGTATGAGATGAGTTTAATGTTATTGGATGTATGTTCTTAATTTCATGAGTATTATTTTATATGTTGTGGATTATAATACTTTTGTATATTATGGGATTCGAATGTAAGCATTGTCATGTACCTTACAGGATGTATGTGTTAAGTGTAGTACACTTTACATGTTATTAATTACACTTTAAAAAAAAAAAATTATGCTTCCATTGTGTTTGCGTCATCCTCTAGGGTTACGTGATGGGGTGTTACACATGGTATTAGAGCACAAGTTTAAACACTGGGTACTGTGGGATAAGGTTGAACCCATTAACCTGTTAGTTGCGTAGGATTTAAGTTTCCATTACGTTGTCTTATACCTTGGTATGTTTGTGTAGGATCATGCCACCTAGGCGAGGTCGTGGCTGAGGAGGCAGTCACAGAGGTAGTCAACATGATTCACCTCCCCATGTTCCCCATGACTCTGATCATGAGGAACATCAAGCTTCCTAGAATCCTTTGAGAGGTGGCGATCAGAATCAGGATCCACCAAGGATCGAAGGTGCTCAGTTGTGTCGATTGTTAGAGGAGACACTTGCTCGCCTTGGGTTGAGGCAGAACAAAGATCAGATTAATATTGGTGAGAGAGAGGTACCAGCACAGCCGAAGGCAGTCATATCCACTCAAATGAGAGAACTACTTAGAGCTCGTTCACCCACTTTCGATGGTTCTGGCAATGGACTTGAGGCCAAGACATGGTTGATAGACCTGAACCAGCATTTTTCTATGCATCCTTACGGTAGCAACACCAAGGCCAAATGTGCGATTATGAACTTGTGAGACTTTTCATCTACCTAGTGGAGATTGGAGGAGCAGAAGCTTCGTATTGACATTAATTTTATTTCTTGGGATATGTTCATTAAGAGGTTTAGAGCCAGATTCCTATCTGACCATTGGCGACAGTGTCATGGAGACGATTTTCATGCTCTATGAAGATGGCCATCTCGGTGGAATTGTATGAGCGTTGATTCTATGAGCTCAATCAGTTCGTTGGCATTGCTGATGATGAGGGCATGCTTGTTCAACACTTCATTAGGGGCTTAAACTCTGAAATTAGTGGTGGTTTTCAGGTTTTTGAACCCAAGACCATGGATACAATAGTAGAGAAGGCCAGACTAGTAGAGGAGAACTTGGCAATGGCATTGGGTGGCCATACTAGAGTGTAGATAGGCAATCCTTCAGCTATAGGACCGAGTTCACCTAGTGGCCAGGCTCCCACCTAAGACATAGTAGGTGCCTACACAAAGTGGTCAGCATCAGAATTCTCAGGGGAAACGAAAGAATTTCCAGCCTAGACAGGGAGATAGGTATCATTCAGGGGGTGACAGGAACTGGAGGCATGTCAAACGCTTCAATTATAAGTAGTTGGCATAGAGTAAATAGTCTACCTATAATAGGGGTAGTATTCAGCAGTTGAGTGCACCTATTGGAGCTAGAGGATTCAACAGGGGTACAGTATGTTTTTCTTGTGGCCAACAGGGTCACATAGCGTGAAAGTGTCCCAATAAGGGCACATCAAGTTATACTCAGAGGCCAGTAGCGTCAAAGCTGACTGTTGGAGATGCGGGTAGAGGTCATCGGGTATTTTCTATGGTTGACAACTGCCAGGCTGATCATCAGGGCACAGTGGTAGAGACTTCTGGTATGTTACAGGGTAATAGAGTTACCATTTTATTTGATTTAGGAGCATCATATTCTTTTATTTCATTTTCTATCATGGTGCATTGTAGACTGAGGGAAGTAAAGCAGGACATTAACAGGCAAGTCGAATTGGCCCCCGATGCTAAAGTTGCAGTGCATTCCCTTGTACATGACTATAGATTGGATATTGGATCCTTTTGCACTACAGTAGACCTCCACATTATACCATTGCAGATGTATGATATTGTTTTAGGGATGGATTGGCTTGAGGCACACAAAGCCATTATTGACTATCGACGCAAATTCAATTTGATGCATTGATGCATCTGGTAGGGAGGTCGAGATAGTGGGAGTTTAGAGACCTATATCATTGAGGATGATCTCAACTATGCAACTGAGGAGATGTGTACATCAGGGTTGTCAGTTGTTTGCAGTGACAGTAGATGACTTGGAGATGGGAGATAGTGAGGAGAAGGTTTCTCTTGATAGCCACCCCATACTTCAATAGTATGCAAATGTATTTCTCAATGAGATTCCAGGGATTCCACCTTAGCATGACATTGATTTCAAGATTGATCTTACACCTGGATCCGATCCTATTTCACGAGCTTCATACTGTATGAATACATAGGAGCTTAAGGAGCTCTGCTTGCAGCTGGAGGAAATTCTAGAGAAGGGTTCCATCCACCCTAGTGTTTCACTACGAGGAGCACCAGTAATTTTTGTGAAGAAGAAGGATGGTTCTGTCTAATTTTGCATAGACTACCGTTAGTTGAATAAAGTGACAATCAGGAACCGATATCCCTTACCTAGGACCGATGATTTTTTTGATCAGATCAAGGGTGCTACGGTATTTTCAAAAATCAATCTTAAGTCTAGATACCATCAGCTACGCATATTTGATTCTGACATTCATAAGACAACATTTCGCACTCGTTATGGTCACTACGAGTTCATAGTGCTACCATTCGAGTTGACGAATGTGCCATCTATATTCATGAGCTTGATGAACAGAGTCTTTCGCACATATATGGATAGATTTGTATTAGTATTCTTTGATGATATATTGATCTATTCTAGGACAGTAGAGGAGTATGAGGAGCATCTGAGGCAGTTTTTGCAGTGTTTGAGGGACAATCAATTCTACACTAACCTATCCAGATGCAATTTCTTTTAGACCAAGGTTAAGTATATTGTACATGTGGTATCAGGAGAGGGTATTGTAGTGGATCCTACAAAGATCCAAGCGATCATTGATTGGCCTGCACCCACTAATGTGGCAAAGATACGTAGTTTCATGGGATTGGAAGGTTATTATAGATGCTTTATTTAGGGTTTCTCGAGGATAGGACATCCTATCACTTCTCTTCAGAGAAAAGGGAAGATATTTGTCTAGTCAGAGTAGTGTGAGGAAGCATTTTTGACTTTGAAGGAGAGGTTGACTACTGCATCGATTCTTGTGATACCTGATCCTACTAGAGATTTTTTTGTCTATACAGAGGCATATTTAGAGGGATTAAGAGTAGTCTTGATGCAGGATTTTTGAGTTATTGCTTATGAATCTCACAAACTCAAGGATCATGAGTTGAATTACCCCACACACGATCTTGAGTTAGCAGCGGTAGTACATGCTTTGATGAGATGGAGGCATTTCCTGTTGGGGCACAAATTTGAGTTGCATAGTGACCATCAGAGCCTACAGTACATCTTCATGTAGCCTAATCTTAATGTCAGGCAGAGGTGATGAGTGGAGTTCCTTTGCGAGTATGACTTCAAGGTGAAGTTCATTCAAGGCAAGGAGAATTTAGTTGTCGATGCTCTCAGTAGATGGAGACATGAGTTATCAGAGTTAACTCTTGGTGTGGATTTGAGGAGTCAGATTGTTTCTACAATTCCTGTAGACAGTTGGTATCAGGAGATGAGATCAGAGAAAGAGATAGGTAGGACTCTTGAGGGCAGATTCTTAGGTTATTCTCTAGAGTCAAATGGTTTTTTGAGACACATGGGATGCATTTATTTTCCATCTTTTGGAGATCTTTGTACCTTGGTTATGACAGAGGCACATCGAGCACCCTATTCAGCTCATCCTAGAGTGAAGAAGATGCATGCCAATTTGCGACATCTATACTTTTACACAAGTATGAAGCAAGATATCGCTGACTTAGTCTCGAGGTGTTTGGAGTGTCAGTGAGTGAAGGCTAAACACTAGCATCCGATAGGACTTCTATAGCCACATTTGGTGCCAAAGTGGAAATGGGATATTATCTCGTTGGATTTCATTGTTGGATTACCCAATTCTTCGTGATGCCATGATGCCATTATGGTGAAAATGGATAGGTTGACGAAGGTAGCACACTTCTCGCCTATCCATTCATCCTATAATGCTTCATTCATTTCTAGAGTGTTCATGGGAGATATTGTTAGGTTGCACGGAATTCCTTGTTAGATCATTTTTGACAGGGATCTTGTATTCACCTTAGCTCTTTGGACATCATTGCAGCATGCTATGGGGATGCAGTTGAACTTTAGTTCAACATATCACCCTAAGACAGATGGATAGACTAAGAGGGTCAACCAGATCCTCAAGGATATGTTATGCATGTATGTGATGGACTAGCAGACACGATGAGAGGACTATCTCCATTTAGTGGAGTTTTCTTATAATAACAATTATCAGAGTTCGATTGGTATGCCTCATTTTCAGGTCTTATATGGACGACTATTTCAGACTCCTTTGAGTTGGGATAAATTAGAGGATAGAGTTCTATTGGGTCCTAAGATGCTTTAGGACATGGAATAGCAGGTGATTCAGATCAGGGAACATTTGGTTGTTGCACAAGATAGGCAGAAAAGTATGTGGATGCACATCTAGTGGACCGTCAGTTTACAGTAGGTGATCAAGTCTTTTTGCAAGTGTGTCCGTGAAATAGTCCAATCTAGTATGGAAAGGGCTCTAATCTCGTACCTCACTTTGTCAAGCCATTTGAGATTCTTGAGAAGATTGGGCCAGTAGCTTACCATCTTGCTTTGTCGCCCAGTCTCTCGTGCATACACCACGTATTTCATGTTTCAATACTCAGGCCTTACCACCCTGATATATATCACATCCTTGATTGGAATGCCTTACAGGTAGAGAATGGGAAGTTGGCTTTGGAGCTTGTGGTCGTCACGCAACACAAGAGACTCGCCCTTAGGGGTCTAGATATTGAGCAGGTTAGGGTCTAGTGGGATCCTAGGGATGATACATCGGCTACCTGGGAGGATGCGACTAGGATGAGGGATCTCTATCCCTTTTTTTCGTAGGCTTCCAGGAGTAAGCCTGATCCTAGGGGGGAGGATGTAGCACCCCTCCGATTTGCTTATGTTTTCAAACAGTTCTTTTACTTTGATAGACCATGATACTGTGTTGTTGTTATTTGATCACTAACATTGGAGTGATGATGGTTTTTATATTTAGATGTGATGGAACACTATATTGATGTTAATTGTTTATGACATAATTTTTGGTTAGCATATTTGTTTATTTGAGTTAATATTGATATATGATCATCTATAGTTAATTGATTTTTAGTTTCATCAGTTTTGATGTGACATTGTATTAGTGTAGGGAACACAATTGCATCACTCGCTTAGGAGCGCCCTGTGATTCCATGATTTTCTCTTCACGGTGTGATTGATTATGATCTATATACATGTACAAAATATGTTTTGATTGTAGGATTGCAAGTATAGGACATCAACTCCACCTGGATTCACAGGTTTGAGTGTGTTCATTACCCAACGAAATAGTTGATTGGGAGATAGTAACTGGGTTTCCTTGTCAAACCACAACCCCAGTCACAGTGTGTCGTCAGTCCTTGTTTTAGTCAAGCTTGTTGTCATGTTGTCCCCATTTTCCTTGTTTAATTATTTTGCAAGGTATGCTCTATGGGAAATTAATGCTTAAATTTTTTATAAGTGATTATTTAATTAATCTTGATTAATATTGTTAGAAGCTTTATATTTGATTTAATTAATTAAATTTAATTTGCTTTGTAAAGTAAATTAATTTAATTTAATTTACTTTGTAAAGTAAATTAATTTAATTTAATTTACTTTGTAAAGTAAATTAATTTAATTTAATTTACTTTGTAAAGTAAATTAATCTTTGAGATTAGATTCATTTTATTAATTGATTAAATTAATTAGATTAAATTTAATTAGAAATCAATATGTGATTTTGAATTATTAAATGCACAAATATCTTGTAAAATTTTTAGAGGAAATATCTGTGATATGGTTGGAAAGATATTTTATTTGTGACATGTGTTAGAAAAATTAAACACTGTTGTGGGGAATTAATTCTTAGATAGAATAATTGTATTAACTGAAAGAGGAAAGAGGCTACTTCATGGCAATGAGAAAAGATATTTGGGGAGGTTGTAGAAAATTGGAGGAGGTTGTTGAAAATTGTGGAAGAGGTTCTTGGGAAAAATTTGGCTCTGGTTTTGTTTTCATCTTTTTGGAAAAGTGGATAATTTGGAAGAATCTTTGGTAAATTGGAATCTAAAGGCAAAGCTCTACTTAAAACATCATTTCCTCAAGCATCTAGGAATAGGTTCTTTAATTGTTTTGTTTAATTTTAAATTGGAAAGGCTATTAGAATATTTTGTTGTTTTGGAAAATATTTCCTATACAATGAATAAAACTTAATGGTTTTAAAAGTTTTGATGTGTTTTGAAATTGAAAAATTACTGTAAAAGCTTTAGAACTTCTATAGAAATTGATTTTAAAAAATAGAATTCCCAAAAAGATTTTATAGAGACATTTGAAAACCTCTATAGGGAATGTTTTTTAAACAAAAGAAATTCATAAGGGAAAACAATAGAAGATTTAGAAAATCTCTATAGAAATGGATTTAAAACCTTCCTATCAAAATTTGTGGAAAATCTTGTTTATACGGGAAAAGATCTTCCTATAGAAGATTATTGTTTTTCTCCAATTAATTTTACTTGGCTAGAAAATTGAAAACCTCTTGAAGTTTTTGTAAATACTTCCTATAGAAAACTTTTTGTGAAAATAAATTGCCCGATTGGAGCAATCGTTTCGATATATATATTTTATTTATGAAGTTCCTTGTAAAAAAAATTATTCTAAAAGCCCTGAGGAATGTTCGTACGGTGATTCCATTAAATAATCGCAGGTTTAAGAAATGCACATACTATATTCAATGGGGGAGGCTGGTGTTGTCCCCACAACCCCATAGGGAGGCGGGTTGTGGAGGTAGCGCCTCCATAGTTGCGCCCCTATGTGGAAGGGCTCAGTTGTATTGCCAGGCCCTATGTATATTTTGAATGCTTCAAAACTTTTCTTTGCCATTAGTTAATTCAATGTTTAAAGATTTTAAAATATATTATATATTTAAATATGCTTTATATATATGTATGTAAATATTTATTAATATATATATATATGTATATTTATGTATTAATTAATTTTAATATTTAAATAGTATATATATATATATATATATATATATATATATATATATATATATATATATATATATATATTTAAATGAGATTTATAATAGGTGCATGCAAATGCACAATTTAGATTATTTTCAAATGAAATGATTTTAAAAGAGGAAGTTGATTTTTATATTGGTGTAATTGGGAAAATTGATTTAAACAATTAGATTTAATTCCTCTATTGTCTATAAATGAAATTGTATTAAGTTGGCTTATTTCAAGCAATGTATTATCGTTATCTTGAAATGGAATTTGGATTTAGGAAATCCTAAAGATAGTTTTTATTTCTTGCCTAAATTTGCTTATTCAATTATGATTTCTTTTGTTCACGTTGTTATGGAAATCTATTAGTTGTGTATGTAATTCTTCTAGATGTTGTAGTTTTATGAGGGGGTTGTTGTGATTTATGGTTAAGCCCTTTATTTTCCCTTGGATAGTGCACTTGGTTTTTATTCATTTTAAACACCTGGTTACTACGAACGGGATGAGTTTCCTCTTATATTTTGGATTGGGATTTAATATCCATTTTGTGCACTTTGTTTACCCTTGTGTTTTGGATTAGATTCTTGTGTTGTCAGTAGGGGAGTGGCTCTCAATGGGGGTCGGTGCACAAAGTGGTGCCAGGATAACTCATGTGAGAGTTAGTTAATTCAGTGGATATTAAATAAATGTATTAGGGGAAAGGGTAGCTATAAACACATAACTAGATAATTATGCCTCTCTCATTCGCTCAAGGGCTTGTTCAGACTTGAGATGAGATGGGAAGTCTTGGAATGGAAAGATCATTATCTTGTCCCTTTGAAAGATATTTGATTTCACATTGATTTGCATGTGGGGTCGGGGGTCGTGAGAGGCTACCAGGATAACCCAAGATGGGGGTCGAGGCCTAGGAAGATCTTCCAGGATAACCCATGTAGCTTTGTGATGAAACTCCTCCTATGAAAACTATGTGTATTGTTCAGTGGATGTACTTGATTCTTTACTCTGGAAGCAATGTAACCTTTATGTTAAGTATGGTACTTGTATGGTTTAGTCTTGTGTTTTTTCTGTGTCTAGAGGTTGTTGGTTTTACCTTGGAATCCCTTTTACTATCTCCTAGCACGGGGGGTGGATCTTCGAGTACCACTTGGTTGGGTGGAACGTACACCTTACACCGTTGGGTTCCCACTTTATGTCTGTGATGGCGGGATCTTCTAGATTGAGGAGCTTGTGTGTTCCAGTTGCTTTGTACCATCTCTTGTGTTCTTTTGGTTCAGCTAGATGTAATTGTATATGTACTACTCCTCATTTTTATTTGAGGAGGATCATTGTATCATTGTAAATGTAATATTCTTTGTATGATCTACCTCATTTTGGAAATGAGTCTTGTAACTGCTTTATTGAATGAATGCAATCTATGAGTGATTCTTTAAAGTACTTTGTATCTTATGAGATGAGTTTAATGTTATTAGATGTATGTTCTTAATTTCATGAGTATTATTTTATATGCTATGGATTAGAATATTTTTGTATATTATGGGATTCAAATGTAAGCATTGTCATGTACCTTAGAGGATGTATGTGTTAAGTGTAGTATACTTTACTTGTTATTAATTACACTTTTTAAAAAAATTGTTACACTTTCGTTGTGTTTGTGTCATCCTCTAGGGTTACTTGGTGGGGTGTTACAAAAAGTGTCAACTTTCTCAATCAATACCTTCCTACTCTCAACTATTTCTCGCACAAAGTGATACTAAAAATCAACATGCTTAGTACGAGCATGATACATAGGATTTTTGGCTAAACAAGTAGCACTCTGACTATCACATTCAAGTCTAATTTTCTTGCAATTAAAACCAATACCTTTCCCAAGTCTCTGTAACCAAACTACCTCTTTAGAGGCATGTGTAGCAGCCATGTACTCTAATTCTATGGTGGAAAAAGCAACCATGGGATGCCTCTTACTCATCCAACTAACCACAACTCCAAACAAAGTAAACACATAGCCACTTGTCGACCTACGAATGTCCAGGTCTCCTGTCCAATCTGAATCAACAAAACCCTGTATGTCCAATTATTTGTGCATAATATCAATATCATTAGCACCATGATAAACCAAACAGTAATCAGAAGTACCTCATAAATATTTAAACACCCTCTTAATATAAGTCTAATGTTCTTTACCAAGGTTAGACAGAAACCTACTTAGAACTAACACTGCTTGGGATATATCCAGTCTTGTGCAAACCATTGCATACATCAAACTACCAACTACACTAGCCTATGAAATTTCAGACATTTCCTCATGATCAAAATCATATTTAGGACTCATGTCTAAACTTAACTTCATGACAATTGGTAAAGGAATATTAATTGGTTTACTATACTATATTTTAAACCGTTTCAAAATAGTTTCAACGTAGTTGCTTTGGCTTAAGCAAAGATTTATGTTACCTCTATCTCTGGTGATCTCCATACCAAGGATATATTTTATAGTCCCTAGATCTTTCATCTCAAATGTGCTAGAGATTTGTGCTTTCAATTATTTGATCATTACCTTGATGTTACCAATAAACAACATGTCACCAACATACAAGATAATAATTAAAAGTTGATCATCAATACATTTTATGTAAACACAATGATCTTCGTCACTTCTAACATAACCAATTTTTAATGCAAAACCATCAAACTTATGGTACCACATTCTAGGTGACTGTTTCAATCCATATAAAGATCTCTTTAAATTGCAAACTAATAATTCTTTTCTTTTACAAAAAAGCAATCAGGTTGCCTCATATAAATCTCCTCATCAAGATCCCAATGTAAGAAAATCAATTTTCACATCCATTTGCTCTATCTCAAAATCATGAGCAACAACAATAAATAAAAAGAATCTAATATAAGTTAATTTAGCAATAGGAGAGAAGATTTCATTAAAGTCAACTCCCTCTCTCTGGGAGTAGCCCTTGGCTACTAATCTAGCATGCTACATTTCGAGATTACCATCTACTCTAATTTTCTTTTTAAAGAACCATTTACAACCAATGGCCTTTCTTCCTTTGGTAAAACTCTCAAGGTACCATGTGTCACAAGTATCCAAGGAAACCATTTCCTCATGCATAGCTTATGACCAAAGCTTGTTATCATCTAACGAAAAATCTTCCCTTTAAGATCTAGGTTCATCATTAGTACTCATCAAAGCAAATATACAACAAAAATGAGGTGGGCTATACCTATCAACGGGATTATGTTATCTTGTGGATCTTCTCAAAGAAGGTTCTACTTGTTCCTCAATATGCTCATCATGAGCATCTATCTCAGAACTCTGTGAACTCTCCTCATCCAATCCATCCAATTGTTCTTCAACATGTGTATCTTCATGCTTCTCAATTTTTATATCAAAATGCACTGTTCAAGAAGTATCCTTCTCCTTTGGTTGTTCTTCTCTTGAATAAGCTCTAAATTCCCTGAAAATCGCATCTTTGGATAAAGTAATTTTTCAGGTTAGAGGATTCCAAAGCTTGTAACCTTTTACATTTTCACCATAACCTATGAATATGCTTTTTTGTGCTTTTAGATCCAACTTAGATTGTTTTTCTTTAGGAACATGAAAAAAAGCCTCACAACCAAATATCCTTAAATGTGCAACACTAGGTTTCCTACCTAACCACATTTCATAAGGGGTTTTATCTTCAATAGATGAACTAGGAGATCTATTGATTAAATAACAAGAAGTAATTACAGCCTTGGCCCAAAGGCACTAATCTAGCTTAGCACTACTTAACATACTCCTAGCTCTTTCCATTAAGTTTCGGTTCATCATTTCTACTACTCCATTTTGTTGAGGTGTATATGGAGTAGTTTTTTATCTCACAATTCATGCATGCTTACAATAATCATCAAATTATTTAGAACAATATTCACCACCATTATTTGATCTCAACACTTTTATCTTATGATCTGATTGTTTCTCAACTAAAGCCTTAAATTCTTTAAAATTATTGAGCACATCAGATTTGTTATGCATAAAATAGATCCAAGTGTATCTTGAGACGTCATCAATAAATGTGACATAATATCTAGATTTTCCAATAGAGTCAATATCCACAAGACCCATAAGATCTAAATGAATAATCTCTAATAATCCTTCAACTTTATTTGTTCCATTAGGAAATGAAGATCTAGATTGCTTTCCAAACACACAATGCTCACAAAAATCATTTTTGACAATATTATAATCAAGAATACCGTCAACCAATTTCTTATTAAGAATGGTCCTAAGACCTTTTTCACCAATGTGGCCCAATCTATGGTGTCACAACATACATGTATTTTCAGCATCAATTACATTGGTTGATTTATTCAAGTTGGAGGTATTAAGCTTAAACAAAGTCCCAATACGAGATCCTTTAGCAACCACCATATTCCCTTTCACCAATCTGCAACCACCTTTTTCAAATGTCACATGCATTCCAGAATCATTGAACTTAGATACAGAAAGTAGATTTCTAGCAAGTCCTGGAATATGTAAAACATCATTAAGGGTCTTAACCCTACCATCATTAAAATATAACTTTACCTCTCCTTTGCCCACAATCTTTGTTGTGCTATTATCTCCCAAGAAGACATTCCCTCCATCATATTCAATATACTTAGTGAGCCACTCCTTGTTAGGAGTCATATGATAGGACCAACCTAAATCAATAAGCCAAGAGTCATCACTAACTGTTTTACATGAAATCAGTAATGCATCATTACTGCCATCCAAGGATTTCTCTATAAAAACATCAAAACTCTTTTTCTTGTTCTTACAATCCTTCTTTATATGACCCAGTTTCCCAGAGTTCCAACACTTTACCTTACTCTTACCAAGGGTTTTAGACCGTCCTTTGGACTTACCCTTTCCTTTCTTGTCTCCCTTAGGTTCCTTTTCCTTAGGACTACCTCTTACAAAAAATGCATCTTGGGATCCCGTTTTAGACTTCCTCCTCATCTCCTTTGATAGGAGAATAGGAATTATATTGTCCATCTTAGGATCTGCACCACTACCATTGATAGCAACAATTAGATTTTCCCAAGACTTTGGTAAAGAACAAAGTAAAAAAATGCATTTATCTTCATCTTCTAGCTTTACATCTACAGATGTTAACTGACTTAGAATCAAATTAAAAAAAAAAAGTAAATGTTGTGCAACAGAATCACCATCTTTCATCTTTAAAGAATACAACTGTCTTTTCAGATACAACTTATTAGTAAGACTTTTGGTTTGATAGATATGACCTATCCTCTTCCACAATTTATATGCAGTAGTTTCATCTGAAACATTCAAGAGAACATCATCAGCAAGACATAACCTTATGGTCCCTCTTGCCCTTTTATCAAGCTTAGCCCAATCCTCATCTGACATCGATGTAGGTGACTTTGTCTCATTAAAAACAAATAACCATTGATCTGTCTCTTCAAGCAGATCCTCCATTTTTAGTTTTCATGTCTCATAACTAGATCCATTGAATCTGTCAATATCTAGACGATAAGTATAACTCATTGTAACAAACTTCTTTTATAAATCTGCAATAACACAATAGTAAAAGCTCCCACTACAACCAAAAAACCTTCAAAATTTTAAGAGAAAGGCATCCCAAACCCTAACCAACCATTAGCTCTGATACCAAATGTTGAAAATGAAGGTAAATTTATCGCTTAAAACTTGTAAAACTATGAGACTTTAGATCTAATTAAGTATTCCTTTTCACAATTATTTGTGTATGATTAATCTGTTTAGATCAATTTTACCAATTGTAGAAAGAGACAAAAGATTGTAGAAGAATGAGATAGAAGATAGAAGTGACACAACATATACGTGGAGAAACCCTTTCGAGAAAAAACACCACCAGAATCAATAGTCCGTTTCTTATTTAACCTTAGAACAAGATTACAATAACACTATATCAATCCTTGATTGATATGCTTCCTTTTTCTTCAACAATGCTTCTTCACAACTTACAATAAACTCTCATGAAACTCTCATACACTTTCTGCAATAAATAGACAATTATGAGCATGTAAAACTCATAAGAGATGTCAATTACAAGAGCATAAATCTCCTCTCAAAAACCTACGCCTAGATTTGGAAAGTAGAGTTCCACTATGTAAACAAAAGTCAAACCAAAGTCTTCCTCAAAGTTGGCACCCCAAACTAAACTTTGGTCAAGAAGATATCTTGTAAACTCCACCTCAAACTTGGTGCCCAAGACTGGGCCCACTTAATTGAGGCTTATAAATATCTTGTCATGCAAAAGGTGTTAACTGAAAGATGCCAACTTGGGCGGCTAAGGTGGGTCCAAGTCAATCTTAGTTAACTAAAACATATCTCTCCATCAATTTATGCAAACAATATGCATGATCGACCATCCCCACTTAACTGAAAGTATCCACCTATTATTTGTCATGCAACTGAAGTCATTAGTCAAGTCAACTAGTATACAACTCAAAATAACTACATGCAACTAAAGATAACTAAACCATAACTAAATTGAACTCAACTAATACAAAATTGATACTGGATTGATAGTGCCACTTCACTCTTGTAAATATCAATCCCTATTTTGTAGGAACCTAGACATGCATTACTGAAGTGTTATCAATCCTCCACACAGTTAACTGAAACAAGGTGGGTTCCACCTTCCATGTGAGTGCCCCATGTGCTCCTATTATTTAGAAACTCTTCTTGGACACCCCCACGTGTTCCTATTATTTAGGAATAATTAAAATTTTCAATTTACATGTTCATTTTATTTGAATCTAATCTCTTTCTAATCCAAGTGTTGGGGAACACTTTCCAAGGACTTAGGAGATACATGAAATATGTTTAGGATTGCAATTAAATGGAATCCTATTCCCAACAACTCTACTATTTTAAGTTGACACAATTTTCCTCCTAAATGGCTTAAAGGATAAAAATGGTAGTAGGGGGGACTAGTACTATTGTCAAATATCTTGGCATCCCATTCTCCATTAATCCTTCATTGAAGGATATACAAGAATGGATGTTCCAAAAAATTGATTAGAAACACTAAAAATGGTAAACTCATTTTTAGTTTAGTTGGGAGAGTTCGAGTTACTCAGAAGGTTCTTGCTTCACATAGTATTTATTACTCTTCACCTTGATAGTTCAATAATGATCAGTTTAATAGAATTCAAAAGACTCTTAGAGACTTCTTATGGATTAATAGTAAAGAAAGTAATAAATGATAGTTCATGTTACTCATAAGGTTCTTGATTCACATAGTATTTATTACTCTTCAACCTGATTATTTGGTAGTACTTAGTTTGATTAAATTTTGAATACTCTTAAATACTTTGTGTGGTTTGATGATAAAGGATGTAATAAAAGATATATTGTTAATTGTTCATGGTGTTGTTTTCCTAAATCCCATAGAGAGTTGGGGTTGAAAAGTTTGAAGATTCAAGGTATTTCCCTAGCTTTTAAGTGGGTTGTGAAAGCCTTCTATGCAATTAAACTATGAAAATCTCTAATCAAAAATAATATTTCTCTTTCTAGACCCAAAAAAGGAACTAGGTTCCCTCGCACCCTCATGATTTGCTTTTTAGTAATTTTGTAATCAAACTCTCTAGATCCTATGTATTTAACAATATTTTGAGGCCTTGGGGGAGTGCAAAATATTTGATTAAGGATAGTAATGCTTTCTCTAGAGCTACTAGAAAATTAATTGCTTATAGATTTGTGTGGTAGAATCTAGAATGGAATAATAAACCCCTTGCTCTAACCCAAGGGTGTTCCGCCAAGTTTTGGTATTCAAATGGTATTTATAACTTCAAATGACAATTTGAAAGACTAGGAAAGGTTGAAAAGATAATTTCATATCCCTCACAATCAAACGAGAACTTATTCTATTTTTAAAAGAGTCGTGTACAACATGAATTTGAACCCATCCCCTTATTGTTGAGCACTAAAATCTAGATGAATTTAAAATGGAAAGATGGTATTATATTTATCAAATGTCTGCTAGAAGAATATATGAAATGCTTTCTAATACAAGGGAAATGATTTTTTTCTTGAAAAATAATTTGGATTTAAAAATATTTGAATTTTAAAGGCATATTGTGGAGATAGTGGTATGACAAGAATCTCCTATTTTGAGCAAATTGTCATAACATTGTAAGAGCACTTTCTCTTTTTCTTTTCATGAATTTCAAAGCCAATTTGGAGGGAAGATGGAGGCTAGGTCATGCCATTTGGGAGGGAAATGATCTCAAATGAAATGAAATGAAATTTCATACTGTGCAAAAATATATCAAGTATTTTCATTTCATTTCAAGATTTGGGGGGAGGATAAAGAATGGAGGTTGGAGGGAAAGGAGATGGTTTTCAAATTTGAAGACTATGTTTCGGTAGCATTTTTATTGCAGGTGTGAGAAGGTGAAGACAACAGTATAGAGGTACTTTGAGACCATGTTTGAAGATTGATTTAGTGGAAGATTGATTTTGAAGCTACAGGATGAGGTTTTGGGGAGATGAAGATAAGAGAGTTTGAGGAAGGCTTGTGGAAGCCATATTTTGATGTTCTACACCATTTTTCAGGTATAATATTAGACCTAAATCATATTGGGATTCTGTAATGAGGATCCAATAGGCTTGGCCTATTGTTTTGTAATTTTGTTTTAAATTTCAATGAAAATTTCTATGATTTTGCTTGCATAAATTGGGTGTTTAGATCTATTCTATTTTATGATGTATAAATCAGATTGGTGAAGGTTAATTATTGGTTTGAATATCAGTTTTGAGAATAAATTTATCATCCCAAGAAGCTTCAATATTGGTAAAATGAATTTGGAGAAGATTTTGTTGTTGCTAGCGGTTTTGAATAAACAAACTAGTGTTCATGTTTCAGATTTTAAAATATAATTTGTTTCATTTCTAATGCACTTTTTTTGTTGAGAGTAGTTGTATGACAAAGGGGGTATGTGTGTTGTCCTCTTACATTAAGGATTTTTTTGTTGTTGC
Source organism: Sequoiadendron giganteum (assembly GCA_007115665.2). Taxonomy (NCBI): domain Eukaryota; kingdom Viridiplantae; phylum Streptophyta; class Pinopsida; order Cupressales; family Cupressaceae; genus Sequoiadendron; species Sequoiadendron giganteum. Next base: position 24,310,224 of record CM021106.1, on the reverse strand, counting down.
AGGTAGTTTTGAATGAACAAACGTTCATATTGCAGATTATAAAATCTGATTTGTTGCATTTCCAATGCATTTTATTTTGTTGAGAATAGTTGTATGACAAAGGGGGTATGTGTGTTATCCTCTTACATTAGTGGTATCAAAGCAGGAGTTCCTGAGTGTGCAAGTAGAGCACCGAACGTGAGGTAGTTTGCACCAGGACCTGGGGGTAGAATATGTGTGATTTGTGTGTAGACATATCGTCGATTGTAAGGTAGCCTATACTTGAGAATTTGAATATTGAGAGTGTGTGGAAAGTGTTTGATGAAATTTCAAAGAAAGAAGGTAACAAATTTGTCATGGTTGTGTATGCAAGTGAATAGGATGGATAAAATATTGCAGAAGTATGCTTTGAGAATAGTATGAAGAAAGGGTGAGGTTGTAGTAAAGGAGGAGGAGGAGGAGGAGAAAAGTGCAAACAATATTAAAGAGGTTGCAATGGCAACAAAAGAGTTTAGCAAAATGGAGGACATTGAGGAAAGGGAAAACCAAGTTGCAACAATTAAAGAAAAGGTAAAACTTGCATTTTGTGAGTTCAATCATGATTCTAGTTTGCATGTGAATGTCATGAATGAGATGGATGGATATGAGGAAGCTAAGAATTATGTTACAGTAGTAAGGAAAAGAGAAATATCAAATTTTGATGAGGTTAGAACCAAATCTGATTTTTATTTGACTGATATGATGAGTAATAGAGAGGAAAGAATTGCAGCAATGAAAGTAATTGACAAAAATTTTAATCTTTTTTAGTGTTATTATAAAAATGGATGTGAGTATAATGACATTGTAGTAGAAGAGAGTCCTTTGGAGGACATAGAAGAAAAACAAAGAAGATTTATTGATGAAGACTGGAGAAGTAGAGGCGGAGTGGAATGCATTGATTGCAAGTAGAGCAAAAGTTGCAGCAGAAGGTAATGAGGTAAAATCATATTTTAATGTGAGATTTGATGAGGTTGAGAGTGTTGTTGCAGAAAGTAATGAGAAGGTAAAAAAAAATCTTATTAATAATTTTCATGTTCAATTGGATAATTTAGTGAATTCAAATGAGATAGTTCAGGAAGAGTTTGCTAGTGATGATTGGTATGTAGAGAAGGATTTGTATGGTGTTGCAGAGTTTAGTGCAGATGCATTTTGGTGGAGGTGGTCAGACTATGGTGGGTTGAATCCCATAAAATTAGAGGAGAATGTGAGTTAAACTTGGAAGAGTTGTCTATTTTATGGTGGAATTGATTCCACATTCAGGAGGTTTAGTGTAGAGGAGAGTTGTCAGAGAAGGAAGCTTGTTCCAACTAGATGCTAGAAGAAAAGAAAGAAGAACTCATTAGAATTGCCAATTTCAATAATGAATTTTGCTGAGTTGTTTACAACCTGAAAGGATGGTTTTACAATTCAACTCCATTTTGTGAGACCAATCTCACAAAAAATTTCTACCTTGGGTGTCTGATGCAGGAGCATCCATGGTTGATAGGCTATCCTCATCAGCCAAAAGAAATATTTATTTATTTTGTTTATTAGATTAATATTTTGAGTGGAATAATGTTTGTAATAATTGAAATAATGTAATTTATCTTGCAAAATTATTTGGCAAATTTTCATGAGCTTTTTGGTGAATTTCATGTCATTTTGGTAGCATCTCCTAATGACCCTTCACCTACCCAAACTTGGGCATTGGAAATGGGAAGCATATGTGGATGCAATAAATTATTTATGAAAAAAAAAAATCTTCAAATCTAGGAGTTAGAAATATTTGAATTTGAAAGGCATATTGTGGAGATAGTGGTATGACAAGAATCTCCTATTTCGAGCAAATTGTCATAACATTGTAAGAGCACCTTCTCTTTGTCTTTTCATGAATTTCAAATCCAATTTGGAGGGAAGATAGAGGCTAGGTCATGCCATTTGGGAGGGAAATGATCCCAAATGATATGAAATATCATTTCATGTTGTGCAAAAAAATATCAAGTATTTTCATTTCATTTCAAGATTTGGGGGGAGGATGAAAAATGGAGGTTGGAGGAAAAGGAGATAGTTTTCAAATTTGAAGACTATGTTTTGGTATAATTTTTGTTGCAGGTGTGAGAAGGTGAAGACAATAGCAAAGAGGTCCTTTCAGACCATGTTTGAAGATTGATTTTGAAGCTACAGGATGAGGTTTGAGGAGATGAAGATAGGAGAGTTTGAGGAAGGCTTGTGGAAGCCATATGTTTATGTACTACACCATTGTTGCAGGTCTAAGATCAGACCTAAATCATATTGGGATTCTGTAATGAGGATCCAATAGGCTTGGCCTATTGTTTTGTAATGTTGTTTTAAATTTCAATGAGAATTTCTATGATTTTGCTTGCATAAATTGGGTGTTTAGATCAATCCTATTTTATGATGTATAGATCAGATTGGTGAAGGTTAATTATTGGTTTGAATATCAGTTTTGAGAATAATTTGATCAGCCCAAGAAACTGCAATATTGGTAAAATCAATTTGGAGAATATTTTGTTGTTGTGGGTGATTTTGAATGAACAAACTAGTGTTCATGCTATAGATTTTAAAATCTGATTTGTTGCATTTCCAATGCATTTTATTTTGTTGAGACTAGTTGTATGACAAAGGGGGTATGTGTGTTATCCTCTTACATTAAAATTGCTATGTACGTTGAATGTCTCAATGGGTATTCCTATGAGAATGTGAACAATTGCTTTGTATATTGAACGTCTCCATGAGTATCCCTATGAGAATGTGCATAATGTAGTCAAGTTGAAACTATAGAGAATCTTTTTTTTTATTGAAAAAATATTTTCTAATTTGGTCCTCTTTTCTTGATAATAGGTTGTAATAGGATATTAAAAAGGTTTTACTTGGTTTTAAATTTTACTTGATCATGTGAGAACTTTTGGTTGAGCTTGTTAAAATTTTCCTTGTGCTAACTAATGGGATTTTGTGGTTTGTCTAAAAAAAGAGGAACAAAAACATTTTCTAGGGTGAAAGGAGAAACTTTATGATTTTCAACATAAACTCACCCTTAATAGCATTCTTTTGCAAGTCATGATTTTGGAAATTCCTAGTCTTGTTGGGGGAAGAATTTACTATTATTTACAATGAGATCAAGAACGCCACTTTTCGCTCTAGAAAAAGAGCAATCTAAATAAGAATGAAATGGTTGCACTTAATGAATACATAAAGCCCTACGAAGGTGAAAAATATTGAACCGACAACAAGGACTTGATTTGAACTTGTTGTGAAGGACTTAGATCCAAAAGATAGCTAATCAACCCATTAGTACCTTTGAATTTGATCAATATGATGATTATAGCAACTAGAGATATTGGGAGTAATGGATATCTTTTGTTGGAATGTACAAGTCTCTATTAGCATCATTTGTTTGTTTTTTGTTACACCCTATAGTATATTTGCATAGTTACTTTTACATAGCTAGGTGAAATACTAGCATATGTGTGTGTGTCTGTAACTTTGATGGAAATAAATGTGAATGTAATTTATTTGTATGAATCATTAGAAATATAATAAATAAATGCTTGATTCAAATTGATGTTATATATATGTCTTAATTTTGACTATAGAATATATATTGCAAGTGATTTTTTTGTGATCAATTGACTACCTTTGTAAATGTGCCAAGTTGATTGCAGGTACAAGTTCGTGCCTCTGGAAGGGAGGGGAAGTATCACACAGTAGAAGAGTTTTGGTCTAGAAACCCTTAAAGAGTCTAATTGAGCTTTCACACACTCACTTTTAGAATAGTCAAATCAATAGTTTCGAGAAAAAGGTAAGATACCTTGATTTGATTGTTTAGGAGAGGTTTTGTTTGATTGAGAGGTCATGCTTGAAATGAGTGTTTGAGTTTCTTTGTATTTTTTTGAGTACTTCTTTAAGAGTACAATCAATGAGATATATATACATAGGATGTATATACATACATACATGCATGTGTATGATGATCTCATACACATGATTAAATACGTACATAAGTATACGTAGATAGATGTATCTACGCATGCTTATGGGTGGATTATCCATATTCATGGGAACATTGAATGGATAAAGCGACATGAGTATATATAAGTATATATATGTCAATTGATATTATTTCTTTAATGTATGTTTGAAGATAATGTTATACGATGAATATATATATATATGTGTGTGTGTATATATATATTGATATACGTGTATGATTGACATGAAGGCAACGTCCAAACAAGTATGTATATATACATGTGTGATATTAATTTGGATAGTAAATGGATATAATTTTATGCATTCAAATATCGAATGATGAATATGTATAATCGTATGAGTTGATATATATAGATATATATAATAACATGTTAAGTTATATATATATATGTATATATATGTATATATGTATATATGTATATATATGTGTATATGTATATATATGTGTATATATATGTATATATATGTGTATATATATGTATATATATGTATAATGGAATATATATAATGCAAATATATATATATATATATATATATTATTGATATACTATAATGTTTGAATAAGCATTAATTTTATATAAAGTGTTGATGTTTTAAAATGCCAAGCGCATACTATACAGACTATTGTATATAACACACATCTTATATAGAGTTTGGTGCAACAATAAAGAGCGTGCACTAAGGCAACATTATAAACATGTATCATGAATTTCTATGCTTGCAAATGGAACTTAATATAAAAAAGGTGTGTGGCAAAAGATATCAGATATAGTCAAGAGTATTGAAAGCAGTTTGAAATGCATTTAAAAAAATTCACTTGGTCTTTAATCTACAAGCACTGACAACACGTAAGAAGTTTATGTGGTGCCAAATTTTGAATAACTGCATTGCTTTATAAGTCTATTTTATGAGCTCTGTCCGGTGAGGGAAACCAAAGTAAATTTGAGAATAAGTCGAGTAGAAGCTAGCATGAATAGATTCGACCTGTTTGATTATTTACCTTGGATATTTGAAATGCATTCTTGATGTCCATGAATGAAGCGACCTGCTATGCTATTTTGTTGAGTATTAAGCTTAAAATTTTCCACCTTTTATTTACCAAGCTAAGTCGAATCATATAAGCTAAGACATGTTGACTCATTTACCGTGTTTCTAGCCTGTAGATGTTGATTTTTGTGTATATATAGAGGGATTATTTACCTCAAAGGGATGCATATATCTGCACTATGTTGTTATTTTCTAAGAGTTTCTCTATTTTTCCTGAGTTTTGTAAAAGGGTTAGAGGGTAATTTTGCAAGATATTTATTGTGAGAATTTGTGAGGGTATTTGGGAAGAGTGGAAGTAATTTTTTGCCAAGTAGCAAGCTGATTTGAGGAGCCTAGGGTTGGAAACTAGCTAGATCAATTAGAGCTTATACTTATAGGCATGTTGAATCTTACTCTCTTATGATTGTTTGATTTTAGATTGATTATATATCACTTGTTTATTGTTTGGAAAAGTAATGTTTTTAGGGAAAGATTGGTTTCAACATTTATGAAATTGAAAGTCATTTGTTGTTATAAATTGGATTCTCTATTGTTTGAGTGTTGTACATACTCCATATTAAGGATTGGGTTTATATATAGATATATATAGTATTAAGTACTTCAATTGAGTGGAATCTCTATAGCTTAAGCTAGTTTGATTTGGTAGGTTATGGAAACACATGTTTAACCTAGTAGAGGAGTCATAGAGAACTTAGTGTATATAGGTTGTTCTTGGGGTCAAAGATTATCCAATGGAGGAAATTACTTATGCATAGAATATGATTGGTCTTAAAAAATCGAGTTAGAATGGTGGATGAGTGTGTGATGTGTTAGAACTCTAATTTTCACTCAAAAATCCTAAAGTTTTCCCATTTGGATTTAATATTTCCAATCAAAAACTTAAGGGATTCTCTTCATTTTTACCCTTCATTTTCCTATCTTTTCATAATATTTCATTTACCACTTTACTCCCATTTAAATTCCCATTCATTTGCTATATTTTTCATTAAAAAATCATTCTTTCCATTCATATATGCCTTGTACCCTTACCACTACCCTGACATTCACATCTTATGTCACTTACCGCTTTACCATGGCCTCCCATAAAGGGGCCTACGGTATGGCGGTAGTGACTATGGAGCAGGTATGAAATTTTTACCTCGCTACCGCGCATGGTCAAACCATAGACCGCGGTGGGCGGTAAGTCTCCAACGATGTAGCAGTCAAGAGATCCCACCGCTGTAGCACAGGGGGTTGTCTCATAGACCGTGGTGACTGCAATGAATGGGAGGAAGCAGTTAGCAGAGATAGCGAGGTGAACATTCAATGGTTAGCAAGAATTCACCATGGTACCGCTTGAGGTGAAAGGAGAGACCGCGGTAGCAAGGTAATAGTTAGCAGACGATGGTGAGGCAGCAGAGAAGCCGGCTACCACGGTACCGTGGATGGTCACCATAAAGACCGCGATAGCATGGTAACATTGGAGGTAGCGTCCAGGATAGACCGCGGTGTTCACGGTAGATGGGAGATAACAACGAAGCTAACAGTGAATGCTTGTCACCGCAATACCACGGGAACAAAGAATAAAGACCGCAATAAAGTGGTAAGATAAAGAAATCCATGGGGAATAAAGTAAATAGAGGCGAGAGAAATATAAAAGCTATTAAGTGAAAAATAAAAGGCAAAACTATTGTAAAAAATATTTAATTTGCCGAGAGGCAATATAATTAAATATTTTAATCTATGTGATAAAATACATACAGTTGTAACGGGTAAATGAAGGGTCATGACTCTTCAAATATTATTGTATAAAATGTATTAAAGTAGAGACAGTAAGAGGGTAGTTAGGGGGTAGGAATTATATTTTTCCCGAGAAGGGACTGGGATGGAAATAATGTACAAAATTTTCTTGAAGGAAAATCAATGGAGATAAATTTTTTCACTTGGTGATTTTTCTATCTGGTGTTCAGTTGTTGTGGTGTATAAAATTTATATTCTTTATTTTGGTTGTCTCCAACTTGAGGTCTTTTAAATCATTTAAATCAGCATATCAAGCATATTCCCTGATTTATCAAAATATATTCCATTTTGTGTGATTTGATTAATTGGTGTCTGCAAGCCAGAATTAAATTCTCTTAATAAATCACAGTGGTTTTAAGATTTATTTTGGATAGTTAAAGAAGAACCTGATAGAGAAACATTCCAGCACTGTTTATGCAAGTCATAGACCTAGTAAAGTTTTATGCCAGCCATAGAATTTTCAGAGTGCCTAACAACTAGAGTTAAGCCAATAAGAGGAAACACATATCATTTTTGACTCCATTGCCCATGTGGATAGAAGGAACTGATCTACCATAACCCAGAGATACAAATTCATATCAAACAATTTATTCAAAAACCTTTCATTTGTGCAGTAGGAGTAGGAGTAGTTGTAGCAATTTTATCTGTCCACTACCCATTGCCATTGTGGATAGATTGATCAACTAGAAAACACATCTTAAATCTGCAACATACACATAGGTGCACCTGCCTAGGTTTTGCAGAGCCTGAAGAGAAGAAGGTTCAACTATATTGGTTGGCCTTGTTAGTTGGCTAAAAGCATTGTGAGAGCTTGGTAACCTCTCGTGGTTCAAACCTATGTTTTTGAGACCCAACAAATTGGCGACTCCACTGGGGAATTACTCAAGAATATTTTTCAGCCTTTCCATTTATAGAGTCAACAAAGTTTCACATTTTTTGGAGATTCCGCTGGGGGCAAACCAAAGCAATCCATTTCATTTTCCTACTTTTGGAAAAGTAGGTGGCGACTCTATTTTAATTTGATATATAATGCATGGATGTTGTGGAGCAGTAACATTTTGTCAAGATGTTAGGAGCAGAAAGAAGACATCGAACAATGAAAGAATTGGAATAAATGGAACAACAAATGTTATACTGGAAACAAAAAACACTACAAGTGAAACAATGACTATTGCAGTTGAGAGTCGAATGTGTTCCAGATACATCACCGAATAGGCCATCATACAGTGAGAGTGAAGACACAAATACCAGGAGATCTTGGACACCACAACCATTACATCAAATGAATATTCATCTTCCATTTCCTAAAAAAAGATCAATGATCTACCAAAACCCATATGGCCCTCCAAATTTTGTCTCAATTATTGATAGACCATTTAACTTTAGTAATATCCAAGGCTACCCAAATCCTTACCCCTACAATGAGACAAAACTGCTAATGCATAACCCTAAATTTCATGGAGAATGGAATGAATCAGCTTATGAGCATATGGAACGATTCTGGTATGTCATTGTCAACTTTCAAATTTATCCAGAGGATGTCATTATGAAATGTTTTTCAAGGTCTTTGAGGGATAGTGCAAGAGAATGGTTTATAATTTTTCCTATGCAAAGTATATCTTCATGGGAGGATCTAAAAGGAATATTCTTGAACCAATATGAGGACAGAGATGATGAGTATTTACATAATCAAGAAGGAGGTCAAGGTCTCTTAGATGAATTTTTCGATATAAGGAGACACAAAGGAGAATTTGCATGCTCTTTACTTGACAGAATGTTGAGAATCCATTTGAAAATACCTTATGATCTTCTGCCTAGTGATCTCATACTCATTGAGCAATTCATGAGGATATATGACCCCGATCCAGTTCATTGGTCTGAGTCATCGGAGCCAACTACTATTGGGGAATTGTTGTTATGGATACATAGGCATGAGCATGCTAGCAATATCAAATCTGATGACAGAAGTAATGGTATGGGTAAATATGGAGAAATTGATCAAATAATGCAGCCAATGGAGGATAAATGTGCAATTGAGATTTCTAATGACTACTTTTTAGATTTGGAAGATGATAGGGACACACCATCTGGAGAGTGCATCAATAATGTTTCAGAAACTAAAATAGAAGAAGATATCATGCCTTCCAACAATCAAGATATGGAGAATTTCTCCTACATAACGGATTGTGATCTAGATTGTGAAGAAGAAATTGTGGATGTTGATCCACAACAGGATGATTGTTGCAGTTACTATGAAGATCAAGAAGAGGTTGGAGATATGGTTGAAGATATTGAAGCAGAGACCTGTTCACTCAGCAGTGAGCAAGTTTCAGATTTATTGACTCTTGAATACCAGAGATGTGCACATGAGGATGATTCCAAAGTTTTGGTTCCAGCTTGTATATGCTTTGACAGTGAAGGTATTATGTGTAATAATTCAGATGGTTCCATGTCCATCTCTCAGAGTGATGAAAATTTTGAAGCTGGTCATGAATCTATTTGTGTCCAAGAAGAGGTATGTGACTTGAATGATTTTTTCTTGCAAGAAAAAGGTACTGGTTTGCATGTCATTAATGATGAGTGTCCAGCATTTGTTGATTCAAGTATGTATAAAGAAGACGGTATGGATCAGATGTGTGTGTCAATGCCAACCTATGATAGGAAAGAAATGGAAAGTAATTTTGATTTAATTACTTCAGAAGATGTTGATGAGGTAGAATATTTTGATTTCCAAGAAAAGAATTCAGATTTTCAAGTCCCAGTACAGCTACTTGATCATTCAGCAACATATGATAATGATCATTCCTATGAATGTTTTATCGAATGTGGATACACTTTGTATGTTGAGGGTGATAAATATTTTTTGTGTGATAGTAAGAATGATGAAATACAGAGTGATGAAATAAATATGAATCAGTTGAACACAATGATTTCCTGAAGGTTTCCAATGACAGTGCATGTTGCAGGGCAAGTGGAATGGATAGTTTCAAGAGAAACCTGATGGGCTCACACCAGAATAAGGTCTATGACAGAGGAAAGTGTAGGTTTTTCCTTTTGGGTGGCTTGGGGCCATCCTTTATGGTTTAATTTTTGAACCATGGCAGGTACAAAGGATTAAGGATTGCCAATGCATGGACAATTCTTAGCAATGCATCATTAATCATTCTCTTCCATGCACAGTAGTTTAGGATTTTCCATTCCTCCATTTTTCTCCATTTTCCATCTTTGCTCTGGCTAACATTGCTTTCATTTTTCATGTCATTTGCTTAGTCTGCTCTCCCAAAGATTTCTGGATTCTTGCAGTGATTTGCTAAACCACTCATCCCCAACAGGAGCCACAGTTAGAACTCTAATTTTCACTCAAAAACCCTAAGGTTTTCCTGTTTGAATTTAATATTTTCCATCAAAAACTTAAGGGGTTCTCTTCATTTTTACCCTTCATTTTCCTATCTTTTCATAATATTTCATTTACCGCTTTACTCCCATTTAAATTCCCATTCATTTGCTATATTTTCCATTAAAAAATCATTCTTGCCATTCATATATGCCTTGTACCCTTACTGCTACCCTAACATTCACATCCTATGTCACTTACCGCTTTACCATGGCCTCCCACAAAGGGGCCTGCGGTATGGCAATAGTGGCTATGGAGCGGGCATGAAATGTTTACCACTACCGAGCGTGCTCAAACCATAGACCGTGGTAGCACGGTGGGTGGTAAGTCTCCAATGATGTAGCAATCAAGAGATCCCACTGCGGTACCGCAGGGGGTTGTCTCACAGTTCGCGGTGACTGTGATGAACGGTTGGAAGAAGTTAGCAAAGATAGCGAGGTGAACAATCAACGGTTAGCAAAGAAGTCACCGCGATACTGCTCAAGGTGAAAGGAGAGACCGCGGTAGCGTGGTAATAGTTAGCAGATGGTGGCGAGGCAGCAGAGAAGTCAGCTACCATGGTACCGCAGACGGTCACCATAAAGACCACGGTAGTACGGTAACGTTGGAGGTAGCGGCTAGGATAGACCGCAGTGTTCGCGGTAGATGGGAGATAACAATGAAGTTAACAGTGAATGCTTATCACCGCAATACCATGGGAACAAAGAATAAAGACCACGGTAAAGCAGTAAGATAAAGAAATCCATGGGGAATAAATTAAATAGAGGCGAGAGAAATATAAAAGCTATTAAGTGAAAAATAAAAGGCAGGACTATTGTAAAAAATATTTAATTTGCCGAGATGCAATATAATTAAATATTTTAATCTCTATGATAAAATACATACAGTTGTAACGGGTAAATGAAGGGTCATGACTCTTCAAATATTGTTGTATAAAATGTATTAAAGTAGAGACAGTAAGAGGGTAGTTAGGGGGTAGGAATTAGATTTTTCCCGAGAAGGGACTGGGATGGAAATAATGTACAAAATTTTCTTGAAGATGAATCAATGGAGATAAATATTTTCACTTGGTGATTTTTCTATTTAGTGTCCAGTTGTTGTGGTGTATAAAATTTATATTCTTTATTTTGGTTGTCTCCAACTTGAGGTCTTTTAAATCATTTAAATCAGCATATCAAGCATATTCCCTAATTTATCAAAATATATTCCATTTTGTGTGATTTGATTAATTGGTATCTGCAAACCAGAATTAAATTCTCCTAATAAATCACAGTGGTTTTAAGATTTCTTTTGGATAGTTAAAAAAGAACCTGATAGAGAAACATTCCAGCACTGTTTATGCAAGTCATAGACCTAGTAAAGTTTTATGCCAGCCATAGAATTTTCAGAGTGCCTAACAACTAGAGTTAAGCCAATAAGAGGAAACACATCATTTTTTACTCCATTTCCCATGTGGATAGAAGGCATTGATCTGCCACAACCTAGAGATACAAATTCATATCAAATAATTTATTCAAAAACCTTTCATTTGTGCAGTAGGAGTAGGAGTAGTTGTAGTAATTTTATCTGTCCACTAACCATTGCCATTGTGGATAGATTGATCAACCAGAAAACACATCTTAAATCTGAAACATACACATAGGTGCACCTGCCTAGGTTTTGAAGAGCCTTAAGAGCAGAAGGTTCAACTATATTGGTTGGCCTTGTTAGTTGGCCAAAAGCGTTGTGAGAGCTTGGCAACCTCTCGTGGTTCAAACTTGCATTTTTGAGACCCAACATGATGTCCATTCCAAAATAGGGGTGATGAATACTTTGGCCAAAGTGGTGTAATTCACCACTGGTTACACTATGAATTCATTGTGTTACCTTTTAGCATGCTAGTCTGAGATTTTCATATAGATAAGTTGTATAGTAAATGTTCTAGTTATGTAGGACACAACACCAGCTCAGGAATGGCTAGTATTGTGTGGTTTCTAGACCAAAGATATTTTTCAAAGGGTAGGTCCATCTTACCATATGTGGTAGATGTGTGGGGGACCACAGTTAGTCCAAGGATGGAAAAAAATTGCTTGAGTGATGCTTCTTAGGTCTCAGTTGGCAAGCTGAGATTTAGAAGGGGATTTCCTAGATCAATTGTATTTCTAGTGCCAATGAAGCTCATATGAGTTGTGTATGTATCTTGTATCTATTTCTTTGAAAGATGTAAAATGTATTTTGTATCTAGATTATGAAATCATTTCTTTGGAAATATTATACAATTCATTGGAATGAAATGAGAAATATAGTTTATTGCTATCATATGTGCATATTATCTTGTTTTGAAAATAAATTTGTTTATTGCTATTTGTTTAGCATTTAGTTTAAATTCACTTGTGTTAAAACAAAGGAGAAATTACTGAGTTGACCAAGGGGCATGTTACACATGGTGTCAGAGCTACCAGGTTCAACTCTAGAACCTATGTGCTCGCTATGTTTTCCCTTCCAATATTATGTGAATCTAATGTTTGATAAATTTTTGTGTCGGGATGGTGCATCTCAGGTTAACTGCAAGAAAATCAGTAATCAAGAATGAGCTTTACCTAAGGGCCAAGAAGGAAAAGGAAGCCCTTGTTCATACTATAGAGGGAACTAACTATGACAATGACATTTGGCTAAGTGATATCAAGACAACTAGTCACACTCTATCATGAATTAGCCAAGAAAAGAGAAGGATGAGAAATGAAGCCAACTTCAACTATCTACCTCCTGTCTCTTCGACAAAATCGGACTCACTATCACTTTCTAGGGATATGCCCTCAGAATGTAGCGTCAGTCTAGCTATGTTGTTTAGAGATCCTTTTGTTTTACCCATGGAAGAAATAAAAATTATAGCCTCAAGTGGTGAGTCGGAAGGTTATGTACCTCGTAATTATGTATCCAAAGATAAATCTTAGGGATACTATCCTTTTTGGGATAGAGAAGAACAAATCAAAAATGAACAAAAATATGAGGGGTATACCCTGTTGAGCTATGTATCTGAGAGTGAATTTGATGGATACTCTCCTCTTGACTACTTGAATAGTCATTCAATGTAAATGAAAGGAAGTTGAAATCCTTATGAATAAATGAAAAGTTACTTTCTATATCAAAACTTGTGACCAAAATATAATTTCTTGTGTGTGAATGTTTTCTCTTTTGAAAAGTTTTCAATATATTAAATTGAACCACTATAGGATCTAATATAGGTGAACCTTCAAGTATAACTTTTTATTGAAAATATGGTGAGAACAAGGAATAATCTTGGAGAAATTCAAGAAGTTGGAAAAGGTCTAGATAATACTAAAACCAAGTTGGATCGCATCTTGGCCATCATGGATGAAACTAGGGCAAGGATAGAAAATCTTGAACAAGAAGTGAAAAGGAAAGTGTTAGAAATCTGAAATAGATTGAATAACCCAAGGAACTTTTTAAGAGAAAATCAAAGCTACATAAATTGAAAAAGCATGAAGAATGCACACAACTCTGAGAGATTATGTAATGTCAATATGATATAATGCATTAAGAGCTTCCAAGATTGCTTGATACAATGTAAAGATGCATGAATGGATGCAAGAGTATTACAAGAGTATGCAAACACAAGCAAGGTAGTGAGTTTATATAGAACTTAGGAGAGGAGGTAGGTGGAAAATCCAACCAATAGGAATCAACCACAAAAATGTGGAGATGGACCACCAAAAGTGGAAAGTGGTTCTACCCTTTAAGGAAGGGGAGACCACACACTTATCTCCTAGTAATAGACTTGCTTTATTATCCTAAGTAAGCTTAATGAAGTGTAAGAAAAACTTAGGACTAAGAGAAAATAAATTAACCCACTAGGAAAATAAAAACCTACACCAACAGAAAGAAAAAAGAAGAATAGGAAGTTCCATTAGGTGAAGAGGAAGAAATGCCTAATGAGGATGGAGAGAATTCTCATGACCTTAATCAATCAAATCAACATAGGTAAGAAGAATCTCTAGCAAATCTGAAAGTAGTAAAAGAAAACATGTGGCAACTGAGTTGTCTAGGGATATGAGAAAAGTTACCCCGCCAAAATTTGAGGGAAGCACAAGTGAATATGAGGAAAAGGCTTGGTTAATTCAAATGGAAAAATATTTTGAGATCATAAACTATTCTAAAATTACCAAATTTGGTTGGTGTGTGTTTCAGTTAGCGAGAGAAGCTTCTAACTGGTGGATGAAATAAAAGATGGAACTTGGTCTTGGTTCTCTAACTTTAACTTGGAATGAATTTGCTAAAATATTTCAGAAAATATGGCTACCCCAACTCTTTTATGACCAAAAATTGATTGATTTCCAAAATTTGAAGCAAGGTGACATGTTGGTGAATGAATACTAGGAAAAGTTCACTCGTCTTCTAAAGTACGTACCAATGTACTAGAAGGATGAACGTTTTTAAATTAGAAAGTTCATCATGGGATTAAATAGCTTAATTGGTGGTGAAGTGGATGTACATGGTCCAACTACTATGGATTTGATATATGAAAAGGAAGTCAAGCAAGAGAAGAAGCTCAAAGCCATTTCAATCCACTAGGAGAATAGAAATTGAAAGAAGTTCAGTGGGTAAATCAGGTTCCAAGGAAGTCTATTGGAGCATAAGAATCTCACAGGAAATGAAATAAGGGATCACATAACAATTGGAACGAACGAAGAAGAGGTTGTCAAGGAAACAATAACAATAGCAACAATTTCAACAATACTAGAGGGAATGTCAATAAATTTGACAAGTCTGCAAAAAGGAAGGGACTCATAGAAGGATGATTTACTTGCAGAGGGGATCATTATGATGCTCAATGTCCCAACAATCCTTCAAGATCTCAAAAAAACAAAAATTCTCTTCCTCCACAATGAACTGCATTCCAAAAAAGGATCCATGCAGCCTTGGACAATCAACAAGCTGAGTATCAAGTCACACCAATGGAAACTCTAAGTATTTTGTTTGGTATACCTATATCTATACTTATTGATACTGGAGCAATAGGAAATTTTGTTTCACCTAGATTAGCTAATCAAATATCTAGAAAATTTGGATTTATGGAAAAGTCTTGTGTTGTCGAGTATGCAACCAGACAAGAGCAGCGATGAAGCAATGCTTGTTTGAAGCCAAGGTAGAACTTCCTAGTTTCTCAAATGAAGTAAAATTGTACGTAGCACCCCTAGGATCTTATGATGTCATTTTAGGAATGAATTAGGTATGGAAAAATAGGGCCAAAGTGGATTATCATTCCAAGGTAGTAGAGTGTCTTGATGATCTAGGAAATTGGGTGGCGTTGCAAGGAACTCCAAGAGAGATTAAGTTGTGACAAAAAAATTCCATGCAAATGCTTAGGGTGAAAAAGAAAGGTTGTCAACTATTTGCAGCAAAATAGAAGAACTCAAGGAAGTCACTCCTCAAGATAAGGTCATGGATTGTGAACCACAAGATTCTCTAGATATTGAAGAAGGAGAAATGGTGGAATTTGGAGAAACAGATATGGAGAAGTAGCCTATTTTATGGAAATTTGTGGATGTATTTCTAGATGAGCTACCTGGATTACCTCCCAAGAGGTTATTTGATTTCTCTATCGACATTGTACCAGGATCTGAACCTATTTCTAAGTTGCCCTATAGAATGACTACTATGGAATTAATAGAACTCAAGGCATAGTTGTAAGATTTGTTATCTAAGGGATTTATAAGACATAGCATTTCACCCTAGGGAGTGCTAGTGATCTTCTTGAAGAAGGATGGAACATTGCACTTGTGTATTGATTATTGGATGCTTAACAAAGCTACGATATACAATAAATATCCATTGCCACGTATCAATGATCTTTTCGATCAGATGCAAGGAGTAGTTGTTTTCCAAAGATTGATTTGTGATCAAGTTGCCATCAACTGAGAATAAAATATGAAGATATATTCAAAATTGCCTTTAGAATGAGATACGAGCATTATGAGTTTACAGTCTTATCTTTTGAACTTACTAATGCACCTACGGCATTTATGAATCTAATGAACAATGTTTTCAGGGATTGTTTGGATGGGTTTGTTTCAGTATTCTTGGATGATATCTTAATTTATTCCAAGGATGACGAGGAGAATTGTGAACATTTAGAGATAGTTCTTCAACGGTTAAGAGAACATAAACTATATGGAAAACTCTCTAAGTGTAATTTCTTTCAAAAGAAGGTGTAGTATTTGGATCATGTAATTTCAGCTGAGTGAATTTTAGTGGATCCAGCTAAAATAAAAGCGGTGCTAGAATGGCCAATACCTAAAAAAATACCAGAGGTTAGAAGTTTCATGGGTTTGGCTGGCTACTATTGTAAGTTTGTTGCAAACTTTTCCAAGATAGCTTTTCCTATTACTTCATTGCAAAGGAAAGGAAATAAGTTTGAGTGGACAAAAAAATGTCAAGCAGCATTTGATCTACTCAAGGAGAAGTTGACTACGCTCTGATATTGAAGGTACCGAATCCATAGGGTGGTTTTACTGTCATCACATATGCATTAGGAGAAGGAATAGGTGGAGTGATAATGCAAGAAGGGTAGGTCATTGCATACAAATCAAGAAATTTGAAGCCCTATGAGCAAAATTATGCATCGCATGCCTTAGAGTTAGCAGTAATAGTTCATGCATTGCAAATGTGGAGACATTTTTGCTTGGGAAGCCATTTGAACTAAAGACTAATCATCATGGTCTTAAGCATTTGTTTACTCAACTCAATCTGAATTCATGACAACGAAGATGGTTAGAGTTGATATTTGATTATGACTTCAATATCAACTATATCAAGGGAAAAGAGAATCAGGTGTCGATGCCCTAAGTCATAGAAGGAATATCACCTCAATGGTATCCATTCAAACTGACTTCAAGGGTCAAGTATTGCAGGAATCCAAGGGTGACAAGTACTATGAGCAAGTTAAGAAAGCACTCATGGATAATCTGCAAGATGCAAGGTATGAAGGATTTCATTTTGAACCTAGTGGATTGTTAAGGTTTAAAGGAAGAATTTATGTGCCTAATTCTGAAGAATTGAGAAATCTGGTATGGAAAGAAGTGTATTAAGCGCCATATTTTGAACATCCGGGTGTGACTAATATGTTGGTTGATGTGAATCTATTATATTTTTAAAAATGGATGAAAGGATACACTGCTAGATTTGTAGCAAGATGCTTAAACTGTCAAAGGGTGAAAGTTGAACATCATCACCTAGTAGGTCTTTTGTATCCTCATGATGTTCTTGAGAGGAAGTGGCAAGTCATTAATATGGACTTTGTGCAGGGTCTTCTTATGTCAAGGAATAAGCACAATGTAATTTTGGTGGTAATGGACAAACTTACCAAAGTAGCACATTTTATTCCTGGAATTTTAGCTGATGCAGCTCTTGTCAGAGCTCTGAAATTTGTACGAGAGGTGTTTAGATTACATGGGATTCCTGAAAGATTATTTTGGACAGGGATGCTCGTGTGATATCTAGGTTTTGGGAAACCTTATTTTCCTCACTTGAAACTCGATTGAATATAAGTTTTGCATATCATCTAGAGATGGATGGGAAAACTGAAAAGGTGAATCAGTATTAGAAGATCTATCGAGAATGTATTGCATGGATCGGCAATACAAGTGGGAAGATTACTTGCCTTTAGTAAAGTTTGTATATAACAATTCCTATCATTTCATGATTAAGATGGCTCCTTTTGAAGCAATGTATGGTCAGAAATGTTGAACTCCTATAAGTTGGGATAAGCTAGAGGATAGGATAAGTCTTGGACCAAAGATGTTAGAAATGGAAGAGCAAGTTGGAATTATTAAGCAAAGGCTAGCTAAAGCGAATGATAGGCAAAAAAGATATGCAGATTCTAAAAGAGTACCTAGAAAATTTGAAGTAGGGGAAAATTTGTTGAGAGTAAAACCTCAAAAGAGTTCCATCAAGTTTGGAAATTTTTCTAAACTAGCTCTGTGATACATAGGTCCATTTGAGGTTTTGGAAGAAGTAAACCCTGTTGCTTATCGAATAGCGTTGCCACTAGCTCTTGCCCAAATGCATAATGTCTTTCATGTCTCATACCTAAAGAAGTATATACAAGGTGATAATCATGTCATTGATTGGAATGCTTTATAAGTATAGGACCCAAGAGTAGTAACAATCAAACCTATTAAAGTGCTCGGAACATGTAAGCTTCACTTATTTAATAGAGAGGTTTTGTAGTGCAAAGTCTAGTGGGACCAGTACTCAAAAGATTTTGTTACTTGGAAAGACTGCTAAAATAGAGCAAAATTTTCCACATGTTTTACATGCTTTTGAGAGTTCTTGAAAATAATATTATGTGTTGTCATGTTTATTTATGTTTGCTACATAAGATCATCGGGGACGATGATTCACAAGAGAGGGAATATGTTACACCCCATAGTATATTTACCTAGTTACTTTTACCTAGCTAGGTGAAATACTTGCATATGTGTGTGTGTTTGTACTTTGATGGAAATAAATGCCAATGTACTTTATTTGTATGAATCATTAGAAATATAATGAATAAATGGTTGATTCAAATTGATGCTATATATATGTCTTAATTCTGACTATAGAATATATACTGCAAGTGATTGTTTTGTGATCAATTGACTACCTTTGCAAATGTACCAAGTTGATTGTAGGTATAGGTTCACACCTCCGAAAGGAAGGGGAAGTATCACTTAGGAGAAGAGTTTTGGTCTGGAAATCCTTAAAGAGTCTAAATGATCTTTCACACACTCACTTTTATAATAGTCAAGTCAATAGTTTCGGGAAAAATGTAAGGTACCTTGATTTGATTGTTTAGGAGAGGTTTTGTTTCATTGAGAGGTCATGCTTGGAATAAGTGTTTGAGTTTCTTTGTTTTTTTAAGTACTTCTTTAAGAGCACAATCGATGAGATATATACATGTAAGATGTATATATGCATACACGCATGTCTACGATGAACTCATACTCATGAGTAAAAACATACATAAGTATACGTAGATATGTGTATCTATGCATGCTTATGGGTGGATTATCCATATGCATGGGAACATCAAATGGATAAAGCAACATGAACATATAAGTATATACACATTTAATGTATATATGTTAGTTGATATTATTGCTTTTATGTATGTTTGAAGGTAATGTTATACGATGAATGTATATGTATATTTTTGTATATATATATACACATATACGTGTATGTATTGACATGAAGGAAACATCCATACAAATATATTAATATATATATATATATATAAATATACGTATGTATATATGTATATATGTATATACATGTGCGATATTAATTTGGATAGTAAATGGATATAAGTTTATGCATTTGAATATCGAATGATGAATATGTATAATTGTATGAGTTAATATATATATATATATATATATATATATATATATACGTATATAATACATATATATAATAACATGTTAATATATATATATATGTATGTATATATATATTATTGATATACTATAATGTTTGAATAAGCATTGATTTTATATAAAGCGTTGATGTTTTAAAATGCCAAGCACATACTATATAGACTATAGTATATAGTGCACATCTTATATAGATTTTGGAGTAGCAATAAAGAGCGCACACTAAGGTAGCGCTATAAACATTTATCATGAATTTCTATGCTTGCAAATGGAATGCAATATAAAAGGTGTGTGGGAAAAGATATGACATAGTCAAGAGTATTGAAGGTAATTTGAAATGCATTTTAAAACTTTGACTTGGTCTTAATCTGCAAACACCAACAACATGTAAGAAGTTTATGTGGTGCCAAATTTTGAATAACTTCAAATTCTTTAGAGGTCTATTTTATGAGCTCTAACTAGCGATGGAAACCAAAGTAAATTGGAGAATAAGTCAAGTAGAAGCTAGCATGAATAGAGTCAATTTGTTTGATTATTTACCTTGCATATCTAAAATGCATTCTTTTTGTCCATGAATGAAGTGCTCTATTGTTCTATTTTGCTGAGTATTAAGTTTAAAATCTGCCACCTTTTATTTACCTAGCTGAGTTGAATCATATAAGCTAAGAAGTGTTGATTCATTTACCTTGTTTCTAGCCTGTAGATGCTGATTTTTGTGTATATATAGAGACATTCTTTACCTCAAAGGGATGCATATATTTGCACTCTATTGTTATTTTCTAAGACTTGCTCTGTTTTCCCCAAGTTTTGTGAGTGAATTAGAGGGTGATTTTGCAAGATATTTATTGTGAGAATTTGTGAGGATATTTGGGAAGAGTGGAAGTAATTTGTTGTCAAGTAGAAAGTTGATTTGAGGAGCCGAGGGTTGGAAACCAACTAGATCAATTGGAGCTTATACTTACAGGCATGTTGAATCTTACTCTCTTATGATTATTTGATTTTAGATTGATTATATATCGCTTGTTTATTGTTTGGAAAAGTAATAAGTTTTTAGGGAAAAAATTGTTTTCAGCATTTGTGAATGAAAGTCATTTATTGTTATAAATTGGATTCTCTATTGTTTGAGTGTTGTACATACTCCATATTAAGGAGTGGGTGTATATATCGATATATATATAGTATTAAGTACTTCAATTGAGTCAGAATCTCTATAGCTTAAGCTAGTTTGATTTGGTAGGTTATGGAAACACATGTTTAACCTAGTAGAGGATTCATAGAGAACTTAGTGTATATAGGTTGTTCTTGAGGTTAAAGATTATTCAATGGAGGGAATTGCCTATGCATAGAATATGATTGGTCTTAACAAATCGAGTTAGAATGGTGGATGAGCATGTGACGTCCATTTTGAAATAGGGGTGATGAATACTTTGGCCAAAGTGGTGTAATTCGCCACTAGTTACACTATCAATTCATTGTGTTACCTTTTAGCATGCTAGTCTGAGATTTTCATACACGTAGAATATAGATAGGTTGTATGGTAAAATTTCTAGTTATGTAGGTCACAACACCAACTCGGGAATGACTAGTATTTTGTGGTTTCCAAACCAAAGCTCTTCGTCGAAGGGTAGGGTCATCTTATCATATGTGGTAAATGTGTGAGGGATCGCAGTTAGTCTGAGGATGGCAGAAAAGTGCTTGAGTGATGCTTCTCCTCTTAGTCGACAAGCCGAGATTTGAAAGCGGATTTCCTTGATCAATTGTATTTCTAGTGCCAATGAAGCTTAGATGAGCTATGCATGTATCTTGTATCTATTTCTTTGAAAGATGGAAAATGTATTTTGTATCTAGATTATGAAATCATTTCTTTGGAAATATTGTACAATTCGTTGGAATGAAATGAGAAAGATAATTTATTGCTATCATATGCACATATTATTTTATTTTGAAACGAAAATTGTTATTGCTATGTGTTTGGCATCTAGTTTAAATTCACTTGTGGTAAAACATAGGAGAAATTACTGAGTTGAGCAACGGGCATGTTACATTTGTTCTGTACTACTATGACTTCTTTTGGTTGGATAAAACTATTAATGACATTATCTGTTTTGTAACTCTAATTGGAATTTGATATTTTGTGATTAAAATTATTGCTCCTCATGTTGTACTTTCTCCATTTTGTAAACAATTCTTAATTTAAAAAAGAAGGTTGTCAAGATTAGCTATCTATTGAAAATACACTTTCCTAGATTGCATTGTATACATTTATGTGTAATCATATATAACTATACATACAAATATATATATATATGTACACACACAAACACACATATTATTTACTTTATATATTTAACATATACTTTCATCCTATAAATATTTTGTGCATATATTCATAAAGGTAGAGTTTTATATTTATTACTACTTTGTTATGTTGATCACGATATATATCACCATAGACTAGCTTACTTCATCCCTCCCTTTTTCCTCATTTCTTGTACTTCAGTTTTTCAATCATCCACTTTCTTTCCTTTAACTATTTTTTAAAGTTATGTCCAATCTAGTTCATCATTCTTTTTTTTGATGATGAATTATTGAGTGTAATCCAAAAAGACACTCAAAAAAATCTTCCCTTCAACTATTTTTAAGAGTTATATCTCCAATGTAATCCATCATTCTATTTTTTGATGATGAATTATTAAGTGTAATCCAGATATATATCACCATAGATTAGCTTACTTCATCCCTCTCTTTTTCCTCATTTCTTGTACTTTATTTTTTCAATTGTCCACTTTCTTTCCTTTAACCATTTTTTAAAGTTATGTACAATCTAGTCCATCATTCTATTTTTTTATGATGAATTATTGAGTGTAATCCAAAAAGACACTCAAAAAAATCTTCCCTTAAACTATTTTTAAGAGTTATATCTCCAATGTAATCCGTCATTCTATTTTTTGATGATGAATTATTAAGTGTAATCCAAAAAGACACTCCAATAAAATTCATAAACAATCTTACAACAATATTATTATTGCTAGTATTTTTTTATTTTTATTTTTCAAAAATTACTTTATAAAATCAAAATATGTACAAGATAGTAAATACTTATACCATATTTATGAATTTTTTAAGTTTTTGCCTCTCATCCTTTAAAATTGATATGTCATGATTTTTTTAATCATTTTTTATTTAATATATTTTTATTTCTTTATGATTAGTTATTATATTGTTAAAAATAATTTCTCAATTACTATTTTTTTATTTAGATTATGAGATATTTAATTTTTTTTAGACAATCACTTTTTATTTTAATATATTTTTATCAATTATTATACTCAAAATATGTACAAGATAGTAAATACTCATACCATATTTATGAATTTTGTAAGTTTTTTATTTTTATTTTTTATTCTTTTATTAATCTCTCATCCTTTAAAATTGATATACCATGATTTTTTTAATCAATTTTATTTAATATATTTTTATTTCTTTTTGATTAGTCATTATATTGTTAAAAATAATTTCTCAATTTCTATTTATTTATTTAAATTATGAATTTTTTTTTGACAATCAATTTTTATTTTAATATATTGATAAAAATAATTACTTTCCTAGTTTTTATTGGAATTAGGTAGTCCTAAATTTTTTTTCACGTGATCATAGGAAGAGACTAGACCTCATGACCTCTCATTTGCAATAGAATGCTTTAGCCAATCAAGCTAGATCCCCCACCCCAAAATATTTAAATCTTAATTATGATTAAACTCCTTAATTTCTATAACATTTTCTTGGCTTTGTTACATTGCAAAATGAATGTTTGAAGTCTCCTACAAATCCATATTTTAAATTATAACTAGTACTTATATTTGTTCCTACATGGATATGTATGGATGCCATGTGCCGCAAATTCTAGTTGTATGTGGTTGGATTAAAAAATTAATAGTAAGTACTAAATAATAAAATAAAATAAACTTAGACAAATCTTAGATTTTTTCTTTAAAAATTAAGCATTATCTGATTTTAAAATATGTGCATACAGATTTAAAACATAAAGCAATGCAAAAGAAAAAGAAAGTTACTATCAAATTGACAAAATACATTACAGATAAAATAGTATGTTTTCATATAGTTCAACAGTGATTTACATGTGTGAGAAAAAGTTACCATCAAATTGACAAAAATACATTACAAATAGAAATAGTATGGTTCCATCTAATTCAATAGTGATTTAGAGGTGTGAGACTTCTTTCAGACTCAAATCTCACAATATATAGCCTGAATTAACTCCAGAAATACACTTCCAAAAAAACATCAATTTAAAAATTTCAGTACTTCAAATTGTTTTCTAAAATCTCTCTAAAAGATTTCAAATTGTTTTCTAAAATCTCTCTAAAAGATTATGGATTGTGGAAATCCCGAATCTTGTTAATTTGTGATAAACTATAATTTAGAATCAGTGGTATTCTGGAAATGGGTGCCTAAATTCACTGCAGACGCAGCGCAATAATTTTAGGAGCGAATGTAGAGTGAATTAATGATTTCCCTGTGAAAATGATCATGTTAGTTTTAACAGAGCAATTTGCAATAGTAGTGATCAATCTCACGCAAAATTGAAATTCCTGCAATATTTTAGGATATAATATTTATAAATTTTGAGTATTTTATTCACACTAGTGAAAAAATAAACAAAGATCGTTTGTAAAAATATCTTCCTCTCAAACAGAAGAGCAATTCTATCCTATACGCTAAAAGTTCTGGCTCCCCTGCAAAATTGGTTTAAACGTAATTTGATCATTTATTGTCGCCATTAGGCGAAATATCTTCATAGAAAACAGGAAGCCTGGGAAACCTCCAGCCCCTCTTTTTCACTGCCCACTTTTCCCGCTCCCTATTTCTGAGGAAAGTTATAAAATTAAAGCAAAACTGTTTTGATCATTTCTATTTCTCATGAGACAAACCGCTCATTATAATTTGGAACTACAATCCCCTGCATGGCCTCTGCCTATGCGAATTGGCAAATTATGATTTAGAAACTCCTGAAAGTTTGACTTGGAAACAACCAATGATGCAAGTGCTTGTGTGTTCCATTTGTTTTCTAATAGATAATCTATAGACGACTTAGAAAAATGCTTGTGAATATGATGTGTATGAATACTTTATAAAAACCATCCACATACTTTTGATTCTAATGATGGATCACATGGTTTTTGATGTTTTCTTTCAAGGTTTTCCCAAGTCTTTCCCGGAAGCACTTTTTCCAAAATTATGGAACTGTCAAATCGTCAAATCTCTTTCTGGAATCTTTTAGCGAAATGACTATTATGAATTGGACAAAGATTGCACATCATTCTTAAAAATGAAGTTCTTAAAAATGAAGCAAATGCACCAGATACTTGATGCATTTGGATTCCCTGGTTAATTTCAGACGCACGGACGTTATCACATCAAATGGACTCTGTATTCCAAAATCTCGAAGTGCCCTCTATATAAGAAGTCCGCTGGTCAGGTTGGAAAACAAACATGGCAACTCAGGATAGAGCGAGAGATTCAATATTAATGTGAAGCAGAATCAGATCATAAGGATACCCAACATATATATATATTTTGCATATAGCTTATGCGTATGATCTATAACTAAATCATAGATTAGAAGTGTTTTTTGACTTTTCTTATGGTTATTTCAATTGGAGTAGAGATTATTTGGCTAGACTTCTTGCAATGATTCGTTATACTGAAGAACATATCTAAGCAATCAAAGACTAAGATAAACAAAACACAGTACCCTTGATGGTATTATGTATAAGAAGGCTCAATCTTCACTACTTTATGACTACATTCAAAAGTAGATCCAATGTCTACCTCTTCTTTGGGCTGAATCATAACTTTCTCTTCTTTATAATCAAGCAGCAGCTCGGTTAGAGGAGGAATATTATACAGTGCAAAGAGCATCACATGAGGGAATCTACAATCCAGATGATCGTGTAAGACAAACTGCACAAAGACATTAGCATTAGGAAAACAACTGTGGTTTATGAAACGAGAAACATTCCCCATTTTGCTGGCATCTATGAGAAAGTTGAGATTTGCTGGAGTTGGTGCACAAACTAGAATCGAAGAGGCATCTTGCTGCTGCTCACAGAGAATATGAGAAACATCTCCACATTCTTTAACTTTCCTCGGATTAAGTATATATTCACTGTCCACGTTGCATTGTTGAACTGCATCTATTCCTTCTGTGTATATAACTTCACCTGTATATTCACAAATAAAGCTACCTGCAGGAATTGGATCCCAAGACCGCACACCCCATCCATTAGCATTAGCAATAGCACCTCTAGTTCTGAAAATTTCCAAACGGGCATTCAATCCCCTCTGGGTTGTCCTGTTCCAACAGCTTAGAGGACATTTGCAGTGATTGCCACACTCATAGACCAAAGGCTTACCCTTGATAAGAATACCATTAGCATTGTAGGGCATCTGCCCTCCGTTCTTCTGAATACAGGAGCAGTTACCCATCGTACTACACTGACCCATACATTCACATCCCTGAGAAATGCTCACTAAGAAATCAGGATATCTAACACTAGTAATGTACTCAAAATGTGATGGCCCTTTTTCATTGTCAACTTCATTAACAAGACAAACAGGCAAGTTGTCGCTCCTCAAGGATACATCAGGATGAACAAGACCAACTCTCAAAGTGGGATCTAACTTCCATCTCCTAGTGTTCTTCAAAATTACAGAACCCAGTTCAGGCTGACCTGGTGTCCTATTAAGCTTGTACTTAAAGACCCCAGATCCTGAACGCCCTCTATCTAACCAAGAATGTTGAACTTTATAAAGGCCGTCGTATATATAAATCTTACCAGAAGGACTCCCGCTATCCTTGATGCCGCGAATCACTCGAATCTCAATTTGATAGTGTTTGCTCCGTTCCAAGGCAAAATTACCCCTCTCAAGCTTTTGATCAACAGGCTGCTTTTTATCCAATACAGAATTGTTTCCTCCGTGACCAGTATAAATCAGTTCTTCGCCACTAATATCCTCGTTGTCCTCATATCCACCAGAAGCGATAATACTGGTAGCAACAGGCTCATTCCATGCAGTGTTTTTAGCAGTGATATAATCAATGCCGGCCTGAGTTGGGCAATGCAAACCAATCACGCAGAGCTCCATCCGAAAATAAAAGTGATCACCCACATTGACACCCGGGATGGCACCCACTATCCTTCTGTCTCGGTTTACTGCTAATCCTTTATCCAGCATCAAGACCCCTGCTTGCAAATCAGGCCGCCTGGTTTCATCCTGAAGTTGACGCCTCAATGCATCATATGTCACGAGGGCCCTCATGACTAATTCTCTGTCGTTGCCATTAACAGATGGAAATGGATTTTGGATCACTGGTCTAGGTCTAGTAGGTCTTCCTCGCTTGCGCTTTCTGCTGCCAGTTTCGATCTCTGTATTCACGGACATGGACAGACTACCATGAGGCTCCAGTGTGTGAGAACCTGGATGGAGCACAGTTAAATCCTTGAAGCGTTTCAGACTCTTCGCAAGAGCAGACCTTAATTCATCTGCATTTGGCACAACCTGGGCATTCATATTAGGTACCATAAGTGCTGAAGCACTCCCCCTCTCTATGTGGTTTTGTACGATACCTAGGCTCCTTGAATTTCCATATTCTGTTTTAGGTACAAGAGATAGATTGCCTGAATACAAGCTTGCAGAATGAACCGGTCTGGCACCATTCTCTCCTGGCGGTTTGGGAGTAGCATAATCAGGGACATATTCTGCCTTGGGTATAACTGGTGGTGGCATATATTTATTTAATTTTACAGGTGTCTCTATGATCGGTGTGTTGGCTTCCATAAGTTGTCTGCAACTATTAGCGGGAATTTGAATGTTATGATTTTCACCTTGAATTTTTCCTTCAGATTCTGTGTTTTCTTGATACAAACTTGCAGAATTAGTCTTTCCTTCAGGTTGAGTATTTTCTCGATTATCAGGCATGACAGGGATATACAAGTTTGCAGGCTTAATTTTTCCTTCAGATTCTGTATTTTTGGGATTAGAAGGTATGATATTCGGTTCCAATTTTGCAGCCCCGATTACTCCTTCAGACACTATATCTATATTGCTTTGAATATCAGGCATGGCAGTTGTTGAATTCATATATGCAAGCTCCATGTTTCCTCCAGCTACCTTATTGTTGTGAATATAAGACATAGCATGTTGTTTCAAATCTGTAGGGTGCTGCCAAAACGGATCGCTTTGGCTGGTACCCCTTTGCAACTGCTCACTAAAAATCGGATTTTCCTCATGGACACGTGGTACACTAACATTGGATTTCAAGAAGTCTTGTGTATGAGGAATGTTATGTGAAGGGCAGTCATGTTTAACAATTGCAGGGTTTTGATCACCACTTACTCTGAACTTGTCAACAGTCACACGACCGCGACTATCATAAACCATCTGAGCATTTACATGCATATTTGCTTGAGGGCGCACTACCCAGGGGGTCTGATTGCAGGCCGATTGATCCTTGCTAAAAACCGGGAACCCACACGGATCAGATGACTTAGGAGCACTGGTTTTAATGGCCGTTTCAACATAGAAGGGCTCCTTTAACGCATTTACACTATCCTTCCAATTATAAAACGCGTCCAAATTAGTTTTATCAGAAGGGAATTTATCAGTAGTACCTTGCGTATGGATTTCAGCATTAGGGTTTCGAGCCCCAGGCAGTGCAAAACTCCTGGACTGTTCTGTGGCTCTGAGAAGAATGTTTTGCTGAATCCTTTTCCGGATCTCTGCAGCATCAAACGCTGTGTACGGAGAAACAAAAGCATGCTGTGTACTTGCAGGCTGTGGAGGGACCGCAAGGCGAGCCTGCTGAGCCCTCAGTAATGGCGAAACCGTACGCATAGCTTGTACGCTCAAAATAGGCGGCTTGCTCGCTGATCCATCCTTTCCATTCGCCTCCATTGCTAATGAGAAAAAAGAAGACGTCACAGAGCTTCTATAACCAACAAAAGCAAACAGCCTTCAGCAAAAGCAAATATTCTATGGCTCTTCAAACATAATGTATTATTGCGCTAACTAGAACTGTAACAATTTGATTTTCTTCGATATAATACAAACAGAACTCACCTAGATTTTTAACACGGTTCTTCGCACACTGGATACTTCTACCGTTCACTTTTCAAATTTACTGTAACCTTGCCAGATAACTACATATCAGTTATCACAGATAAGTAGCCTTCTAGTTATTGACGTATAAATAGAGCCACCGACTTAATCAAAGCCAGGGCCCAGTTTCGAATCCTACGGAGATGACTTACCTGAAAATGTGTCAAAGCAACTCTTTCCCGTGCCGCCGCGTGGAATCGAACCCTGGCTAACGCGGTAAAAGTTTATAAGCCTTTTCGCGCTGTAAAGTAAAACATGAAAACACGTCCAAAACCACCTGTACACAACCCCTTATAACGTGTGAGAACAAGCCAGTCATTCTAAGTATTCTATTGTTGCACGGAACATAAAATTAAATATCAGAAAACCGCCATTGTTAAACCCCAAAGACTCCCTTAATCACTCTCTTAACAGAGAAATCTTAAAAAAATCATAAATACTTCAGAAATCGATCCGTCAGAAACAAAACCCTCATTATTACACAGCCGTAAAATAAACTATCAAAATCAAAATAAAACGGCGCAGATTAACATTAAAGAACGCCGAATTTTACAGCAGACAAGCTAAAAAACATCCAAGAACATTAAAATACATACAAAATCGACGCGACGAAACTCGGGTGACAGCGGCCACAGATCCCACCGAATCGTCTGTCTCCCCTAAATAATAAAAATTATTATAACTGCACCCAAATTTCCCTCCAGAAATTTTAACATCGTCGACATTTCTCAAACATTAGTAATTAACTACACTTGCGAGGGGCCTACTGCAACAGAATTTTATTTCCATTACCCGAAAGCATAAAACCATTTAAAAACTAATAATAAAAATTACAATAATGAAGGGAAGCTGTAAAAAGAATACTTTGAAGATGATGTGTACAAAAAAAGGATAAAATTGAGTGGGACTTGTACGAGATGACGAAGAGCAAATGAAGAGGGGGCAGACGTACGTGGGAAAGATAGTCGTTTAGATTTGTCCGTCCATCAAGATTCTGAATGTGGGAGGGAGAAATTTGGTGGGCCCACGGTTCGAACCGGTGTGGCTTATTACTTGGGTCACTGCTTATTCTTCATACAAAATGCATCCATCCCATCCTAGCATGAAAATAGTTTTTATCAAGTATGGGTTCTTGTTCCTTTGTACTAGTTGGCAATCACATGTAAGGTTATATTTTATGTATATTTATTGAAGTCCAAAAAAAAAATCAATAAATTAAAAATGTCCATTTGTTGGATGCTTGTTATTAGAGAGAAAATAGAGTTCATTATACAAGAGGGTTTGCGTTGTTCTTAAACTTTTAACAAGTTCCAATACTTTATTATACATTTTTTCGCCTTTCTTATTTTTTGTGTTCCAATGCCTTTTTTTTTGGGCTCTCTACTCTATATTTTGGTGGTTTCTTTTTCAAAAATATGATAATTATGGGAATTTATGTGGGGGTTTTGTAAGATGTATTTTCATATTCATGTTTCTAGGCTTGTGGTTGTTGTTGGTGTGAAAAGGGTTATTCTTTAATTGGTTTCTTTATAGGACTTATTCACACCTAGTTCTTAAGTTTACTTAGGTAGCTTCTAGAGTACACCTAGGATACTTATCTCTTTGCGTCTCATTGCATATGATTATGACACTTGTCTTACTCCTATACATTCCTAGGTCTAGCTTGTACATTATGCATCTTGAGCATCTTGTGAATATTGTATTCATACATGTGCTCTTGATTGGTAGAAAAACATCTTTTGTTGTTGATTCTCTCTTGTTTGTGAAAGGTTATTTGGTGTTGTAGATTTGTTGATATTGGTTGTCTACTTCAACATGGTATCAGAGTTTTGAATATGTGAAGCCCCTTCTTGATTTTAGAGAGTTTGTGCCATCAAACTTTACTAAGAGCATCTTGGACCATATTTGACTTCACGATTGAGTCCAAAAGGACCAAATCTATATCAATCGATAGTAAACACAATATAGTTTGGAGAAAGTCATATTTGGTGTTTTTTTCTTCTTCACTACCCCCTCGTATGACCACCTATATCGTTGGCATCATCCTATACTACATAGGTTGTCAAAAAAATCTATAGGTCGGTTTCTTTAGTCAAGTTAAAAAATTATAATTTCTTATTTTTATAAAGTTTTATGAATTAATTTTTTTAAAAAATTACCTGTCAGTATAGGGGTTTGCAGACCCTTGTACAAACCAAATATGGCATACTACAAGACATGTCAACTTTAGTGGGCCTTGCACCCAATGGTTATAGGTGCTAAGCACTTAAGCTTTGGTGTTAATGCCAAGTGACTAAGCTAAGCGCTTCAGTGCTAAGGGCTTCAACGCTTAAAGCACTTAATTCAATGCTCAAAACCCTCCAACTAGCGCCACTAGTGGGCATTGCCACCACCATACAAAATCCCCTAAGTGTTGTCAAAACTCTGCTTTGTCCAAGTGTCACCCATAGAAACAAAAGAAGAAAGAAAGCAAAAGGGGGAGATCTAAACCAAAACAAAGAGGGAGGAGCACCTAGAGGGCAAGGGAGATGGAGGACTAAAAAAGAAGAAAGAAGGATAAAGAAGGGATGAGGGAGGTGGTGTGGACAGAGGACCTTGTAATAATAGTTGTAATGATCCAATGAATAAAACTAAACCTATTTATTTTTAGCTTGTATCTAGGAGGTTAGAGTCAATTTAGGAGAGGTTTTGGTTTTTTAAATAAACCTTTTAATAATAGGTGTAATGAGCCAACGAAAAAAACTAAACCTATTTGTTTTTAGCTTGTATCTAAGATGTTAGAGTCGGTTTAGGAGTGGTTTTGATTTTTCTAAATAAAAGAAGATTTGGATGAGTTCTTGGGCTCGAATCATCTTCCTTTTGATGTATAAAAGCAATCCTTGTATTGGGCATTAGAATAAGGAGAGTTACCCATGCAAAAAAAGAAAAAAATAGTTATAGTAAAATGTTCATAACTTTCTCATTTCTCAACAAAATTGAGAAATCCAAAATGTTTTTGAAATTTTGAGATGAGTAGAATAAAACCCAGAAATAATCATGGAAAATTCATTTTTATGAGCATATTGTTACATGTAGAAAGGTGACAGGTTTTGTAGAGCATGATACATAATATTTCAATACTTCTATTGCAATTATGAATTAAAATTGATGTCAATGTTTTATAAATTGAGATTTAATATATTTTGCATATCTAAGGACCTATTTTATAGATAATCCATTGATTATGGTAAAGAAGAATCAATTTGGTCTTGTTGGGAATTAAAATTTTCATATGAGTAGCAAATTGTTCCTTAACCTACATCACATGGGGCTCATAGGATCACATGTGTGATAATTTTTTGTTTCATATTGCAGAGTGCATGATACCTAAGCAATTTTGAGATAGACTTTATGGATTATATAGTGTAGTCAATGAGTTATGAATCTTGCAACTAGAGGCAAACTTGACATCACTCTCTCTAGATGATTTTTCTTCCATTCTGGATTGCCTTGCAAAGTTCAAATTGTTTTTGTTCACCATTAAAAGATTTGAATATGAGATATCTGATAAAGAATGTATCTTCTTGATTTTAACAAAGTTGAAGGGTCTATTTCACATTTTTTCATCTAGGTTTTATATTCTACTATGGATGGGGGAATATTTTAAGTTGTCTAGCTTTGAGTTGTTTTAGGAGCATCTTATTAGGGAGCAGGCCAAGTTAATTTAGATGGATGCACTTTCTATTTATAAGAGAAAAGCATTGATGGCTCAATCTTCCAAGGGTAGAGGAAAGAATAAGAAGAAGCGTAAGATAGAATCTCCTTCAAGTAGCGAGTCTCCCTCCAAGTCAAAATAGAAGAACAGCCAGAAGTCCATTCCTCCTTCTAACTCAAGAGAATCTTCCTCCAAGTTCAAGAAGAAGAAAGGAGATCCTTTTTTATCAAATTTGGGCATGATGAGTCTCACTGTTTTACGAGGTTAAATGCATTGGAGGAAGCTATAAGGTGACATAATATTTATGTGCCTAAGTCCTCTTCTACAAGAAAAGGGCAAGCTCTTTTTGCACGAGTTTTGCATTCATCTACATATAGTTGGATACTTGATTCAGATACTTCACATCACATGATCTCCTTGAGTCTCTTTTTTATAACAACTTTTCATACTATAGTGGGTAACTCCTCACAAATTCAAGTTTTGGGGACAAGCTTTGTTTATTTACACGATACTTGCATTAAGGATTTTCTTCTTATTCTCGATATTTTTGCAAACCTTCTATCCATATCTCAAATTTTTCATCATAGTAATGGGGAGGAATTTGATTTCACTCCACACAATGTGACTATTCAATAATTATAGGATCTTGATAATTTTTTTGCTTTAGGGATAGAAGAGCATGAGGCCCAATTGTACAGGTTTGATGGATTTGAATCTTTATCAATCCCATCACTTATGTCTCATGGAAATTTAATGAGAAATATTGGGCATGAATGGTTTGGGCACTTGAAGTATATTTATCTTTAGTAATTGATCACATGGGACTTGGTGATTAATCTTGCTAGGATTTCTTACACAGAGGGAGTTTGTCGAGGATGTGTTCTTGAAAAACATCATCAAGATCCATTTCCTAAGGGTAAGGCCACACATGTTGTAAGACTCCTAGAGTTGGTCCATATTGATCTTACGTTCTTTCCGACTCCTTCATTTTCAAGGGCTAAATATGTGCTCACTTGTAGAAGGGACTATGTGGACCAAATTTTTTTTTTTTGCAATGAGCATGGCATTCAACATCAACAATAGTTCCTTACACTCCTCAACAGAATGGTGTAGCCAAGAGGAAGAACAAGACTTTATGGGAGTGTGAATTGTATGATTCAATCCATGTCCATGGCTCCAAAATTTTAGATAATTAACCATTCTCAATTAAATAATGAGCTCGAGTGTGAGTGATAATTAATTCAAAAGGTATTGGAGATCAAGAAAGTGAAAACTAAAGACTTTGATTATCAAATAACCAAATAAAATTAAGAGATTGGAATTATGACACTTGTCACAATATTGATATCTTGGTCCTTTGGGGTACTTAAGTCTCATGTTATTCCTTTTACCAAAGACAAGGAGCAATTGAGAAGCAACTAGACTCGCCTTTTAAAATAAACTCCTGGTTTAAATTATGGGCAAGGCACACAATTTACTTAATATATTAGGGAAATTAATTATCAAATACACTTCATTAAAAGACATGAGAAAAAGTATAAATAAATGATTGAATCCTCTTAGGTATATATTAAATTGGATCCTAGTGCTTTGATCACTCATGAACCTAAAATCCAGATATTGATTCAATTATTTTTGTGACAATAATTAGGACAACTAACAAAATAAAGAGAATTATTAACTAAAATGAAATATAGGATAACCAAATTTAGAGTTAAATAAATTCCAAAACGTCTTCCAATATTGCTTCATTTATTATTAAATTATTCTCTCACCCTTAGCCAAGATTTTTTATTATCTTTGGGATACATATATAAGATTATTTTTGCAGGTTGAAAATAAAAATCATCCTACATTATTATTTTGTATAATGATCTTATTATATACTACATATTACATGATGAAATAGACTAAACTTAATCTATAGTGGAGGCATTAGGAAATTCACAAAATATAAATTATATTTAAGATAGAATATTATTGTGAGAGTTGTTAGAAAATTGTTTTAAGAGAGTTAAGAGCAAAATGAGTGAATATTTCAAAAAAGGTGTATTTTACGCCAAAGGGGATGAAGAAAAAGAGGAGTGGAAGAAGGATAATGGTCAGAAGCAAAGAGAGAGGCTAAGATCTCCCTCTCTAGGAGTGAGTGAGAATGATACTTCTCCCCAGGATAGGAGCATTGTTGAAGGGAAAAAAATCAAAATTTTAGAAAATAAAAAATTCAAATATGAAGCTAAGGGTAGAAGATTTGTTGTAGGAAATGTTAGTATAAATGTTGATAAAGAGGTTCCAAGCATCTGCATACCAAAATATTTTCTAAACTTGAAGGTAGAAAAGATAAAGAGGAACGTTGTGATAGAAAAATTCATCGAAATTTGGTCATCAATGGAGAGAATTAAGAAAGGATAAACCAAAAATATTATTGTCCTAAGTTGGAAATTAGCTTCTTGGCATTAGTGTTTCTAAAAATTATCTTTCAATTGAAATATGATAGGGATTCAATCCATAAAGGAAGGCCATGGTTCATGGGGAATGCAGGTCTTTATATTTGTGTTTGGACACCAAGATTTGATCCTCATTTGGAGCTAATTTAAAATGCTCCCTTATGGATAAGAATGTACAATATTCCACATGAATTATGGTAAGAAGAAACCTTCAAATTGATTGGGAATACACTTGGAGAATATATTTTATGTTCTAGCATGAGTGAGGGGAAATAGTTTGTTGCATGTGTTAGAATTTGTGTTAATATCAACCTAGGTAAACCTATCAAACACTCTATTAAAATTTACTTAGTTTTGGGAGAGTGGATCTAATAATTGGATTATGAGTGTCTACCCATCAGATCTTTTAGATGCTATAAAGTTAGCTATGTATCATGGGATTGTAAAGAGTAGAGAGATGTTAAATTGTTTCAAGAGGAGTAGAGAAAGGAGGAAGTAGAGATGATGGGTGAGTTCCCCTAATATAATTCTAAACAATCAAAGGAAAAAGATAACCCTCCTAACACCCCATCTCTAGATCGAATAGTTGTGAAGGAAATAGGGATCAATGATACTAATGAGTTTGGTTTAGATATATGGATGTTAGGTATTTAAGTCTAGTAAATAATAATAATAATATAGAGGATACCAGAATTTATGGGAGAAATACTAAGGTGTTGATAGATATATTAGAGAATAATGAGAATTTTGAATAATAGAGTATCGCTACAATAAGGGGAAGAAGGTGTTGCATTGGTGGTTGTCGTTGCACCAAAATATTGACTTGTTAATGCCTGATACAATCGCCAAATTTATACAAGATCCATAGGAGGTGGTTAAGCCATGTCATTAACCCAAGCGTCATGTTGTACCAAGGAGACCAAAGGACACACCATCTTGCAACAATCCCCCCTAGCACAAGAAAGGGGTTCAAACCCGTGACCTTCGCTTTGATACCAATTGCTGCATTGGTGGTTTTTATTGTACCAAAAGATCAACATATTAATGTCTGATACAACTGCAATATTTATACAAGATTTGTGGGAGGCGGTTAAGCCATGTCATGAACCCAAGCATCGCGTTGCACCAAGGAGACCAAGGGACATACCATATTTGCAACAAAAGGAATGGTAGAAAAGGCATCATTGAGGTGGACACTATGGGAAGCAATTGTAAGGGGAAGAAAATAATTGATGCTAGTAAAGTGAAGATGAAGGCATTGGAGGATTTGGAAAATGGGACTCAATATTATATGAGGAAATTTGTCAAACTAGGAGGAAAGCACCTCCCTAGCACAAAAAAAAATGAAAATCATTATTTGGAATCCTATATTTGGCTATCCTAGACATAGCTTTGATTCAAGATAGCCCATAAAAGAATCACCTTCTAAATTTTCTCATTGAGAAGGAGATTCTAGACATAGCTTTGATTCAGGATACCAAGATGGTAGAGGATAATGTTAATGATGTTCTTTCTTAGATGTGGAGGAATGGAGTAAGACTAATGGTCAATGTGGATGACCTAGTTGGGGGCCTTGTTGTTCTTTGAAATAAAAATAGATTCACAAGTATGCTTGTGTCTCAATCCCCTATTTTTATTAGTATTAGGTTTAAGGATATTTTGGGCAATGAGACTTTTTTTCTCCCAAATGTTTATAGGCCTAGCACTATTGGGGAATGAGTAAGGGTTTGGGAGGAATTAAAATATTTGAAACATTAGAACCCAATAGACAATTGGGTTCTTGGTGGTGATTTCAATACTATCAAATGTCTAGAAGAATGGTGGAAATGCCCCTTGTTTATTTTCAAATTTTGATTTTAGAATTTTGTGCGAGGAGTTAACATTAGTAGACATAACTCCAAACTTTGGGTGGTTTACTTGGAATAGTGGGATAAGGGGAGAATAAAATATCTTGTGTAGGTTAAACAAATTCATGGTCTCCTTAGATTGGTTTCTTTCTTCTATCTTCTTTTGTTCAAGGGTATTTCATTATGGTGGATCATATCACTAGCTAACAAAATTACTCATGAATAATGGTAAAAAGCCTCAAGGATATCCTTTTAAAGTAAAATCCTTTAGTTATAATCATTTTGACTTCAAAGATTCATTAATAAAGTGGTGGAAGGTAGATATTAAAGGATGTAATAGATTCATTCTTTAGAAAAACTAATTGAAGTGAAGAGACAAGCCAAGGTCTAGAACAAAGATACCATGGGTAACCTATTTGAAAGAAAAAACAAGGTGGAATAGGGATTGCAAAAGATAAATACTAACATCTCAAGTAGTGGATTGATTGAGGAGTTTATAAACTTGAAACTCATTATAATGGAGGATCTTACAAAAAATTGAGGATGGAAGAGATCTATTGGCAACACAAATCTAGATTTAAATGGTTGAAGGAGGGGGATGGAAACATAATGTTTTCATCTGGCCACTAATATTAGGAGATAGAGTAATAAGATTACCACTATTTGGTTTCCATCAAGAAATTTTGTTGAAGATATCAAGGCCATTAGAAAGGAAGGGGTGAACTTCTTCAAAGATCTATTGGACTCGATTGTGTA
Source organism: Sequoiadendron giganteum (assembly GCA_007115665.2). NCBI lineage: Eukaryota > Viridiplantae > Streptophyta > Pinopsida > Cupressales > Cupressaceae > Sequoiadendron > Sequoiadendron giganteum. The sequence continues at coordinate 24,272,653 of CM021106.1, read as the reverse complement.
AGTAGACCATGAAGCACAAGATATTTTTCTAATAAATATCCCCTATCCAATTAGCAAAGAGTACAATGAGATATTGGTAATGCCTTTCTCAATGGAAGAGATTCACAATACCACTTTCTCTTTGGGGTATAGGAAGGCTCCAAGATCGAATGGTTTTTAAGGATTTTTTTTCAAAATTTTGGGAGGTGTAAGAGAGGGGGACCAACCACTACAAGGCCCCAGGTCACAAAAGGCCAAGAGTGGAAAGGCTGCCCTAACTTACCTCAATTTAAAGGAAGATTAGGATGGACAGGATGAGAATGATGAGGATTATGAAGTCCTTTGATCACTCTGCAATCTTGAGAACTAAAGGGAGACTAGGTGAGCTACTTTGTAAGGTCAACTCTACATCTCAGGTAGTTCTTTGTCAGAGGACAAAAGTGCAGTTTTGGGATGACAGCGTGGCGCGCTGGCGTCTCACAGGTGCGTTGGTGTCCGTATGGCTAGAAAACCAAAGAGAAGAGGTTAAATCATCAAGAAGGGAATACTAGCCTAGTTTAGAAGTTTCTTGAACAGCCAAATGAGATTAAGAAGAATAAGACATAAATACGAATGTGATAAAAGAAATGTATTACTGCAAGGGTGATGAAGATAATTTCGTAGAACAATCCTCTCACCAGCTTGCTCCAAGACCTCCACCTACACACAGAAAAAGGGGAAAATGTTGGGGTTGTTTAGGGGCCTGCCTCAGTCAGACCCCCGTTTTGGTGTTTCCACCTCCACAGACAACCAAGTTGCAATGATAGGAATAAATATAAAGAAAGGAATACAAGCTACGTAAACAAAAGACACTACAAAATAGTATGTGCTTACTCAACCAAATGATAAAGAAGATGAGAGGAGCTTACCATCTCCATCCAAAGCGCTCAAGTCTTGTGGAGGAGAAAATGAGAGGAACTCAAGCCTCTGCTGCAATGGTGTGTGTCATGTGCTTGCACTATCAGAGTGATGGAGTGGTAGATTGTTGCAATGGAGTGTGAAGTGTTGCTACAAAGCTTGTGGATGGATGCTCAAAGCATGGAGAGATTGTGTAAGCTTGTGAAGAAGATCAACCAACTTGAAAATGGAAGAAGAGATGAAGAATATGAAGGAAGAGGATGAAAAATGGCTATATTCGGGTCGGCCAGCCAAAGGGAGGCATTACTCTTCGACTTCCAATCGAAAGTGTAATGTCTTTGCAGTCTCTAGCCGTAGGAATTTGCCAGGGATGTAAGCGCATCGCGCGAACGTTTGCGTGCCACATGGGCATCCCTGACAGAAACACCCCCATCGATACACAAAATAGGCACCAAGTGTGAAGTGGTCAGTGGGCTTAAGTGGAATTAAACCTTCGCCTTAGGTTTTCTAAAGTGTAAGGGGGGTAAAAGGGAATTTGCATTAGGGGTGTAAATTCACGCTTATACATTTTTCCCCCACTTTAGCAAGCATGAATATTGATGAGTGCTTCGGTAAAGTAGAGTAGTAAGGAAGTAACAAAGTAAGATAAGTATACTTGAACTAACGAGGAAGCAGAGCACGGTCTGGAAAACTCAAAAGTGAAAGAAAGGACTCCATAGCTCCATGGAACTATAGAGCTGAAACATGAAAGTACCTTATAGGCTCATAGTCCTACAAGGGAAGTATCCTTCAAGAACTCTCACATGAAGGAAACCAGGAAGAGCACCTTATAGACCCACAAACCTGCAAGGAAGGTATCCCCCGAGAACTCTCACATGAGGGAAACCGAGTAGAGGGGACTCCACAGAGTTAGAGAGGGTGACATGTTTACCCGCAGATAAAACATATCAAGAAGCGGTTGCGTAGGCCAGTGAACGGACAGTCATACAGACCATCGCTAAGTTGTAAGAATTTCAAAGGGGTCCCTTGGGAACCCTTCAAAAGGAAGGAGGGTCCACTCAAGGGACACACTGTTTGAAAAGTGAAGTCTAGTCAAGCTGCCCCCAAGCTAGACATTAGGATGTGAAGTAGGTCTAGTTGGGCTGCCCCCAGGCTAGACACGAAGATGGGAAACCGATCTAGTCGGGATAGCCCTGGACTAGACACCATATAGCTCATTGAAGGCTTTCGAAGGGTTCCCTTAGGAACCCAACGTGAAAGGGAGGGGTCCACTCAAGGGACACGCTATCCAAAAGGTACCATCTTCTTTCTTGAATGGATTCGTCATCAAGGAATCCTTTCAAAATATGTTCACTTCATCAAGGAATTTGAAAGGAAGGAGATGCACCCATGTGAGGGGAAGACTAAGACCATTCCCACTTTGGAGGAGGGTTTCCAAGTCCTTTCTTTACGAACCCGTGATGAAGGAAACATGTTTCGTTAGGGCTTCAAGTTGAGAATGCAATTCTAATAAAGGAATGTGTGAAGGGTCTTGAGAAAAGATTCATTGGCAACAAATGTGTTTTCCAAACACCGAATGATGTAGAAGTGGAATTGTCACACATGAGAGGGACAACTCAAGAAAAGAAGAGAGAAAGATAAAGGGAAAGGTAAAAGAAAAGAGATTGCACACAAAGGTGCACAGGGGGATCTGGTTTCGCGGGGTTAGATCTGCCTTTATTTATATGTATATGAGGTAGCTGCAGTAAGAGGCAAAAGATCATCAATCCCCAACCAAATCGGAAAGAATGCACGAAAGACAAAGTAAAATAAAAAATTGGGTCAACATGGAAGAAGGCCTAAATGCTCCTGACGCTTTGCATCATCCCCAATTTACCAAAAGTCAATCACAAACATGGAAGAATGAAGATACACATAGAGGAAGGTTTACAACACAAACACCACACCTGTATCCAAGCACCAACAGGGGTGACAAGGGTCATCCAAGCACATATAGCACGATCACGGGGGAACACGTCACAACATACACATGCATCTAATATAAAGATCAAGAAGGTCTCCCCCTAACACTGGTTGACCAAGAGGTCATCAGCTTCCCACTCTAGATCATCGTAGGGGGAAGGGTGATGAGCCTGCAATGGTGTAATGTTGAGGGGAGGAGCTTCTGATCCTCCTGCAACTAGGGCTAAGGCAGAGGGACTAGTGAGGTCTCCGTCACTCAATTCTTGTGGGTCTAAGGTCAACAACTTCGTGAAGATCATTGACAAGGTCAAAACTTCATCCATTGAGTTAAACATACACTTGACGGGAGTGCCATGTTTCACCTCATTGGACAGAGGGGTTTGCACTCAAGGTTCACCACTAGGCTCATTGAGAGACTCAAGAGCGGTGACAAACTCGGGGGAGGCTGGGACTGGTTTTGTTACTAGGACAGAACAAGTCAACATAGGGCCACCTTTCGGAGAAGGTGGGCTCTTCTTATGTCCTCCCTTGCTAGAGGGACCATGCTCTACCTTCTTCTTCATCGGAGGAGATGAACTCCCCACAGACGAAGCAAGGTGGATAGAAGAGGATAGAACTGTAGTGGATACAACCAAAGTATTAACCATATCCATGGGTTTTGGGAAAGGCGAGACATCTGAAATGGAATTCAGCAGAGGTGGCTCCACGGAAGGAGCGATAAATACCTGCACCCTTCTGGGTGCATGTGCGCTCATAGTGGGAGTTGAAAGAGATTCAGAACTAGTTAGATCAGAGACAAAAGAGGGGAAAGAAGACATAGTAGGAGGTGTCGTCTTATCCTCCTCCTTCTTTTGTGAGGAGGCTTGCTCAGCTAGGATAGCCTTTCGCTAACGCTTATGCTCATGCACAAGGTGGTTCCTACGACTCTTCAAACCAGAAGCCGGAGTTTGCGAAGGGACGAAAGGATTTTGTTCAGCCATGTGAGTGTCTTCCACAGCTATTTCCAATGGAAGGATAGACTCTTGAATGGGAGAAGAAGGGGCAGGTTCATAAATGGTGGGAGGAATTGACTCTACCACCTTAGTGGCGGATCCTTTTCTATTCGGGGAAACAGGAAGAGGTCGAGTGGGAAATTCTCTCCATGAGCCTTTCTTTCTGCCATACAAATAATACCAGGGTCCTGGGGACCCATTAGGGAGATATGATATCCTGATCTTGGGCCTTCACCGAGGAGGCATCATCGGACTCAACAGGTAGAACCCAAGCTTGTTCATCCAATACTCTTCCCAAGAGAGGGGAGTAGATGAGTCAGCCCGAGCAGGAGCGAGCTTCTCCTTTCCCTTTTGGGAGGAGGAGGCAGTTGGCTGCTCAACTCCAGGAAGGGTCAGCTTTGGCTGTCCCTTGCCTCTAGTTTTATACTTCACGTAGTTCTTGTAAACTAGGTATGTTCTTTGTGGGCCGACGGGAGAGGGCCAAAAGTGGTCCAATAAGTATCCCCCACGAGATACCATAGGTTGATATCCAGTATCATGCACCATGTGCACGACACCCTCATGGGAAAACTTAAGCCACTTATGAATCACCGAGGAGATCCCATTAATGGAAGCTAGCTAAGGTATGCCTAGCTTCACCCTAAACAAGTCTGACTCGGGGATCACGTCGAAGACCGCATCTACGCTCCTGGGTCCAACCAGGACAAACAACATTATTGATCCATAAGGTTTAAGAGAAATTCCATCATGCGTACGAATGATGGATTTTGTATTTTCATACTCCTCCCTTTGTAGGGAATTGAAGAGTAATGTCTTCTCCGTGATGACATTCACTCTACTTGCGGGGTCGACTAAGACCCTTATCACAATGCTACCATTGAGGCGAGCAGGAATATAAAGCAGGGAAGGCTTACCATTTGATGGTACATCTTGCAAAGTAAAGGTTACATCCGACGAACCGGTCACAAGACGAGGAGAGGGAGTAACAACAACCATGTTAACATATGCTTCAGGACAAGAAACAAAATCGGAGGGATCGATAATCATGTTAGCAAAATGTGTCAAAAATGGGTCTGTGTATATCAGCAAGTCACTGTTAGCTTTCACCATTGATTTGTTCATGTTTTGCTTACTTCCATCAAGATGGATAGTACCGTCTTTGATGTGATCCTGTATCTCATGATGCAGGTGCATGCAGTGTTCGGTATCGTGTCCGTTAACTTGATGGTACTGACAATATGTGTTTTCTTCATACCAGTCAGGGTACGGTTCTCTAACTAGTTTAGGAGGTGGCAGGGTAAGGATCTTATCTTTCACCAACTTCTGCAAGATGGACGAATAAGATTTTAATAGCTTCATAAACTTTTGATCGCGCCTGAGGCCATTGTTATCTACAACGACTACTACATTCACAACAGTTTTACCTCTTCTAGAGATCGATACGATAGATCTTCCTTAAAAACAAGAGTGCGATGGAGGACCCCTGAACTAAACCACCATTTGTTGGTATTCCCGTAAATCCACACACAAGTGTGTGAAAGAAGGATACTTCATGAGGGCATGAAGACCTTTTGTACATCAAAGTCGAGTAACAGATATGATATCTATGAGAAGAGTGCTTGGTATCGTGCTATAAAGTCTTTAATATTCTCATTGTCCCCTTTTTGCACCAAATAAGGTATGAGAAGATCATTTTTGGTCTTATGTTGGCTTGGAACTGTCGCAGGAACTGGTTCACAAGCTGATCGAACATGAAGATGGAATTGTCGGGCAAAGAACAATACCAATCCAGTGTTGTATCTTTGAGGGACCAAGGAAATAGTTTTTTCATCAACGCATCATGACAAAAAAAAATTGTGCATAAGGCATTAAAGGCGGGCACATGTGTCTATGGGTCCCCTTTACCACCGTATTTCTCAAATTTGGGAATCTTCATCCCTTGCAGGAAAGGAGTGTTTAAAATTGTAACCGACAACGGGTTGTGTCAGAAGAAGGGCTGGAAAATATGTTGGGCCGAGACCTGGGAAAGGTTTGCCAACTGGTTCTGCATCTTCCCCATATTCTAAAGAAGGGTATTCAGAATAGGGTCATTAGAAGGCATAGGGCCACCAGAACCACCACTAGAGCCACCACCTAGACCGCCGCCATGACCACCGCTGGAGCTGCCACTGATGCCACCACCACCAATGTGACTTCCGTTAGAGCCACCAACACCATGACTTCCGCCAGAACCACCTCCACCAATGCCACCCCCACTTCCAAAGTTTCCTCCACCATAGCCTCCACCTATCATCCCGCCAAATCCTCCACCACTAGAGGCAATGGAAGGGGTGAAGTGGAAACCCAAAGGGTTCCTATTTAATTTGACAGTTTCAAAATTCTCGAAAGTAGTGGGTACACTGACCGAAGGGACCACGCATTAGCCATATATACAGATGTAGGAGGCATTGACATCTCTAGTTGTCTTTCACGTTCCTCAAAGAGGCCACCTCGTGTAATGCGACTATGGCTCAAGGGGTGCATGCTTCGGCCAAACCAACAAGACTAGCCAAGATCTCTATGCATGTTCGGTCCTTTTCCACCATGTATCTTATTTCACTAATCACTTTAGCAGCCCTAGCCATCTTCAAGTTTCCTTCCAGGTGATTTTCCAATGCACCTAACCCTTTACCAAGGCTAATGACGTATTCAGAAGGGATACAGATGACCTCATGCTCGTCTACAGATGAGGAGTTCAGTGATGTAAGAGGGGTAGGGATGCGATCAGTTTCATCAAGAAACCTAGATTTGCCTCGCGATACGTGCTCCTGTGCGGATAGGCCAACCGCAGAACCAGAGAAAAGGCCGATAGTGAAACTAGAGGAGACCTTCATCTTTTCCATCAGAAGGTGTCGTAGACTTCTTCTGACAATATGCCCAAAGGTCATAGACTGGGTTGTAAAGCTCATAAACTTTCACAACACACAAGGATGCAACAACCAAGAGGTATAAGAGAAAAGGTTCAGAACATCGACAAATGGGTAGACGTTGGTTCACATCGGGTTCACCAAAAATGTAAGAGAGAGGGACCAACCACTGCAAGGCCCTAGGTCATGAAAGGCCAAGAGTGGAAAGGTTTCCCTAACTTACCTTAGTTTAAAGGAAGGTTAGGATGGATGGGATGAGAATGATGAGGATTATGAAGTCCTTCGATCACTCTGCAATCCTGAGAATTGAAGGGAGACTAGGTGAGCCACTTTTAAAGGTCAACTCTACGTCTCAGGTAGTTCTCTGTTAGAGGACAAAAGCGTGGTTTCGAGATGATAGTGTGGCACGCTAGTGTCTCATAGGTGCGCTGGCATCCGTACGACTAGAAAACTAGAGAGACAAGGTTAAATCCTCAAGAAGGGACTACTAGCCTAGTTTAGAATTTTCTTGAATAACAAAATAAGATTAAGAAGAATATGACATAAATACAAATGTGATAAAATAAATGTATTACCGCAAGGGTAACGAAGATAATTTCATAGAACAATCCTCTTGCCAGCTTGCTCCAAGATCTCTCCACTTACACACAAAAAAAGGGGAAAATATTGGGGTTGTTTAGGGGTCTGCCTTAGTCAGACCCCCGTTTTGGTGTTTCCACCTCCACGAACAACCAAGTTTGCAATGATAGGAATAAAGATAAAGAAAGGAATACAAGCTACGTAAACAAAGGACACTACAAAATAATACGTGCTTACTCAACCAAGACGATAGAGAAGATGAGAGGAACTCAAGCCTCTGTTGCAATGGTGTGTGTCCTGCGCTTGCACTATCGGAGTGATGGAGTGGTAGATTTCTGCAATGGAGTGTGAACTGCTACTAAAATCTTGTGGATGGATGCTCAAAGCATGGAGAGACTGTGTAAGCTTGTGAAGAAGATCAACCAACTTGGAAATGGAAGAAGAGATGAAGAATATGAAGGAAGAGGATGAAAAACGACCATATGCAGGTCGGCCAATCGAAGGGAGGCATTACTCTTCGACTTTCAATTGAAAGTGTAACGTCTCTACAGTCTCCAACCACAGGAATTTTCCAAGGACGTAAGCGCGCCACGTAGACATCCGTGCACCGCATGAGTATCCCCGACAGAAATGCCCCCACCGATACATAAAATAGGCACCAAGTGTGAAGTGGGCAGCGGGCTTAAGTGGAATTAAGCCTCTGCCTTAGGTTTTCTAAAGTGTAAGGGGGGTAAAAGGGAATTTGCGTTAGGGGTGAAAATGTAGAAAATTAATATTAAAGGCTTGAAACTCCACTTATGTTACCTTGATCCCTAAGGTTAAGACTCCAATTTTTTTTATGAATTCAAAATAATTGCTTTGTGTAACATAATATACAAAATATTTCTAAGGTCATGGTAATTGGGCTTAAGAAATGTTGGGAGGGGATTATTTATAGAGAGAAAAGCAGATTTCTAAAGGGTAGACAAATTTTATATAGTGAATGAAACTATTCACTCTATCAAGTTGAAGAAAAAAGAAGGAATGGTCATTAAATTAGTCATTAACAAAGCTTATGATAGAATCTTGTGGGATTTCTTGATCAAAGTAATGTAGAAGTTTGGATTCTATGAAGATTAGTGCAACTAGGTAAATAGTTATATTTATTTGGTCTTATATACTTTTCTCATTAATGATTCTCCAACAAATTTATTTCATGCCAAAAGGGGATTATGTTAGGGTGATTTTCTCTCTTCTTTTTTGTTCCTTATTGTTGGTGAGGTTTTCAATAGATCCTTGAAGATTGAGACAAATATATGTAATCTAAAAGGGCTTTAGGTCTCTTTATGGGTAAAGAATGTTTCTCACTTGTAGTTTGTTGATGAAACTCTTCTATATGGAGAAGATATTGTAAGAGAAGACATTTTGATCAATAAAATTTTAATGCAATATGATTTTCTAGCCGGTCAAAAGGTGGATGCTAGCAAATCAAGAATTTTCTTTTTGAATGAAAAATATTCAAGAAGGTTGGAGGTTCAAAGCATTCTTGGTTTTGAGGTTGAAAAATTACTAAGAATTTTTTTGGGGATGCAATGTAAGAATGCCATTGATAGAGTTAATGATAGATATGAATCTTGAAAATGACAATAGCTTTTGATGGCCAAAATAATTAATTTGATCAAGGCTTCTTTGACCTCAATTATAGTACATACCATGTTTATTTTACAAATTCCTAGTAAAGTGGATAAAGGTCTTGAGGAAATGTAAATAATTTTTTTTTGGTGTGGTAGTGAGGATTCACTTAAATATAGTCTAGTCCAATTGAAGGATGGATGTAAGGCTAATAAAATGGGTGGTATTAGGGTAAAATCTATGTTATAGAATATGTGAGGAGAAAGATTTTAGAGCATGGTCCTATAGTTTAAATACCTTCCTTATGTGATAAATGATATTTTTAAGGAAGATGACTATCTTCCCCATGGCTCTAATATATGGGATTTCATAAGATTCTATTGCAAATTGATTTCCCCCTAACATTAAATGAAAATTAAGAAAGGGGGATAGTATAAAATTTTGGTGAGGTAGATGGTTAGAAGATAATTCCTTATAATATATTCAAAGACTAAGGCCTTTGATGTCTCATTTTGAAGATAGTGTGGGTATTTTGATAAGAGATTACTAGAAAGAGGGTGTCTCCTCCTTGAAATGGAGAAACATGTCGCCTCTTGTATTAGACTTGAAGAAGGCTTGCGATGTCCTCCAGATGAAGCTTAATAAATTTTCTATACATAAAATGGAAAAATAATATATGATGGTGTGGGAAGGCCATGAAAAAAATTGTATCTCTATTTGATCTACTTGTCTTTTATTCTTCAAGAAATCGAATTACCATTTTTTATATTGAGTGAAAGATTTGGTATCCCAAAGGGCTTTCGAAGGACAATGATTTTTTTTGGATTTACTTGAGAAGGTATGCTCTTACATGTGACACACTTCAATAGTTTGGAAATATTGGCCCCTCTCTATGCATGTTGTGTAGAGCTAATAATGAGACCGATGATCATTTATTCTTATATTATGATTTCTCTTTAATCAGTTATGGATATTTTTTGGGGGAGATGAGGATTATATTAGATCACTCCTCATATTCCTAGTCTTTTGGCTAGTTGGGATATAAAAATTAAGAGTCATGTATTAAAGTTTTTTATGGGACTATTTCTTGGCCTTAATTTCAAAATGTCTAGTTGGCATTTGGGATATAATTGAAACAATTATCAACAAGTTGGCAAAAGTTCACAAAGATGACATATGGTCTCTTCATCAGGGGGATGTCAAGTGGTCTATATTTAGATGGATTGAGGGCAGTAACAAATAACTCATTCATAAAGGCCTTCCTTTCACCTGGTTGTGTTCGAAGGAAGAATGGGTCAAATTTAATTTTGATGGGTAAACAAAGAATAACCTAGGAAATGTTGGGGTGGAGGAGTTTATCAAGACAAAAATGGTTATCCTTTAGGTATTTTTGCTTATGATTTTGGTAGGGACTCTAATAACATGATGGAAGCAAAAACACTATTGTGGGGAATGATGATAGAAAGAGAAAAAGGATGGAAAAATTATGGATAGAGGGTGATTCAAGGTTGGTGATAGGAGAAATGAAAGGAGGTAACATTTAGACTTGTAGATTGGAATCAATACTATCTGAAGCTATTATAGGAATGGTCATTTGAAGATATTAGATTCTCTCATATTATCCGAAAGGGGAATGCGATTGTGGATTGTGAAGTCAATAAAGGATTCAAACTAAAAAATAAAAGTGGGTGTACCTCTATTTACTAGTGGAACAATTTTCCATTCGAGGCTATTCTTCTAATCCATAAAAAAATTGGCGGGGAATCCTCCCATTAATTAGATAAAGTGATTATGGGAAGAAAAAACCTTATGAGGTGGTTATTGTGAAAAGTAATTATTAGATGTAATGGCCTTCAATCTTAAAGTATAATAATTGAAGGTAATGGGATGACTTTTCATTACTCATATTTTTGTCTTTGAGATTTTTGAAGTGTAGTATTTTCGCATGGATTTAGTAGTTAGTGCTTACCATTTTTGTGGTAAAATTTTAGGTAATAGGCATGGAAAGGAAAAGGAGGATAAAATGAAGTAGAAAAAAATTCAAGTTACTAGTGAATAAGCAGTGGCGGACTTCATGGTATTTGTTGATCAAGAAACTAGTGATCTTGCACTTAGATAGTGGATGGTTCATATCTGGGAGTTGGACAAGGGAATGGATACTTCTCTAGCCTGGGTTAGTATATGTTCGACGATGGAAAAATTTTCTTTTGGATATGGGTTATACAAGGGGTAGATGGAATACATTCAATGTTTCTCAATCACTTTCATGTCATCCTTGCTTTCAATAGTGGCTAGTTCCTACCTTCTCCATGCCAAGATAAGGTACATTTTGATTATTTTCTAGAGCACCTTCATGCTATCAAGAGGAGGTAGGTATGTCTTCAGTTGGCCATAGAAACAATTACTAAGAAATTGCAGGTCTTTCTTCTCATGGAGGCTACTTTGTTATTCTTGAAGTGATATGATTCAAAGGAGGACAAAGACAAAAGTGAGGAGAATAAAGTATTAAATCATAATGTGGTATGTGAAAAATATAATTGTATAATAGAGAGGGCAGAGAGGCTTGTTTAATTTACCTTAGAACCTATTAAATTCTCAAGCTTATTTTTTATATTATGCTAGACAGTGGGGTTGGGGATATAATTTTTGAGGTTTTAGCCATTTTTTGGGGTGGTAGTATGGTTTTAATTTTGTAGTTGTTTTTTGTTTGGTCTCATATCTCATTGACCATCAAGACAATATGGGGCTTAGGCTTGGATATTGGGGTTTCCCTAAATTTGATGGTTCTTGGACCTAAACTAGGTAATATGAAAAAAGATATAAGATTATTGTAAATAAAACTTGTCTTTGTTTATTGTACACAAAAATTGATGTAGAAGGGTTTCCAACCCTATATCACAACTCTCACAACTCATACATGCAACAAAGAATTTTTTCTAGAAATTAACTCAAATCTGTAAGAAGTGTCTCATACTCCTCATTCAACATCTCTTGAATTGTTACAATAACAAGGCATCACATTAAGCACAACTAAAAATATATTCATTTGCATACATATGGGCTGATGGATTCCATTATAGATTTGATTCAAAACTGATAAGAAACGATAAGAAATAATTAAAAGAAATGATTTCCTTCATCCAATCCTCTTTCACAAGATTTTTTGTTGTATGCTATAAAATCTTAGTGGACCCTTTTGCTGCAAATAAACCATTGTAACCCCATACATGTGTTGCTACAACTTCAACTTAAAACCTACAAAAACATGGTTTCTTGGTCTTTTCTACAAGGTCTATGCCCTAGGCCTTCCTCTCAAAATTCTAGCATCAAGACCCCCAAAATTATCAAAAATCAAGCCTTTTAAAATGAAACCTCCATCTTTTGTTCTTATAAATCTCAATTCACTATGACTAACCTAGAAGAATCATCATAAAATGCATTAAATAAATCTTTTAAATGTTAAAAAGCATCTTTGAACCCACTTTCATGAAATTGCCAAATTTGGTTGACAACTAGGACTCCCACTCTACTTAATAGGACCCCGAAATAGAAAAAAGAAAACAACTCAATCTTGGGCACCCAATTTTTCATTGTTACATTGAAGGAACAATAAATGAGTTGGCACAGAGTGTAACTCTCAAAAATCCATGCTTAGCTTTGTCTTTTTTATTTTTCAAGTTTTCAAAGTTGCCTCCTTAACTATCCCCCACTCAAAATTTTGCAATATTAAATAAAACCAATAATTTAAAATATATTATATAGGCCTAATATTAAAATATATTCATCTAACAACATTATTACTCAAACAAAAAGTTAAAATACTATTTTTGGTTGATGGAAGATTGCCATGACCATTGCCATGACCGTGGATGCTCCTACATCAAAACTTGTGTAGGCTGATATTTTTCAACTTGTAGTTTTTCTCCTAAAGTGAAGATGATACTTTTTAAGGTTAGCAATGATAAAATTAATGACATATGGAAATAAAAAGTGCCTATTTTATAATGAAGGCATTGATAAATTTATAAAATAAATATTTTCTTAACAATAAACTTATAAGATTATTTCAAACAAAACTTGTGTAGGTTAAAAAATACAATGCATTTCAACTTGTATTTTATTTCCACAATATAATTTTCAATCAATTCATGTGCATAACCTTGTTTTCATTTAATATTTTTTTGTTTACTGTACTAGGTCAATAACTTTGTGGATTGGTATTATTTCAATATTTTATTCTAGTTTTATATAAATAATGTCTAATAAATTGTGTTATCTATTGCACAACATTGACATCAATGATCATTTAATCTATGTATCCTTGCAACCATCTATTTGGGATGAAGAGAGGAGAGAGGAAAACAAAAATATCTTTTTGTTGGAGAGGAGATGAACCTCTATTCAGATAATTTTGTGGTGAGAAGAGGAATTGTGACTAATATGGGTGGACATACAATTTGACATAACATTCTACTCCCACCAAATTGTGTTAAAGTTAATGTTATTAAGACCATCATTCTAGATAATAATTTTCTTTATCCCAATCATTTTATCTAGTATTTGTTTGAGTGCATGAAATCATTTGTAATGTGGAACATCTTGGAGTAAAAACATCACATTTTGACAATACAGGTTAACAATTTATTGTGATGAAATGTTTTTCTCACTAATTCTAATGTCCCTCATGTTTACACCACTAATTAATTGGTTAATTAATAGTAAATATACAAACAACTAGTACTAAGTTCAATCTAATTGGTGTAAGGATGGAGGGTGATGAAATGCTTTAATTGGTTAAAATCAATTTATGTTGTTTATTATTGAGATGATAAAAAGATTTGTTTAGATTTTATACAAGTTGTATAACAATATGTCAAGATATTATAAATAATATCATATTTGGATAGGAATTAACTAATGAGGTTCAAATAACTTTTGCAAGGAACAATATTCATACTTTGAATCCCTCACAAACACACTCCAAGTTATCCAAATTGGATCTACACTGTATTGTGTTCAACTATTTGAACTTTATTGGTGAATGTATTTGGTATGATTAACAAGGTGGGTATAATAAATTAGAAATACATATAAATATAATATGTCAATATTATTAAAATAAATTATATATATATTTGGAGGAATCAACAGCCCTATGATCTGGACTAGCTTGGCATGAACACCAATCACATGAACATGATGATCAACAAAGCGAGCCCCTATAACATTCAAGCCCCCATGGGGGGCCCCACCCCATTTCAACAGGGTGAATGGGGTTTGAACTTGGGTGGGCGGACTATCACGCACTTAGAGCGAGCAACTGCACCACTTGAGCTAAACCTCGAGGGCATATATATAGGATGAACATTATTTTGCCACTATAAAATTTACAACGTAAATAATGTATTTATTAATACTTAATAATTTAATATAATGTTTAAAATTTTATTCAATATCTTGATCAATTTAAATTAAGAAATTAGAAATTAAATAATAACAAAATATTTAGTAGTAAGTATTTTGTTAATATTTATCCATGTACTAAATACTAATAAAATTTACAAAATAAGATATTATATAAGGCAAGACAATTGGAATAAAAAGACTATAGAATAGATAGAACAAAAGAAGATATTATATAAGGCAGGACAATTGGAAGAAAAAGATAGAGATTTAGTTTTTGGAGTAGATTTTGGTGAAAATAAAAATGTACTTTTTGTGGTGGATTGATTTTCTAAAAACGAGTAGAGAGAGGAAATGATATAACTAACTTTATCATTGTACATTTCTCTCAATTTTGAAGAGAGGGCATCATAAGAAAAAAAAAAAAAGAAAAACGCCTAGAGTGAGAGAAGTAGAAAAGAAATCAAACAAACACTTGAGAAAATTAATTAAATAAGAAATATTATTTGAATTTGAAATCTTTAAAAATTATTTTATTATATATTTATTCAACTTTTAATCTCTTTAATACTTTGTCAATATGTTATATAATCTACATTATACATAGTACTTTGAATATCATAATATTTTTTAGAACTTATACAATATAAAGTTAATATAAAAACATATATATATATAAATTCTCTAATTTTATTTATTTATAACTTGAAAATTTATCGGTTCTTGTGTTAAAAAATAATCTTATAAACAAACACATATAATAATTATTTTTTTATATATACATATATCACATGAGGGCCACTAATTAGAGAGCTGCCCATAAAATTAAAATAAAAAGGCATAAATATTCGCTTTGAGTTTAGCTTTTATTTTATGTTTTATAAACATTAAAACAATATGTATATATTACACATATGTCCTCCTTATTACTTCGATATTTAAAAACATGTACTAGACTTTTAAATTAGTTTATATTAAAATATTGTATAATGTTTATTACTTATATATAGAATTTAATTTTGTAATAGTATTTATATTATCATTACAAAATAGTGGTATATATTAAAAAATAAATTTAAGTAAATAAAGATATGAAATATTATAATGGTATTAAATAATAATAATGATAATAATAAATATATATATGTGACTTTTATTAAATGTATTATTATAATGATGAGAATATTAAATTTTAGTTTATTTAGTAAATTTTGAAATTTATGTTTAGATGAATTTATATATAACGAAATAAGTTTATTTAAATTAAACATGTATAAATAATAAAAATAAATATGATGTTATAGAGAAAATGTGTTTTGAATGACTTGTGCAAGAATGGATCAACTAGTGTAGATGCTAACAATGAGGATGAAGATGATGATATGGACGTGTGTCATCAAAAAGTGTAGCCTTGACACTTTTCACTCATTTGGGCCCTTTCTTGCAGTTTTTGGCCTAGTTTTGCTTAGATTCTAAGGTGTCTTGCAAAGGTGTTGTGAAGTGTTGTAACACATTTCCTCGCTTTTCTAGGCCCCTTTCATCATATTTCACCTAAATAACCCCTTTCCAAGCCTTGTTTCAAAGTGTTGTAACTAACCCTCACACTTTTCTAGGCTTGTCATCACTAAATCAACCCTTTCATATGGCATAATGACCCCTTAATGCACTTATAGGTCCAACTTTAGTGTGTTTCGGAATACAATCTCGACAAACATAATTAATCACATCTTAATCCCCAACAATCAATCAAAATTGCCCAGGTGGACTAGGTTGCCACCTTGGGCGACCTAGTCCCATTTAGCATAAAAATCAAAATTAATTCAAATTTCTTTCAGTATTTTGTCTCCTAAACCCTAAGGTTGGCTTGTGTTGTGTTATTTTCAAGAAATTAGGGCACAACATGTATAAATAAGGTTTTTTCTCATCTTTTTCACCCTAATTCATCTATTCTACACCTCCTAAGTCTCATTTCTCCTATCTTATTATTCTATTCCTCACTCTTCTCAAGTAAAGTAGGGTTTGAGCATTCCAAGTCATCAAGACATCTTTTCTAAAGCATTCAAGGGTGGATTGTTGCAACAACTCAATGTCTCTCATTATGGTAAGGTACTAACTCCATTATTTCATGTTCATACTTCATTACATTTCCTATTCATTTTGGTCTAGTTACCTAAAAGGGGTTTGACCAAGGCAAATCCCTATGCCCTAACAATCAACATTTTCTCCTTCTCTCCTTATGTGTTTGCATATTTAGGTACATTAAAGATCATTGAAGGCTTTGAAGACTTGTTGAAGACCTCTCCTTGCTTGCAAAGTCTAAAAATCTACAAAAAGTCACTTTCAAGTCCAAGAATCAGAGCTTCAAAAGCAGACACCTGTGAAGAACCAAAGTGCAGACCGAGGGATTTCGTTTCCCCTTTTGCATTTCTAGAAATTCAGAAGTGGACTAAGTCATCAACAATGGTGACCTAGTCCCATTGAACCTACTTTTCAGTGATTTTTTCATATTCAGACACCCATTTGGCAGATTTGGGCTTCAGATCAGTTTTTCCAGATCTGGGACTAAGTCACCCAGATTGGCACAAGTGTCCTAGTCGACTTCTACAAAATTTTCATCAACATTATAGATCTCCATCTGATTTTGCTTTATATTCTAGGTGCACTCCTTCTATTCTCCCTCTTATCTTTCTTTGTATTACATTTCATCTATCTCTTTACATGTTGCAATGTGTCTTCAAATAAGTTGCATTTTCTCAGTGTTTAGTCTCTTTCTATCTATTTCCAACATTTAGATTATTGCACTTAGACACATTCACACACATCTACCCCCAATCCTTTGACTGAACTCACCAAGAATACCTTAGTGCGAAAGAGAGCACTATTCCTCAACCTACCTCCTAGGTGAAAAACCCTAGGAGCCTATTGGGGAATCCCATTTCCCTAATGCATCATTTTTGGTGGTTCAGGATGCAAATAATGATTTAAATGGTAATTTTTTATATTATTGGAACTATCCTCTAGATGAAAAGGAAGATGAGATTTTGATAGAGTTCTCACTAAATTCTCCATAGAGATCTATGGAATGTAAGAGGAGATAATTCAATATCTCACCATCTATTAAATTCAAGGTTTTCAAGGGTTATTGGTTCCTTCAACTGTAAAGGTGTCTAATGGTAGTGACTTGTTTGGTTTGGGAAGGGGCTTCATAAGATTTTTTTACTCCCTTCAAGCCCTTTAAATGCTAGAATTGTAGTTTTTAGAAGATAGTTCATTTGGCTATGTGATTATAGGCTCTTCTAGCCCCCTTTCTGCTTTGATCAATGCACTCACCTCCATGACAAAGGTTGTTCTTTTAGTGGTGATTTTATTGTCACTACTCCTATTATTTTGGTTCTTTGATTGGGTTTGGAGATTTCTACTCTGATTGTTGAATGCCCTCCTAGTGAGGCCAAGTCACTTCTTCCTAAAGCTAGGAATTGTGAATTGGATGCTCACGAAGCACTTGTTGGGCATTGATGTATGATGCTAGGCTCTCTATAGCTCTTTGTGTGAAATTTGCATTGGATGATTATAATATGTTTGAGGATACTCCTATTTAGATAGACTTAATTGATCCCTAAGTTGATAACTCAATCAGTGGTTTGGGATCCTCCTATCCTACTCAGTCCTTCTCATTATGGATGGATAGTTTGGTGATCTTTGTCCCTTAATTTATTATTGATAAGTCTACTAACATGTTCAAAACTTTGCTAGTCATAAATATTATGGTACTTTTACTAACATTGATGTGTTCAAAAAGTGGATATACTGTTAGTGGAAAGTCAGGGGTCATGTTGATATTGCTACTTTGTTCAAGGACTTATTTTTAATCTCATTCATGAACCATGAATATTACTAACAAACCATCTTGGATGGCTTGTGATTTCTTGGTAAGAATTATTTTTTCCTTAAAAAATGGTCATGTAGCTTTGAACCCAAGAAAGAAAGCATCAATACGATTTTAATTTGGATTAGGCTTCTTGGGATACCTTTGAAGTACTGGGATGATGAATTCTTGAGGGGCATAGCCAACTCCTTAAAATCGTTCATTGCATTGGATTTAGTCATAAAATATAGGAAATATTTGTTGTTTTCTAGATTCTACATTTATGTGGATGTTGGTAAGGTGCTCTCCTCTAGGATGGCATTCTCTTCTAAACTATGTAAATGGTTACAACAAACGATTATTGAAAATTTCATGGTTATTTTCCATTGTTTCTTGAAAGTGGGTCATTCAAAGGTAGTCTACTTGAGAAATGAGTGAAATTAATATTTCTAGAGGAAAAAGGAGCATTTTTTTCCTTTTCAACCTCTCAATAGTGAGATAAAAGGCCCCTTGATACATAAAGCTAATGATGATCACACATACCTTTTTGAGGTTGTCTCAAATGAGGATTACATAAGGATTTTGAGGTCTATTGGTATTTTCCCAAGACTAATTCCATTCAATTGAGCGATTGTCAATGAAAAGTGTAGAAGTTGTCAAAACCAACTTCAAACTCCAAGAACACCTGCAAGCAAATGGATACCTGTCACAAGGAAGAGAATGGATGGAGAAAACAAACAAGGGTTTGAAGCTCTGAAAAATGGAGAAATTATCTTATCAGAACAAAAAGGAGTTCAATGAAATATACAATGGGATCAATCCTTAAGAAGGAGATCATGCAAACCCTAAAAGAAACCCTAATAGGAAAACCCTAATAGAAACCCTAATAGGAAAACATTTAATAATTAATATAATTATTAAATGTCACTTTATGCAAACTAAAGTGAAATCTTAAGAAGGGAATAAAGGTAACTTAATTAACACAATTAAGTTAAAACCTTTATTCTAACACCCCCCCTTAAGATGAGCAAAAGTGCAGCTACAAACATATGCAAAAAAGCAAAGGTAACTACAATGCAAGAAGGAAAACATGGCTCCTGACAACTAGGCCATATCAGGTACCCAAATACAACCAAATCTCTGTAAAGAGGAGAAATAGAGAAAACCTCATGGGAAAAAGCTCTACTCCAAAAAGAGATGTAGAAAGCCATGAAGAACATCACTGAAGCAGAAGAAGTTGCAAACAACTGTCGAAAGATGACTGTTATGGTGTTGAAGAACCTCCTCTGAAGATAAGATGATCAAGATCAAGAAGACAACAATCTGCATGAGTGCCCCAAATGACACTACTTGAATCAGATGGCAAACAAAAGAAAACACTTGGAACGAAGATACAGATGGCACAAGTACCAATAGTCTGAAAAAGACTGATCAACTGAGAATGGAAGATTCCTTCCAAGGAGAAACCAAGAAATAATTAGCATGAACAGTATAAAACCCTCCCCCCCCCATAATGTTGAACTGGGAGAGCTTGACAGATCCACTGAAATGGTGTGTAACACCCTGTAGTGCATGAAGGAGAAGATACAACAACGAAAAGTGCACAAAAAAGCAACTGCAACTGAAAAAGTGGTGTGCAAAAACAAAGCACACATTCATGAGGCTGGAATCATATGGATCCACTGTCATCGTGGAGGGACACTCACCAGACGAAGGTGTGATGGCAAAACAAAGGCACTACACAACCCCCCATGACACTTTATAAAATAGTGCGAGTACAAAATATGGCACAACCTTATGTGCAAAATCCCCAAAAATGCATGTACAAATAGTGTGGCACTTTATCTCACGTGTACATAAAAGATTGCTTACAAATGATGCTCAAAATTCCCACAAAGGACAAAAAACTGGAAATTCATGAAGAACAACCAAAAATGAAGCATCCCATGCAAACAAAAAGTTTCCAAGAGCAAATATGTTCAGCTAATTCACCAGAGTGTGAAAACACAAAAAACTGAATAAATATACCTGGAGTGAAATCTGGAAAAATTGCATAAATGGAACTGAAGAGCTCTGAAATATGGTTCCAACGCCGTTGAGATCGCAAAAAACGGAGAAACTGATCAAAAGTTATGAGCTCGAGACTGAAAGCAGCTCCTTTGACTTCAACTGGTTGTAGAATGTACCAACAGAAAAATGAAGTGATGAAACCCACACCACTGGAAAGTTGACAAAACCAGCTTTCCGACGATATCTCGTTTGTCAAAAAACAATATCGTATGCCCAAGTTACGACCTTTGGAAAAAAACCAGTGCTGCATTAAATTTGACGGTCGAACGGTTGTCACCGCAAAAGCGCAATTGGGCTTATTACATGAAAAAAATATTTTTTTAAAATAAAAAAAGCAATAAAAAACTTTACAAAAAAAAAAAATTTAATAAAAAAAAATTGTAAAAAAAACATTTTTGGGTGGTGGAGGCACGTGGGCCCACCCCCACCACACCCAAGAGGGCGCAGGTCCATGAGGAGGGCTGCGTAGGTATGGACCTGCACAGAACCTGCATAGGGGTACCTGCTTACGTAGGTACAGGCCTAAGCAAGCCTTGAAAAGGCTTTGCTTTTATTAATTTGATTTCAAAAATACATTAAAAAATATTTTTTTCTAAAAACATTTTCGGACGAAATAAATTCCAATTTTCTTTTGTTTTACCAGGGTTTTTTCTCTGATTCGTGCGCAGATGGATGGTCGTACGACCATACCTGCTAAAAAAAATTTTCCCCTCAAATCAACTTTGTCCAAAATGGACAAATGAACAATTGATTTAGGGGTTTTGGACCGTTGCGGACGCAACGGCGAGGTCCGTTTGGACTCAAAATGCTTTGAAATTGCAGGTGAATCCCTAGATCAAAAAATGCAAACCCCAAAACTGTGAATGCTTGATCCAACCTTGTAGCTCCAAATAGCTCCAAATTCTTTAAACAAGAACAGGCATGCAACAGGAAAGCTCTGATACCATGTAGAAGTTGTCAAAACCAACTTCAGACTCCAAGAACACCTACAAGCAAATGGATACCTGTCATAAGGAAGAGAATGGATGGAGAAAACAAACAAGGGTTTGAAGCTCTGAAAAATGGAGAAATTATCTTATCAGAACAAAAAGGAATTCAATGAAATATACAATGGGATCAATCCTTAAGAAGGAGATCATGCAAACCCTAAAAGAAACCCTAATAGGAAAACATTTAATAATTAATATAATGATTAAATGTCACTTTATGCAAACTAAAGTGAAATCTTAAGAAGGGAATAAAGGTAACTTAATTAACACAATTAAGTTAAAACCTTTACTCTAACAAAAAGGACTTCTTATGTCTCTTTAGGTCCTTTTGGTTCAAGTGCAAAAAAGGTGTGTTTATCCCATAAATATTTCTTCAACAATAATAATATGGTTGAGGTTGTCCAATGCTCCGTAAAGACTTTTGGTTTTAAATTTCCTTGATTAAGTTTTTCTCCTTTGGTATTGGGTGGTTTTTCTATTTCATCATCTTCACTAATTATTTGTTGATGTAATGCAACCTTTGTGCTACTTATTCCATGTTATTCCTTGTTGTTCCATTGTGCATCATTGAATTATATTTCTTTTTGTAAAAGGGCTTGGCCCCTTTCACAAACCCACCTTTACCAATGATAAAAATACATAAAAAGTACTTATGAATAATAACACGTGCTTGTGTATTATTTATAAATATGAGTTATGTGTATTGGAGATAATGATAACAAGGGATGTAAAATTTGGCTCTATGTTTATCGCAAGTCATTTTTTCAAATTACACAAATGAAAGAGAACCAAGAAATTTAAGTATATGTGATTTTGTGTAGATGTTGAAATTCAAATAGATCTTAAGAAAATTTAATCCTTCATGTCTATTTCAATCAATTAGTAGACATATTATAACATATATTTAATAATGATAAATATAATATATATATATTAATTATAAAATTCATTAAGTATATCATTTAGAGTGTAATAGTGTAAGACATCTAAATAATATCGCCTTTGCCTTCATCCATTCATCACCTAGGGCACATGTTATCACCTTAACACCATTCATCACCTAAGACCCCTAACACCTAATTATTTAATCAAATATCATAATTATTTAATTAAACTAGGCTACTATTATCCATTAATTTAATAAATCATTATCCATATTATTATCCATATTTATTCATATTTATTCAATTATTTATTTATTCGTACATTATCTACTGATAAATTAATTTTATATTAATATCCACCTCATGTGCACCAATAATTCAATTGAATAATGATTACATTATCAAATTCCACCTCACCTAGTTGACTACCAAGTCTAATCAATTCACTCAGACTTACTCCCAGTACCAATTATCAATCAAATCCACTTCACTTATTCATGCAATCAGTTAACTATTCCATGCAAATAGCCAAATCCCTTGTATTCTCTCATGTAATTAACACCTCCATGTAGACAATTGACTCATCAATCATATATGTTAATTCCATAATCAATTTGAGTTGATAAATAATTATTATTTTAATTAAAAATTGAAATAATGTGTAAATCCTCCATGCTTGCCACATTTCCTCATTAGACCCCTAAATCATAGATCATATTTGAGAATCTAGATTGAATCCTAGAGCTTCATCTACCTCTCTTACAATTCAATAAATCAAACCCATTTCTCATCATTTTAAAAGCATTCAATTTCATACCTAAATTCTATCCATTTGATATCCAAAGAATGTTAAGATTACCTTTAAAAAATAATTATAGGTATACAAATTTTACCTTTAAAAATTGATATTATATATGTATGTATGTATGTATGTATGTATGTATGCATGTATGCATGTATGTATATGAATACATATGTATATGTATATGTATATGTATGTATATGTATATACATATATTGTATATGTATGTGTGTGTATGTATATTTATGTATATGTATATGTATATACATATACATATACATATACATACATATGCATACATATGCATAAACATACATATTTATACATATACATATATATATTGTTGTGATTAATACTAATATACATTTTGTTTGTAACACTTTCCTTGAATATATCAATTAAAATAGATTGTTTACTATTAGGAATAGGATCACAAAGAAATATACAATAAAAGGAATGCAAAAATAAAACATGAAACTAACACAAAACACAAAGACACAGATATGTGGTTCACCAAATATGGGGCTACATCCATGGAGAAAAAACTAGTCCTTCCTTTATTCTATCTAGCAAAATGAAGGGATACAACCTATAACACATCCAATGCAACTTCATCTTCTCTCTATCACAGTCTCTTCACACAATACAATACAATACAATAGTCAGGTGTAGTAAAATTCCCTCATAAAATGGGGTTGCCTTCTAGGGCAAGAAAAACTAACATAACCTCTATCGTTAGATATATGACCTAATGATGAATGACATAGATTTATAATGAAAAAATATATATAAAACGTGGCTTTTGGGGGGCCTGCCTCAAACCCTCATTGGGATGCATGAGAAATAGACTTTGTAAGGGGTAATCCCCTGTGATGAAATAGGCTCTAAAAATACGATCAGGATCCATAACAACATGTACTTGGTTTGGCAATAAATTAATTTTTTATATGATTTAATATTGAATTGGCCCATTCCTATATTGTAAAATGATTGGAAATCCATGATGTTGTATATCCCTTTCACATTCAAAAGTGACTTGGAAATTTCTCATCTTTCACTCAATGAATTGGTCCTATCACCACCTACGTAGGAACCCTAGTTCATTTGTAGAGTTGATGATAAAATAGAGTTAATTTATCAATACACATATATAGTTGGAATTGATGATATTTTGTTAGATTAATTAAGAATCTCCATCTAATTTAGACATTGGATTATCAAATTAATAATTCTACGACATTAAATTTAATGGTATAGTTGGATTCTATATTTTGTTAGCAATGAATTAGTCACTTGATATTGAATAAATATTAAAGAAATTAAAACTCTAAAATTAGATTATTATGTTGTATTTATTTTAAAATAAGAAATCTAAGACTATCAGGTTTAAAAAAGAAGGATAAATCTTAGAAAATAAAAGGATTAAATATTTGGTAAAAAACTAGATGTTAACCTCTCATATCTTCTTGCATTAGTAAAACTAATAGTTGGAAAGGTGGTGCTTCAATATATGATCTATCTTTAATAGTTGTAGGAATATATGATAATTATCAAATTGAGATGGATGTTTTCCCATAGCATATAAGATGGCTTCTTCTATCTTCTTTGAGGTAGACAAAATAAGATGGCTTCTTCTATCTTCTTTGAGGTAGATAAAATAATAGTGATAGACATTAATTTTTAAGAGTACTAGTGCATGATTAATGAATTTGATGAGAGGTTGGGAACTCCCTTTCAAAAATATGAGGATGGATTCCTTATACCAAATTATATGAAAAAATACAAAGTCTTTAATTCCTCTTTATGGGATACACATGCAAGGCCAAAGATTGGTTCCTCAAGGCATAGGTCTTTGTCTTGATATAAAGAACTTACTCCATCTAGTACAAGGATATAAGACCATGATAGTGAGCTATCACCATTTCTAAAGCATGGTACTATTTCAAAGCTAATACTTCTAAAATTAAACTATTAAGCTATATAAATCCTTGGTGTCTTAGTTTCAAAGTAACTATTCAATTCTAGGAAGGATAAGAAACTATAATATTTTAATTAGTTTGGATTATAATTTTGGTACCTTTACACATAACTTAGGTATAGTACGAATTGGATGTAAATTAAAAAAATGTTTTGTAGTATTATTTAAGAGATATTTTGTTAATAATTTTTCATCTCTTTACTTTAATTTAATTTTTTTTAATATTGCAATCTAATTTAATATTGTAATATAATTATAATAATAATTTATAATTAAAAGAAAAGTTATTATTAAATAATGAAAAATATGACAAATCAAGTTACATAATGTGATGTACACATATATAAGCTCATTAAAAGTGCTATATTTAATATATTATAAAATATTTTGAGTGACATTGCATAATATTATGAATCTTATTAAATTATTAATTATATTATTTTTCATTCAAGGGTATCACCCTATTTAATAATAATAATTTATAATAACCTTTTCTAATTAGCTGTCACTGGTGGGTGGAGTTTCTTACATGTTAGGGTATCCTATGTGGGGGTGTATTCTACCAACCTATGTTTCATAAATCATATACCATTGATTAGGTATCATAAATACTATTTTTAACTGATGATGTAATGATGATATATTGATGATGATGGTTATATAATTGAAATATACTATTAAGTTGTCTTTTAACTTGATGATGTGATTTGGAATATCTTTATCTTTAAGATTATGATGTGATGATGGACACATTTCATTGTAATGATGTGATTTCAATGTATTTATTTTGTTGTCATGTGATCTTAATAATTTCAATAGACATGTGATTGTAATGATTTCAATGCACATATGTTATTATCATGTAAATGCAATGATTTTAGAATGCTATTGTTATGATTTCAATGCACACATGTAAGTCATTATATTGTATGCAATTGAGCCTTATTTATATTCCACTCTAATCTTTCTCTCTTCGCATTTTAGAGAAAGCAAAAAACTATTACAAAATAATATTTATTTTTGTGAGTCCAGACTTTAACTTTCATCTATTGGCAATGGTTGTAAATGTAATAAAACATTTGTTCACTAACACATCATATGTGCCTACCTAACTATATTAAAACTTTGAATTTTTATTAGTATTTTTTGTTGATTTTATGAAATTATCATAAAATTCTCTAATCCAACCTCATTTGTAAAGTTGTTTGTTTTGGTACCAATGATGTTTCCTATACTCTTCCAAAATAGGAAAATGATGCTCTACCTTTTTATAATTTAAGTATTTTACTTACATCTTACTATGTCTTAGTTAGATGTCTTATTTTCCTAGAAATGTTTAACACGTGCTCTCTTCCCATGGTATATTACAATTTCTCTCAAATTTCATAGTTGACATGAAGGTCATGTGATTTTATCACGCCTTATATTATTGTAGGAGTTATATCAAGGTAATGTGAATTTTGCATGAATTATATCACTAGAATACTTGCATATTTTATATGGTTTGTATTTTAAAAGTGTTTTAAAAAGATACATGTAACTGATTTTATATTATTCTTGTCAAATGCTCTAGTCCAACCTCGTTAAGTTGCATGTTTTGGTGGCAATGATGTTGCATATGCTCTTCCACATACGGGGAATCATGCTCTACCTTTTCATAAATTTAGAATTGTATTATTTACAAGATTAACATTTCTCAGCTAGATATATTGGTTTCTCAAATATTTTTCATGTGCTCTTTCCTTGGATTATATTACAAGTTCTCAAAAACTTCCATAATTGGCATGAAGTAATGTGAGTTTGATATGCCTTATATCATTTTAGGAGTTATATTAAGGTAACACATACTTCATATGAATTTTATTGATATAATACATTCATATTTTAAAGATTTTTTAACAACCCATGTGTTGATTATATGCAATTAGAATCCTCTAGTCCAAACTCATGTATAAAGTTTTTTATTTTGGTGCCAATGATGTTGCATGTTCTCTTCCACATATGGAGAAGCATTATCTTCCTTCTTATAAATTTAGAAGTATATGTGACTTACATCTTAGTATGTCTTACTTTCATGTATTGCTTTCCTAAATGATTTACTTGTTCTATCTTGTCAAGATGCATTGCAATTTCTCTCCACATGTTCCATAGTTGGAATGAAGGTCATGTGAACTTGTTCTACCTTATATAATTTAAAGAGTTATAACAAGGTCATGCAAAATTTATATTGATTTTATCATTAGAATCCTTTAATATTTTTCATGCTTTATCTTTTAAAGGTTTATTTTTATAAATGACTCATGTTCCAACTTTATAGGACATGCTAGATGTTGTTGAATCTTAACTTTATCTATGGTGGTCCATATTAAATGACTATTACAAATCGAGACAAGGATCAATTCTACCTATTTTCAAGGTATAAAATCATTATAAGAATTATTTTCTTGAAGAGCCAGCAATTGATATGCTACTCTTGATTTTTAGTGTAAAATCATTCATGGATATATTGAAATTGTTCAATCCTCCTGGTCATCATACTAATGATTTTATTGAGTATGAAATATAGAGAATGGTTTTCATTCTTATACCTCATTGATTCACACACATTATTTTTAGAGATAAGACATTTCAAATAGCACACCAATAATAATTATCATCATTGCAATGTTAATTATCATTATAATTTTGTTGATTTTTTCTATATTTTCCATACTTACTAAGAGACATGGGGTGTTCATAAAATGGGAAATATGTTACATAATTACAATGGATATTATATACTAAGCCTTTAAAATACCTTATATTCTTACACTATACATGGTAAGGTTCTTATAAGTAGGCCATTTCTAGAATTTTATTATATTGACATTTCTTCCTCTATATATTAGAAGAGCCACTTAAATCATGACATGTAATTGTGTAGATCCTTGAGTCTTTGCTAGCATGTCAAAAAAATCTCTAAAGGGTAAGAGGAAGAGTATTGAAGGGTAAAGTATAAAGTTGTGTCATATTTTATAAAGAAAACAACCAACACTAAACCAACTTTTTAAACTTGGATCGCTAAAAAGTGTCATTTATTTTTAAAATTTTGAAATTATGTAAACTAATAAAATGTATATTCTTAGTGTGTTTTATGTTTGTATTTTTATAAAAAAATTGATATATAACTTTTGTATAAAATTGACAATATAATTTAGTTGTTGATAAATATTGAAAAAGAAGTTAAACGGGGTGTTGCTCTTTATATAGCATTTTATTTTTTTCTTAAATTTTTCTTGGGTGTATTTATAAATTGAAACTTTAGTGTATGGATATATTTTTAACCCATTTTGATAAATATAATTTTTAAAATAAATCTTAAAATTTGTGTGAACTGAAAACATAATTGTTTCCATAGGATGTCACCTTTTGTCTTAACTATTTATTCAAAATAGAAAAGAATTAATCTTGACACATAATCTTTTCTCTAGTACATTATATTTTTCAAATTTAAAAATAAATTTTAGTATTTTTTCTTGACAAGATAATCAACTTTATATTTTGGTGTTAATAACATACTTTTAGTAAAAATAAAATATAAAATATAAACAATAATTAAACTATTAAACAAATAATATTTTTTTAAATTACACTTATAGATCTATAGAAGGATATTTTTTATATTAAAAAAAATGTTATATACATGAGTAAGAGTTGTTGAAACATCAAGTTTTTTGAATAATTTTTTTTTGGTAAATTGGGTCCAAAGTGGTACCGCATATGTATTTAGTGGAAAATTCCAATTGAAAAATTTGCAGCCCATATCTAACATAGCTAGAATGAATCTAGCTAGACCATATGTTTGATCAAAATTGATTTTTAGTTGGAAATGCTTAAATTCACTTATGCTGATAAGTTGGTCCAAAGTGTGACACAAATTTGTACTTTTACCCTAAAATTGATGACCTAGATGTCAATGTTGAATCATTTGATAATGACATTTTAGTTCAAGTTTTTTTTGGATGGGTAGGCAACCAGAGGGGGATTACAACAAAGAAGAGATGAACTCTAAAATGATGAATTGTTTCAAAATCAACTAGTTTTTGAGGTCATGCTTGTGTAAATCTTATTGAAGAATGTTGAACTCTATGAAGGATAAAATGAAAGGTTGATCTTTAACAAAACTCAATTGGAGAAGATAATTTCATATACAATTGAGAAGAATGGAGTAGAGTGATAAAAATATGAAATTAGAGCCTGGAATTCATTGATTCAAATTGAATAATAAGAATCACTTGAAAATTCATGAGGTAATAAGAAGATGGTTAAAATTATATCAACCAATTTTAATGCCATAAAGGATAGTCTAGCACATCAAATAAAAAATGGAAAGAATCTTATAAAGAGACAATGGGTTTACCTCAAGATAGTGTTAGTGCAACTTCTAGTTAAAAATGACATAAATGTCAAGTACACAACTTTGTAATTCTTCTAATTTATAAATTATAATATACTAGAGTATTTAATCAACTATATTATAATTAATAAGCATAGTTTCTTATGATTGAAATCTTGCCACCCAATATGGACTATATTAATTCTAAAATGCACTCCAACAATTTCAAGCAAAAGATTAGGACTACTGGCATAAGGTTGTTAATTTTCTAGCCTAAATATGACGCCAAAAGGATAAATTTGATAAAAATAACGCTCCATCCTACCTTGTGACTTTTGTTTCCACTTTTTTATCATGACTATTTTGTTCTTGAGACTCACTTGATCATACTCACATCTTTATTACAAGCCCTCAAAATCCATTCCAAAGCAATATTGTTATAATATGAACACGACATGTATTTATATTTTTCACTTTAGAGGTTCACTAGTTTAATTATTTTCCCTCATAATTAATTAGTTATGAATAGTAAGAATTTCTACAAAATCTTGAATTATGTATCTTGGATTTGAGAGAAAAAATATTAGATAGTTTACGTGTGTAAAGTCATTAATTCTATGTTTATATTATAAAATTATATGAATAGTAAGAATTTCTTCAAAATCTTGAATTATGTATCTTGGGTTTGGGAGAAAAAATATTAGATAGTTTACGTGTGTAAAGTCATTAATTCTATGTTTATATTATAAATGCCTTTTATTTTGAATTAATTACTTGGCATAACTATGGGAATTGAAATGATGTATATGGACAATCAATGGGACTGGACAACAAATTTGGTTGATCTTTTCATGGGAAGGATTTCTTACTAGCTTTTGGAGAAAATTATTTTCAATTTTTTAATATCATCATGCTCTTCTATGCAGATACTAATAAATATGCTTGGAAGTTTGTGAATTATGGCTCTAGGTAGCATTAGCTAAACTTTATATACCCATAAGAAATATATGAAGATTTGATTAAAGATGGATTGCACGTATATTTTAACATTTCCCATAGACATAAAAATAATATAGATGTTAGTTCATAGCCATTCATTAAATTGAAATCATTAAAAATTTCAAACCATGCAAATTCAAAGTAAATAATTGAGATTATGAAATGTAACATTCACTAACATATATAGGTCTAGAGTGTGCAAGGTACTATTGCTCTAAGATGAAGATATATGTACTTGTATTTTACATTTCAAAGGTCCACTGAGTGACTTATTTTCCATCATAATCAATTAGTTATGATAGTAAGGATGTGTAAAGTTTATGAACTTTGTATATTAAGCTCACAACATAAATATTAAATATTTTTATTTGTAAATTCATCGATTTTATGTTGTTTTCTTTAGGTTTTGAAATCTATTCATGTAATTTGTGTTACATTTTTTTCTCATTAATGTTGATTCACATTTTTGGTGTCACTTTAGTGGATTTTGGAAATAAATTTTATGGAGTTCTAAAGACATTTATGTTTTAGTTTTTTATGTTTATGATGTGGTACATGTAAAGAACTCCCATCTATGTTAATTTACAATTTGGTGTCACTTTAGTGGGTTTTAGAGATAAATTTTATGGAGTTGTGAAGATATTTATGATTTATTTTTTATATTAATGATACCACTCATAAATCATTTAGCCTATAATTTATGTGGATATTCATAAAATCA
Source organism: Sequoiadendron giganteum (assembly GCA_007115665.2). NCBI lineage: Eukaryota > Viridiplantae > Streptophyta > Pinopsida > Cupressales > Cupressaceae > Sequoiadendron > Sequoiadendron giganteum. The sequence continues at coordinate 24,241,641 of CM021106.1, read as the reverse complement.
ATCTTAGAAATCAAATTTTTATTGTCTTTTCCTTTATTTTGATCCAAGTTCACAACTAATGAAATTGAGAAAACTTCTTATAATAAATACCCAAATAAAATTAAAAAATAGTTTATCTTTAAGTGAATTTTGAAAGGAAGCCGAGTGAGTAGAAGCAGCTTCCTACACTAATTTAAGTAGGGGAAAGTTACCAAAAAATTCTTATTAACACCTTATACTTCTGTAGGTATCTACAAATGTACATTCAAAACATTCAAAACACAAAGACAATGCAAACCATAACACAATGTTTATGTGGGAAAACCCTTTTGGGAAAAACCCACACTCCAAATCACACAACTCAAATGTATTATTAGTGACTAAGAACAATTACAATACACTCTCAAAGTAATGCTCAGGATTCTTCACACTACAATGAGAATGTGGATAAATTCTGGGAACATAACGAAATATAAGCAAACTTCAACCTATCATCTATAAAATGTACTAACACTGCAAGTATTTATAATGTTGCAATGAAAAATCCACACTCCAAATCACACAACTCAAATGTATTATTAGTGACTAAGAAAAATTACAATACAGTCTCAGAGTAATGCTCAGGAGTCTTCACACTACAATGAGAATGTGGATAAATTTTGGCAGCATAACGAAATATAAGCAAACTTCAACCTATCATCTATAAAATGTACTAATGCTACAAGTATTTATAATGTTGCAACATGAAGCAAGACACCAAAAACTTTCCAAAATTAGTTCTCATGCCCAAGGCGTGAACATGAGTCTATTATGACATGTTGTCATAGTCAAGACTCATTAATTAGACAATCTTCCAAAATCAACACCTGCCTCCATAAAATTAGCCTCCACTTGACATGCAAGACACTACTACACATGCAATTGCCACATGAAAACTTAGGCACCCCCATAATTGTAGCTTGAATGTCATAGTATGAATTGGAAACTGTCATACATGACTAAGATTACAACTGTAATAGCAATTTGTCATAATCTGTCATAGATTGTCATAGCAAGTGTCATAGTCTGTCATAGTGCATGACATAAAAATTTATGACAAGTTCCATCAATCTAGCCAAGAATATAGGTCCTCTAAAGTGGATGCCTACCTCCACAAATGTAGCTTAAAACATTTACATGTCACTTTCCATGTAGGATGCCACATCACCGGTGGGTCCCACAAAGTGACTACATATTTGGTAGGCAAAATTAACATTATAAATAAATACATCAAATAATAATTAAATGTTAAGAATCTAAGGTTGAGACACCTTAATCCCAACAAGTTTAAGAAAAAATTATAATGCCATTAAAAAATAACATATTTATTGATCCAAAAATAAAATACCAATTAGAACTTGTAGTAATGGTTGATAGAATTGGGAAGAAAATTTAGCAACTATTTCTTTATTAGCAGGGAGTGTTACCTGATTAAGGTGTCATTTACCTTGCAATCCTATGTATTATTCATTTATCTCCACAACTCTTGGAATGTGTCCTTGGACACATAGGGTGTAACTGGAAATTAATTTTTAATTTAGATTCTCTCAAAATCTTGATATTAGTTGTCGCATGCATTCATGGAGGTGGATTTGGTAGCAACAATTACAAATATATTTTAATAAAATCTCTCAACTTGGGTGTGAGAATTGAGTAGTGGAGTATCTTGAGTGTTATTGGTGGGTCCAATATGAGTTGGTGATGGTTTTGGATGACAACCTTTGGATATGGTCCATTATGGAGGAGTTACAATTCAAATATGTCATCTATTATTAGTATAGAGGTTATTTTTGATATTAATGGTTCATTGAGAGTTAAATTTACTATTCTCAAAAGTACCTCTTCTTTTGTACATGGGAGTTTTTTTTTTACCATGGTTTGATGGTACATTATTATTAAATTATTTCTTCTACCATATCTCATTCCTTGATTATTCTCTCCTGTTGGACTGAAATTTCTTACTTAAGATTTAATTGCTCTATCACCTCTACATATGTTTCAAATACTCTCCCATCCAATGATTCTCTAATTGTCAGAAACAATCCTAACACAAACCATTCCACCCTTTATTTCTCAAATAATGTATCCTCCAACTTCCTAACAACTTGTTTAAGTCGTTGATCAAATTCCCTTATTGATTCTCTCTCTTTTTTACATCTCCATCATCTTGTTTACACTTTTTGAGGGGATTTATATAAACTAAAAATTATGTAATAATCTTTATTTAATATTCATTGATTATTTTTCATGTATAGGATAGGATTTTATGTCTCATTTAAGGGCTTCATCCCTCAATGTTCCAACAACGTCATAAATTTTAGTTTGGTTGTCTCTTATTCCATTCCTTTTCTATGCAAACTACAAGAAAAATATATGTTCTAATTCTTCTTTAGTATATTTCTAAAAAATAGGAAGTTTAAAGTGATTATGACCCATTATTTTAGGTCCCTCTAATTTATTATTGTTTACTCAGGTTTTCCTTACACTCAACCTTCTATCTTTGTTCTATTCTCTTTGATCCTTAATCCTTGTTCTTAATGTCCTTAGATTTCCTATTATGCTTCTCAATTCTCTTTTGATTCACTAGTTTCCTTCCCTTCATTTATCTCTAGGTATTTCTATCACAAAGAAATATCTTCCCACTATTTCTTTGTATTCAACAACAAACTCTTTTATTTTCACTTCTTCAATTTGGAATAACTCACTAGATATATCCTTACTAGAAACTATTATTATTTTAAAAAACATGGGGGATGAATCTTGGTTAGGGATTTTACCTCTTCATGATTTAATTTAATTTTAGGATACAAATTTTTACATATTATTAATTGATATGAGATTATTCCATCCTTCCTCAAAGGTTGGGATTGTATTGATGGATAGGTTATTGAACATACCTTTCATCTCTCATTTTCCTACATTCTTATCTCCTCATAATTCCTAATTTATCATCTTTTATTTTTTTATTTCCACACTTTTACTTTTTAGATTATCCAAATATTCTACACTTAATTCTATATGTTTTAGCTTAGTAAAAGGGGTTAATAAACCCTCAAACCATCACTAGGTATAAAATTTATGTTTAGAAAATCAATTTTAGAACTTGGTGTGAGTTAAGTTTCAAAATACTAGAGTGGCATTGCTTCAATACCCTAGCTAAACACTATAGTGTTGAACAAGACAATTGAGGGAAGGGGGTGAATCAGTTGTAACAAAATTTAATCTTCAAAACTTTCACTGGAAACTAAACTAATCACAAATTCTTTACTTTGCTAATATAATTAATCATTAAGAGAAAAAGTAGAAATTGAAAAGCATCACACAAACACAATAACACCAGATTTACATGGAAAACCCAACAAGGAAAAAACCACAGTGAGGATTAGCTCGCAATATAGAGAATATCAAAACCGATTACAAAGGCTCACTGCTAGAGAAGGCTCACTACCAAAGTAGGACTCATTGTCTGGATCAAAACTTACTATCCAACAAGGGTTAACCACCCAGATGGCTCACTGCCACAAAATTACAAAGAAGATAGAAGGGATTTGTTACACATAAAGAGACAATCTCAATGCAACAGAGATTTCCACCACAATTTTCTCAAACACTTGCAGACATGCATGAATGATAGAGTACACCTTCAGCTCACTACATCCGGAAACTCAACAATTAGATTTCACACTGATCTGCCAAACTCACATCACATACACACTGATTCACATTTATCTCGTATCTATCTCTCTATTTCTTTGTACTTCATCTTCACCAATATCTCAGGACCCACCTAGGGGGACTCATACGCCCAAGGTGGTGTATGGTGTATGAGTCCCACCCTAGTTTTTCAGGGTGGGCCAATGTTGGGTTGTTAGAAAATTTAATGCTTTTGTTGATTTGTTAGAATTTCGATTGAAATAAGCCTTGAGATCTAAAATAAAAGGTCTTAGAGGCCTATTAATGATGATATAAAGGGTTACGAATGTAAAGGTACTAAAATAGGTCCTTAATAAGTGTGAAATTGTACCATCTTCAAGAAGGGAGTACAATTTTCTACACTACACATACTTATTGTATATTTGTTGCCACAATCAAACATGAGTAATGCATAATTCTCTTATGCATTTCATAATTTTCAAATGGAGGTAAAATATTATTTTCCTTGTCAAATATTTGCATAGCCAAGTACCAACAACCACCATAGAACTTGTTAGATACTCATAGTTATCATCATCTACTTTAAGATCTAATAATTTATGTTTTGTCTCAACACAATGAGCCAATCAATAGTTTATTTCCCCTTCATTGTCCTTAAGTACAAGAATAACATACATATGTAAAAAAAACTTACTAATTCAATGAAATATGAGGTGATAGAATTCAAATAAATACATATGTATAAAATAGATCACTAAATTATATTTTGTTAATATACCTTATTGTACAAGATTTGGAACACAATCATAATCATAATCATTCCTGCACCATTTGTTAAAACTAATGATCGACAAATATAGATGTGAAATAAGCATTACAAGGCTATTGAAACCTTTGAAATATATATAATCCTCTTAATCAGACAGTAAATAAAATAACTTAAATGTATAAATGTAGAATGCTTAGCTACCAGAGAGCTCAAGTATTCTTAACCAATGTCGACTACAGATTGCAATAAGATCGCTGATCATGCCGTTTACCCTCTCCTGCCTGCTCTGACTTAACCGCATACATTGAGTATGTATTGGCTGGAGCCATAGCTGTCTTTCCCCCTGTATTCGCAGTAGCCTGAATTCACCATTAATTCCGTTCCCCGAGGTAACTGCTTTCGGACAAGAAAAACATTGAAATGCACAGTTTGTAGTGACAAGCCCTTACATTTTTCTGAGTAAACATGATCGATGACAAGCAAAATCTTCTACGAGAGCCCCGGAACAATAGAGGTAATCTTCACGCTAAGCTTTTTGTTTCCTTTTTAAAGTTTTTCTAAGTGTGAGGGTTAACTTTGTTACTGTATAAGATCCGTTCCTGCCTCGTCTTTGTTTGGTTTAAATTTGTGCACGGCTGTAAAATTTGCGATGTATGTACAGATCTTTAAGCATGAAACCTCTTTAGGAAAACTTGTTTCTGAAGAATTAGCCTTTATTCTCATTGTGCAAACCCTAGCTAGTTTTGAACTGAAAAATGGTGAGCAGAGCATTCTAGCCAAGTTTTGATTCTCTGTATTATATTTACCCCCGATGAGAGAGGGCTTTTGTATTATGAAGCTAATTGTGCTGTGAGGTCCTAATGAGGGTTTTATTCTCTTTCTCGTAAATTAAAGGAAAAATTCTCCATAGCTTATATGGAGGGTTAAAGGTGCTTTATGCGCTATATTCTTCTTTCTTGTGAGTGACTAAAATTGTAGAATACTTTCAGTGAGGTTTCAGAAGAAGATTGAAAGTGCTGATGAGACTAGGGCAGACTGATAAGAAGCCGTTAACATTATAGATTGCAAAATCTGTATTGACAGAATTAGATGCAAAGATTTAAGATTTAACAGATAATGAAGTTTCACGAGACTGATAGGAATTCATTTTTCTTATTCTCAAATAAATATGTATTTCTCTTTACCATGTTTCATATTGTAAATGAAAATGTCAATCCTGTAGATGTTAGCATATATATTTTAAAAAATCTATATAAAATATGTTGGAGATATCTTTTTTGAGGTGTCTATTTTTTGAATCAATTTTTGACATAAATAAGTGTAACAGGCTAATGTCTATTTTTTGAATCAATTTCTGACATAAATAAATGCAATAGATGCCTCTAAACTTATATTATATAGATTTTTTAAAGATATATATTTATCTAAGAACTTTAAATTTTGTGATATCTTTAATTTAAATATTAGATATTCAAAGATTTATTATATGAAAGAAGTGTTAAAAATCTCCTCTTATCAGATAAAAATTAATATTAAAATAAAAAACTCTATTATAATTTATATTTTTAAATTTTAATATATTTTCACATAAAAACTCTCTACAAAATATTCTTTATGACTTCTCAAATATAGATTAAAATATCTTTTCATATTTTATTAATACCCTCAAATGATCCATGCAATCAAACAATAACACATTAAAAAATTAATAAATAAATAATAATGATGTTGTTGTCTTCTCTTATCTTTTTAAAAATGTTTGCCTCTCTTAAAGAAGTTATGTGGATTATGTTTTTTGCTTGTTGCCATAGCTTCAACAATTGTGAACATTTTATTTACCTACTTTACTACAATCATAGATTCACTTCCTGTTTGTTCCCCACACTTATCTTGTAGACTTTACCTTGCATTTTTTTGCTTGTTTCTCGAGATATTTTATTTTCTTCAAAGGACATTCTTTTTTATTTTTCACTAGATTAAAATCATGAGATAACAATAGCAAATCCAAAAACACAATTTTATTAGTAAATTATTACTAAGGCTTTCTATATTTAATGATCATGATTTAGTGTGAAAAAATGTGACTTAAGGAGGAGTTTTTATGTATATGGGTTCTTCATATCCCCCTGATACAATTGTATAATGCCTCTTGGCATAATTATAAAGTCTTCTACGATTGCTAGAGAGAATAAGGAGTGCATTGATTGCCAAACTCATTAAACTATAGGTTTTCTTGAGTAAGTAGACAATTTTGTTTTAATATATCATATGTGTTTCCCTTGATATTGAATTTGACTGTGATTCTATACGATTCTATATATATATATATATATATATATATTTCTTCTACTTGACATCAATTGCCCATAGATGTATACAAGTGAGAATCTATGTTTCACTTAGTATTTTGAAAACTTTTAGATTTGAGAATAATGAAAATCCAAGAAGATGAACCATTTTTTTTAATTGAAACTAACTTTTTATGATAAATGCAACCATAAGAAGAGGAGTGTAAAGGTGCACCGCATATTTTGTGGTTTTGTTTCAAATTTATCACTCCTAATCTTGTATGAGATGTTATTTTTGTTGTCATGTAAGGCATGGTTAGTGGACTAATAGAGTCATTTTTAAAATTTTGTGGATTTTTTTTACAAGGTATTTATTATTGAGCATGTATCTTATTAAATCTATCAATATGGAAATAAATGTTAGTTCTTATATGAGAATAGAATATTTCATTGCATGTTCATAACTTTAATTTTTTCTCTCTAAAATTTTATCTTTTCTATAACAAGGTTTAATTTCATTTTCATTAGATTTTAATTTTTCACTATATGCTTCATGCTAACAAGAAATATTATGGGAAGGAAGAGGAAATCAAAATCAAGTCTATTGTTATGTAGAAAGAGAAATTAATTTTTAGTATGCTTTCTTTTACTCTCATATTTGTTGAATTTGGTTGTAAGCTCAAACAAGCATGTATAAGAACAAATTTAGCAAAAAATTTAGGATTTAGCCTTTCAAGAGTTCTTCTAATGAGATTTTTTAGAACAAACAAGATGGTATTCATAGGACTTGCATATCAAGTGAAGCCACAATTTTGGTGCATAGAGTTCTTTTAAGGAGCATAGAATTCCACAAGAATTTTTAGATGGTGGAATCTTTCAATTTGTCTCTTGTAGGGACATGATAGTTGTAGGAATCATATTATCACATACTTCCTTTTGATATTTAGATGAAGGCACATCAAGGCGATGGTATCACACCTCTCGAAATTACTTGATATGCTTCATTATGTACATTTTATTTGGTGTGGTTCTACCTTAGCTAGCAAGGTAATTGTATTATCAAAATTGAATGAAGACATCATAGAGGTAGAGTGAGAAATCTACTAGGAATAGTCACTAAGAAATACTAGAAGAAAGGCCATAAAATCAAGTTGGGCCAATGCAATGTGTTGCAAGATTAAAAGTTCCTTAGTGCCATTGGAAATCATTTTTGTAGTCATTTTTATATTTCAAATATCTATGCATCTTATTATATTAATATGAGAGTCATATATCATTAGGGACGAGTAAATGCATTATAATTCAATATTTTCTATTTGCTTTTTGACTCTTTAAGAAAATGGCTCTATCTCAAGCTTCAATAGTAGGTCAAGACATAAGCATTCCTTCTTTTCTTGATTATTTTTAGAGCAAAAAATTGTTGGGTGGAAGCATAAAGGCATGTCCCACATGTGGAAATTTCATAAAAATGAGTCCTAGAAGGAAAAAGGCATTGAATACCTTCAAATGAAGGTCATTCATTCAAAGATACAGGTCTTTCCATGTGCCAATGGGGTTTGAATGTAAAGGAGGTTTGAATGAAAGTGGGTGTTACTAATCTTTTTATGTTTCAAGCCAAAATCACATTGGAAAGGACCTTCAAATTTTATTAGAACCCCCATTTAAATCCCCTTATGTGACCCTTGAATTTCTAGTCACCCTATTTTCAACAAAAAATGGTGATTGAAGACAAGTTTTTTTTGTCAATGAGTTTGAGATTATTTAGGTCGGGATAAAAGCGATCCTTTTTCTTGAACACAAGTGGTTCAAACTCACAAGCTCAATGGCCCAAAAAATACACAAAGCCTACAAGCTCAATGACCCAACATGTGTTTCTCTTGGTGGCAACAACAGTTGCTAAGTTTTAACTAATTACCATGCCCTTAACATTATTCAAGACAAGTTTTTGATGAACAAAAGGAGTCAGTATGGTGTGAGATTTAACAATGATTGTAGCCCTCAAAGCAAGCTTTCCAAAAAGTATAATTTACAATTTTTTTTTGTTTTATTATTATATTTGTTTTCTAATTTTTAGTGAACATTGGTTTTTTTACCAAACATAAAGGCCTATATTTGATACATGAAAAAATAGAAAAAAAAAACACCTATCCTCCATATTGATTTCATTGTTTCAACAAAAAATATTAATTAATTTAGATATATACAAAAAATTATTTTGTATGAAAAATGTGTAAATTATAATAATGTATAAATTAAAAATAATAAATAAATAAAATATTTAACAAAATATTACATATCAATATGCATGCGGTAGATATCAATGTTTAAGAAATTAGGAATTGATCTTATTTATAATTTAAATTATTTAATATCAAAATATTATTTTAAAATAGTATAAAGTATAAGAAACAAATGTTTAACAAATGTTTAAAAAATAAAAGAATACATACACACAATTTCAAAGTAATTAATTTACTTCATTCTCAAACTATTACTTATTTACTTAATATAAGTGACAAAAAGAGAAAATTTGATTTAAAATATTGCTTTGAGTGTCCCACTTAAACCAAGAAGTGGGACTTACCTTTGTGCTTTCACTATGTTTGGGATTTTGTAGAATTGATTTATAAAGATGACATATCAAGTGACTTTGTAAATTATATATGGATTTGAAGTTTCAGTGTCATTTTATATCATTTTTTTAGTTTTACATCTTTGAGAGGATTGCATAGGAAGCCAATTTATAAATAGAAGTTTGAACATAGGATTAGGCACACCACTTGTTTTGGGGGCATTTTCAAGCCAAATGGACCTTACCATTATGTTTGAAAAGCTCAAAACCTCCTTTTTATATAAAATTTATCCATTTAGTGCAAGGTAATTTTGGGACAATATTATTTTCTTGGAGGAACCAACCCTTATGTAGGGCATATTGTATAATTTTTTTTAATAAAATTAATTTATGGTTGTAGGCTACTATTCATACTATATAAGATGTATGGTCCATTTCGATTGACTATTAGCATTCTAGATAATACCATCGACCTATTTTGCCACTTAACAATTTTTGTAGTGCTTGCTCTGGGTTCCATTATTTTCATGCAATCCTATGGCACCTATGCACTCTAGTATATTTGGTTTTTTATTTAACACATATATTTTCTAAAAATGAGTTTTCTTATAAGCTTTCTTGCAAGGGCTATACCTTATGCAAACAAACTCCTTTTAGGGTCCCATTTTTTTAATGTACATTTTTTCTATGTTATTTGTACTAGTGCTCTCTATTTCTTCCTTTATTATACTTGATACATTTTTTTGTATTTTAACCTCTTCTAAGATCTATAAAACTCTATAAATTTGGTATTCACATTGTACAACACATAAATCATAAAGTGCCAAGCATTGCAACCTTTGAGGGGTTCATTCCAACAACTAGTAATAGTGAGTGTATTTGTCTAGTTCTTTTCCACATATTTTATTTTTTACACTCTATTCTTTTATGTCATATATCAACGTTTAGTTCCTCTTCTTACTCCATATAACTATTTTGATTGGAAATCTAAAATTCTTATGTTCTTAAGAAGCAAATCATTGTATAGAATAATAATGGGTACAAAGGTAGAGAGTAATTTAATTAAAAAAATGTAATGTCCAAGGGTTTGAGCTTAGTTGGTTAAAGCATTGAGTTCTCAATGTGGAGACCCAAGTTCAAATCTCAATGGGACATCTAATATGGAATTCTAATTTGTGACTCATCCATAGTTGGTTTCTAATGTGGAGGTGGTTTCTAAATAAGTGGATTTATGAGTTGTGGCTCTTGGTCTTTTATAGACGCTTTCTAGTGTGGTTGCTCAAGAGGATCTGTTATTAGTCTCATGGTTGTTCTCACAAGAATTTGTATTGATCTCATGTTGATGCTCATATAAAAAATTGTAAACAATTAACAATATGTGTGTAAGTGGTGTAATAAATTTGATGAAGCTTGTGGAACATTGTAGTTGCTTATATATTTTGATCTTCTTTTTAATATTAAATCCTTGAAAATTCCCCAAAAAATGGTTTGAATTGGATACTTTGTTTGGGGCTCAAGATTCAATGAGAAGCCATTAGTTGGAGAATGATCTTATGAGCTTGAGCCTAAAAAATTTTGACACCATTTTCTTCACTAAATTAAAATTACTAAGATTGTAGTTGAAATGAAGGAAAAGTGAAACCCTAGAGATTTCACTTTAGGAATTCAATGGTTGCTTTTCCACAACATTTCATTTAAGATTTGAGGTAGTAGGGGTTTGATGGATTTGGACAAGGTATAGGATTGACTTACGACCTGAAATGTGAGTCAACCCGCCCTTGACCAAATTTGGAATGGATTTAGAAATGAAATGCATTGACTTGACTAGGCTAATGATGCAAACAACTATTCTTATGTAAAAACAATAGATTTGGAAAGTCATAGACAAAAACATACTACAAAAATGCATTGAGTAGGACATTGTGCACATGTGGTATAAATATGGAGGTGAAAATATTGGACATAGGTGCCCTAGGCACCACCATCCTTGTAGGGATAATTTAGTTATGATTTCATAGTCCTTTGGTGCTAGATCAGGGCTTTTGTTCTTCGCTTGTTGGATCACTGTCAGATCATTGTCAGATAATTATGTAACTAAGTTTTCGTCAGTTTTCAAGGTGTAGGATTTGATTGCAACAATGGATAATTGACCTTCAAATTTCTCCCAATCTTCTTCAGATCTGAAACTTGCACATTTAAAGAGAGAATAAGGGTTGTGCCCTTTAGGGGCTTGCCTTAGTCAAACCTTGTGTTAGTGTTTCCACTTCCAAAATGATAAAAATGAATGATGAATCAACAAAGTGTTGCAACTCACTACCTTTCAATGGCTTCCTAGAAGGACTAAATTCATACAAATCTTCTCAAGACTTCAATCTTGCTTGCTTGAATTGCGTGGAGACCTACAAGGGTTAGTCTTCACAAACAATTTGATAACATAAACATGAACAAACTCACATACACTTTGACATGATGCTTGGATCTTGAATTGTTGCAATAAATCTCTGAAATTTTGCTCTTGACTTGCTTGATCACTAAATTTGTCAATAATTTCTAGATTGTTTTCAAATGATGCAATAACTAGGTATTTATATGCAATTAACCTAATTTCCCAAAAACTAAATCTTGATATACGACAATAGATATTTGAAATTCAAATAATAAAATACTGACATTGGCATATTTGAATTTGGAGCCAAATTAGGGGGACATAGGTGCCAGTGTTCTGGACATTTTTTTTGGGAATTAAGGAGTCGAGGGTAAAGCATTATATGAATGTATTTTTTTGTACTTACAAATTATCAAAAAATGATTAAAATGGGCCACAAAATGCATAATTTAGGAAATTAGGTGTGCAATTAGGTCCATGCATTTAAGGGGGAGCAAAATATAGTGTGAAATTATCAAAGGTGACAATTTACGATGCTGCATTTGTTGGCAGTTTTTGTCATTGATGTCAACACTAATGGTTGTGTTGTCATTGATGTCAACACCGGTGGTTGTGCTATTGGACCATTGATGTCAACATTGATGGTTTTCATTGATGTTAACACTAAGGAGATTGTTGGAAGTTGTTGCCATTATTTTCAAAACTGATTATTGGTTGTCATTGGTTGACAACATTCAACTTATGCTTTCATTGTTACATATGATGTGTTGTTGAATTTTATGGTTGGATGTCATGCCTTATCAAAGAGAAGTTGTTGAAGTTCATATAATGGATCATTATTGTCAGTAGAGTTGATTTCATAATGATTTATTCAAATGAGGATTAAAAGCATTAAGATGAGGATTAGAAGCATGAAGTTAATAGTGGAGAGATGTTGTTGAAGGTCTATATTATGTCTTATGCTCTCTCCTGATGTTCCTAATGAAGTATGAGTTGTTGAAAGGAAGCTTTAGCCTTTGCAGGTTGCTTGAGTGTTTCTGGTTCAGGAAGCTACATTGAAGTTTGTCCAGGAGAATGCTATGTATTCCTTTATTGTTGTAGTTTTGGTCTTGTAGTTTTATACTCAATGCTAATATTTTCTGTACATTGCACTCCTATCTTTTTAGGTCACTTGTGTTGCCGAGGAGGTTTCTATGAATTGCAGAAGGTTGGCAGTGTTCTTGGTCGTGCAGATTGGTTCGAAAAATGCTCTGCATTTCTCCGCTTTGATGTCTCTACTCTTGCGGCTTGATGAATGTGCTCCCAACATTTGTGCAATGTCTCAATTCCAATCTCATGCATCGAAGTGATCCGCAAGCTGATATGTTTATGTTATATCTCATGTTTAAGCATTATGTGCTTTTTGGATAAAGTATCTCGTATTTGTTTGATCTTCGGTGGCTACTGATGGCATGACAATAAGGAAGAAGTGTATGAAAGTGTTGTTGGATTTTCAAGGAACATCCCCATGTGATCTGCATGTTGCTAATTGGCTGCTTTGGTGCCACATTGTGTCTTGAATTGGCTTTTTGGGTTATTTGTGGATATCTGATCGATAGAGCTTGTTCCTTTGCTTGGGTTGTGTGCTTGGGGGTTGTGCCAACAGTGGAAGATGCGTCATGATAGATTTGGGTCATGACTTATCCTTTTTAGGACCACATCAAGTAAATTCAATTGAAAGAACATTTATGGGTTAATTGGTTATGTGCTTCAATGTTTCATCCACACATTTCCTTGATTTCAACTTAAGTTGATGTGCACCTAGATGTAAATCATTTTGGATCACATTGAAAGAAGTGGTAAGATTGTTTTTGGTCCTCTCTATCCTTGGGATAGGACCACATTATGCTTTGGTGGCCAACCAATTGAATTCGATTTTTATTCTCTTCTTGGTTGACCTAATTGAAAAATTAAAGTCTTGCAATGAATATAAATGAAAGATCATTTTCGGATGCAACAATGTGGACAAGTGTACAAGTGTGAAAAGGTGTGTGTGCGAGTTGTATTGAATATCCAACAGAGATAGTGCTAAATATTATGAAAGGAAAGATCAATTGAGCTTGAACACCTCAGTCAACAAAGAGTTGTGTTGGAAATCTTTGTATTTCTCTTATAAATCTTTTGTATCCTACTCTAAGATAGTGAATCTCATTAGGTCCTCTATATATTGCTCTTGGAGTTGGTTGGTAGTTTAGTGCTCCAAGTCCTTTTTGTATCTTGCTCTAAGGAAATGAGCCTTATATTGTGAATTAACTCTCACCAAGGTTTTTCCCTCATTGGGTTTTCCACATAAATCTAGTGTCTCCTTGTGCATGTGTGTGTTCTTTACTTCTTTCTCTTTGATGTTGATTTGATTACTGCTATATCTTTCATTGGTAAAGTTTGTTGAAGGTGCTAAATATTCAAATTGCTATATTCTTCTTTGTTATTGCTCTGCTTAAATTTTTATCTTTATCTGCTAAAGGAGTTTGAGTTGTGCTGAAAGTTTCAAGTTTCAGAAGGGATTAAGTTTTGTGTTGACTGATTCACCCCCTCTTAGTCTCCAGAAGAGTTCAACAATAGTAGCTAAAACTATGTGTAATTGAATAGAAAGATAAACAATTTGTAAGAGTTGTTTTAATCAACCCCATAGTAGCCCAAAGATCACCTACAACCAAAATAAGCTTCTACACAAGAGAGAAGAAATGTAAATGCTATGAAGCTAGATAATTAATTAGATGTAAATGAAATTGATATAATATACAATTAAGAAACCCTTGTTATAAATAAATTGATGAAACCCTCAATGAAAACTTAGGACAAAATAAGGTCATGACTGTTGGAATGCTAGATACATAGGTTGCCTTGATGAAGCTGTAGACTTCAATGGAGGACCTTTGCCAAGAAGAAATATTCACCCACACAGAAAGTATGATAATGACATTCAAAATAGAGATTCTATTATGATGATTTGGATTCTTAATTACAAAGAGTACATATGCCTGATTAAATAGGCAAGAGCTAAACCTAGAATGCATAAGATGTTGCCAAGTGTTCAAATCACACTACATGTGACAACATGAAACCCTACCTAGGGAATGATAACAAGATGGAGATAACTTCTAGAAAAGACAACTCATCTTCTAGAAGGGAATCTTATCTCAACACCATTATTTAAATGATAAAAAGTAACCTAGGACTAATATGATTAATTAACCCTAAGTTAACTTATGCTAGTGTAATAATTAATTAATTACACTAACAATGACAAGTGTCTTAATCCTGTGATATGGGAATACAAGTAAATGATCTAAATAAGATTAAGTATGCAAGTGTCAATAGGACCTAGTAAGAAACTAGCTAGGTAATAAATCACATTCAAACCAACACCCCCGCAAGCACAACTTAAGGAATATGATAAAATGTAAAGATGCAAGATTGCATAGATTGGTCTTGGCTCCAAAGCCATGCTAGGTAAACATGTATAAATAAATATCTCACAAATGGAGTAAATGAGAAAAACCATAAAAAACTTTTCTCCAAAAGAAAAAAGATGCAAAAAAACATGTGCTAGTGAAAGAAGGAAAGAAGGACTCAACATGAACCCCCAAGGTCTACTTATATTGCCAAAGTATAATAAATATTATCTATATAAGAAATAAAGAGAGAGATACTATGTGGACCCCCACAATGTATAATCTACTATAGTGATGATGGATGCTCAACAAAGTCTAATTCTTGATGGATGAACATGGCCTTGATTTAATTTGCTTGGCTTGACCATGATATTAAATCCAAATTATTGGAAGAGTATAATCCATTTGCATATTATGTCCTATGTTATTAGTCGATTTAATAGACATTTCAAGGGCTCATGATCTCTAGAAAATATAAATGGAGTGGATAAGAGGTAGTGTTCAAATTTGTGTAAAACATAGACCATTGCAAAGGCTTTATGCTATGTTGTATTATAGTTCTTGTCAACTTGTGATAGTTTTTGGATAACAAAGGCAATTGGATGATTTGTATTGTCTAGTGTTGTGAGGTGTTTTACACATCCACATTAGTTCTTGGGCCCTTGCAAACTGAATAAAATGCATTTATTGATGTCTTGTAAAGGTGTTGTAAAGTGTTGTAAATGACTTTCACACTTTTCTAGACTTTTATTAAGCATTCAAATCTAATAAAACTATTTTCCCCTTAATTCAATGTTGTAAAATGTATTTAATTGAATTTTCACATTAATCTAGAAGGCTTGTAAATTAAACCTAGTTTTAATCTAGTGTTGTAATATTTTTTACACATTCACATTGGATCTTGTTCCTTTCTAGGCTATATGGACCTCATTTTAATGTTGTAGAGTGTATTTAATCACACTTTCACATTGAAATTTGTGTCCCTAGTCCTAATTACCCTTTATATAATCATTAATAGGCCCCTAAGACCCTTATTTTTGCATCTTGAGGCATGTTTTGGCTAATATCCTGATAAAAACACTTTAAAACCCTGAAATCTTGAAGACCACCTCAAAAACCTCAAGGTGGTACTCATTCGCTACCTTGGGCGAATGAGTCCAAAGTGGCGAATGAGTCCCTTTTCGGGACTTTTCAAAATTGAGCGAGAAAATTGCAATTTTATCTTGAATTTGGATGAATGCTAGCCTTGGGGATCAAAATAACGATCATTTGAATTGCTTGCCTATATAAATGAGCTCTCAAATCATTATTTCATTAGGAATTCATGAGATCAAGTCAAGCAAGCAAGGGTTATGCATTTTGAGTCTTCGCAA
Organism: Sequoiadendron giganteum; assembly: GCA_007115665.2. Classification (NCBI taxonomy): domain Eukaryota; kingdom Viridiplantae; phylum Streptophyta; class Pinopsida; order Cupressales; family Cupressaceae; genus Sequoiadendron; species Sequoiadendron giganteum. Next base: position 24,225,147 of record CM021106.1, on the reverse strand, counting down.
GGTCATCAAGATAGCTTTCATGATCAATTCTAAGGCATTCAAGGGCAGATTTCTCCATCAATTGTTGCAGCAACTCAAGATATATCATCATGGAAAGGTTTTAATTACATTATCTCATGTTCATGTTCATCTTCCATTATTTCATCATTTGGTTTAATTACCTAAAAGAAGTTTAACCAAGGAAAACCCACATTCCCTAACAATCAACACTTTTGTTCTCTTTCTTTGTGTGATTGGAGATCTAGGTGCTTTGAAGGCTTGGAAACAATTGAAGAATAGGTTTCAAACTTGTTGGAGTCATCTCTCTACTTGCAAGGCCAAGATCTTCACAAAAAGTCACTTACAACCCCAAAAATCAGGGTTTCGAATCCAAACACTTGGAGGTACAAATTGAGCAGACCGAGAGCTACAAATTCCACTTCTGATTTTCCAAAAAATTCAAAGTGAACTCATTCACCATTAGTGGCGAATGAGTCCCACTATACTTATTTTTCAAAGATTTTTATGGATTTGGATACCCATTTGGCCGAAACTTGCTTTGGTGTAGTTTTCCAAAACTGGGACTGATTCACCCAGAATGGTGAATGAGTCCCACTAGGCTTAAAAATCAACATTTCTAGAATTTCAGAGTTCTTTCTAGTCTCAAATACATTTCCAAGTGCACATTTTCTATTTCATAACTTTCTATTTTGCTTTGTTTGCATTTCTAAGTCATTTTCTAGGCCATTCTGCATATCACATTATGTTTTCAAGCATTTTGTCTTTTCCAAGTTTACACTTGGTGGCAAACCCCTCATTTGCATCATTCAATCCCCTAGAACACACCCTTTGTCAAATTTCAATCTCCTTTGCATTGGAATCTCAAGTGTTCGTTCTTGAATGTGAATGTGGAAGATTATTTCCCTAGATCCTAAAACCCTAGTGAAGCACCACAATTTTCTCCATTTCATTTTGGTGAACCTGCATTTTGAATACCTTCTTTTCTGATTTGGAGTCCATCATCATCCTAGACTTGGCCTGCATTAACATTGCATTAGGATTTGCATTCTAGGGTTTCAAATTTTGCATTAGTGAAAGTGCATATAGGTTGTATTTTTTGCATCTAAAATCATTGAAAATCACCTAAAAATTGCATTTGCATTTACAATACATATCAAACTCAAAAGCATAAAAATCAATTGAAATTTTCTAAGATTTTTGAAAAAAATCCCTACTAGGACTCATTCACCACCTTGGGTGAATCAGTCCATGTGCACCCTTGAAACTGCCTTTTACGACACTCAAAACCTTGTTTTTACACTTCCATTTGCTACCATTAACTATCTATTTTAGTTGGTGGAGTTTTTGTTACATGCATTTCATTAAATCTAGCTTAATTTGGTCTATTTCATGCATTGCTTCATTTCAAATTTTCATTTTGTTACATAGCATAATCAGTCAATTGTCATCTTCAAAATATACAAATTTCAATTATCCTTTTGCATGTTTGCTTTAGCATTGTTGCATTTCAAGTTTGTAAAACAATCATTACATCATGTTTTCATTGCAAAAGGCTATAGTTATCACACTTCATGTTCTATTTTTTTATCTTGTTGAATGTTGCAAGAAAGCTTTGTTAAGTGCATATGAATATGAGGTCCTTTCCCTTTTCTTTTTCTTCATCATTGATCCCTCTCCTAATATCCCTTATAAGAGTGAGGTTAGTCTAGTGAAAGAAACCTTGGATAATCATAACAATCACATTTGTTCTTCTCATAATATCTCTCTTTCTTGTGAAGAAGATATTGTAGCAATAGAAGAACTAATTGATGATATATTTGAGAACCTGAGTTGTTTCTCTCCTCTTACCTCTCCTATTAGGCAAGAAATTACTAAAGAAGAGGACATATTGATAAGTAATCATGATGATAACATAAGACAAAAAGAGACCATTATCTTCTCCTCTTGTGTTGATGATGAGGATATGTTGGTGTTAGATAAGCAAACCTTTAAGATCTATAACAATCCTCTTTATGATCCTTCCCCTACCTATCCTATTTTCGAAGACATTGTGGGACAAAAGAGTGAAAATTTGGGCAATCTTGACAAGCACACTTATTCTTCTCTTAGTATCTCCCCTAATGGTGAATAAGATACTTTGATGTTAGAGAACACAACCGATGAATGTCATGAGAATCTTAGTTGTCCCCCTTCAACTACGGAAACCCTTATTGAGCAAGACAAGTCAACCATTGATCATCCCCCTATTGGCAATGAAGTCCTTTTGGAAGAACCAATCCTTGAATGTCAAGAACATTTGGTTTGGAGTTCTCCTAAAAACTCTCCTCCTAGGGAGAATATCATGGTGCAAGAAAAGGAAAACATTGGCAATAATGATATTATGCCCTTATATGAAGATGATGAAGTACCACTAGACTCTCACTCACTAAGGGATGTTAATATTGTTCAACCTCAACTCATCCTTTACCTACCTTCACATAAACCTCAAACTCAAAAAAAAACCTGAATTTATCCTTTACCCACCTAAGAATAATGTGTCGCATCAGCCGAGTCATAATATTATTGCTCATGCATACAACACAAGAAATAATCTACAACCACAACAACCAACCCCAACACCCTTACCTTTGCCTAATCCTATCCTGCCTAACCCTATCTTACCAGGTCTTCCTCGTGGAAAGGAGTATGATCTTGTTGAACAACTAAAGAATACTCCTGCTAAGATATCCCTATGGGACCTAATTCAAAATTACTTAACTATCACACTATGCTTCAAAGTTCCCTACAACAAGTTCATGTCCCTTCTAATTCGCAACTGAATGACATAGTAGCTTCAAGGAATGAATGTTGACATTGTTTTTCACCAACATGAACTCCCCCCTTTGGAAGTGCAAAAACAAAATGATGCTTTCAATAGTTCAATACACTAGAAAAGGGATAAAGAGAACCCTCGTTGACAATGGATCAACCCTTAATGTGTGTAGTGTGACCCTTTTGGATAGGCTTGGCATCGATAGATCAAACATTCAACCTGATTCTTTATCTATTACGGGATTTGACAATGTAGGAAAACAACAGTTTGGTGTGATCACTTTGCCTATTATAGCTAGGAAGGCCACATTAGAGACACTGATCCATATCATGCCTCACAAACCTTCATATAATCTTCTTTTAGTTAGGCCATGGATTCATGCAATGAATGGGGTACCTTCTACTCTTCATCGAAAAATGAAGTACATCTATGACAACAAAGTGTACACACTCGAAGCAGACCCTAACCCAAACAGTTGTTTAAACATTGAGAAATGCAAGGAAAAACCTTTGGAAACATTAACACCAACCACACAAGTGGAACCTGCACAACAAAAAGGAAAACAAAAACATATTGAGGAAGTCATGAAGCTATTATAAGATGATTGGGGTTCCTTGGACTTCACACCAATGTTCATGGGAGAATACAAGATCATACACAAAGACTCTGAAAAGAGAAAATAAAAAGTCGTAATGTCAGTGCAAAATTTGGAAGACCCTTCAAAAGCATCTAGCTCAACCACTTTAGAAGAAGAAGAAAATTATACAACAAACTTTGATGAACTTAATCATGAGTAGTCACCGAATCCAAAAGAGATGAAGAATCTTTATGGAAAAGGTTACGAAATGATGAAACAACTTGGTTACAGTGGAAAATGATGTGGTGCTAGAGAACAAGGTATATGTGTCCCTATTGAACCTCGCACACACGAAAAGACTAATGGTCTTGGTTATTATCCCTTGAAAGCAATAAACACGCCTTCACTTAATAGCAACACTCTTACAAAAGATTCTTCTAAGCTGACTTTAACAGTAGTACATCTTGAATTGATAGACACTAGTGGTCTTGCTTTTTATCATTTGCATGAAACAAATAAATCTTCTGTCATCTTGCAAAACGCTAATGATTTGAATTCATCATATTTTACATCCTCCTTTCAAGGAGAGAACGAAATCTCACAATCTAAAGAGTCTTGTGTAGGTATGACATGTTGTACTAAGTAGGAGATATCTTTGTTGAAAAATAACGAAACATCTTCTACTATGGATCAAGAAAGTATCTTGGTAAAACTAATCCAAGATCGCTTGATATCCCTCCTTTCAAGAACTTGAAAGAAATTTTACTACAAGAATTCATTTTGTGCTTATCATAGAGTTCATGGTCATGCTACTAATGAATGTAAGGCTTTGAGTAATCGAATTCAACATCTCAAGGAGTGTGGTGCTCTTCCTTGTGTTAAAGCACCTAACTCCTCTAAGTAATACTTATTCTCATCCTATTCGACTCACCCTTGTCTTTCACTCAGTGGGGGCAAGGGGTTGGATAGCCTTGTCCTCATATGTCACTTGTCATTGCCTCCTCTTGGCTAGTTGACCGCCTTTCATGAACATAATAGAGCAAGCTTGGGATGTGGATGCCATGCCTTAAGTTAGATCACATGTGACATACTACCTTTTTCATGTCGCAGCCTTACTTAGAAATATATGACTTGGCATAGGGCTTTCCAAGTTGGCTCTCATGTCTTTTTTCTTCTTAGCATTTTTCATTTTGCTACTTTAAAGTAATTGCTCACAACATGGTGTTTAGCAATTTCTTTAAAGTGGGGGCATACATTGGCATTATTTCTTTTGCATTTTTCTCTTTTCTTGGATTTTAGTGCAGCCTTCTTACTTCATACGATGGATTTTTTGCTTTGTGGATGACATTGGGTGTGATTTACCTCATGAGCATGATCTCTCTTAGCATATTGCATTCCTCTTAGTGGCTTGATGTGACACACTACATCCCCTAAGTTATGAATTTTCTATTCTTTGATTGGTCCTCTCTTGGAGACATTAGACACAATGTTCCATAAGTAAAAGACCTCACATGAACTAAGCAAGACTCCTTTGAACATTTCCTATGTTGCATTTATGGCCACCTTGTATAACACAGCTTGCATGCCTGTGGACCCATCATGTTTGTTCATGAGCTCCAAGCATACGAAGTTGTGCTTGTTTCATGAAGCTTGAAAACCAGATCACTTCTTCTTGTGTGGCGCCTTATTAAAGTTATCAGGAGGTATAACTTTGGTATGGTTTGAATGGGAAGCCCAACCAGTGGCATGAATTTCCTCATAGCCACTTGTGTGTGTGTGTGAGTACATACCAGCCATGAGTGTATGTTTCTCACCCTTTCTGGACTTCTCACCCGACAAATAACCATGAGTTCCGTCACCTCAAAGTGAGTATGCATTTTTTAGAAAAATGACCTAGATCTGATCCACATCATGTTGGAAAAATGGTCAAATCTTGATCCACCTTTTCATTCTTTACTTGTTTTTGTTCTTCTAGTTATTATCATTGCATGATCGCGTATCTCGTTTTGCTACATATCATTCACCTTGTGTGTGTCTTTTTGTGCACATGTTGGTTTGATTTAGGATCTTGGATCTTGGAGGCTTGACCACCTCCTTCATCTTTGTCATCCCTTGTCATCCACATTGGTACGATTGGACCCCTCTTGAATGTCTACTTTAGTGTGAGTTTGAAGCAAGTTCATCCTCTCACTAAAGTGGGGGCTAAATGTAACCTCGAAAAAAGGGTCCTTAGCCTTTTTCATGCATATTTAGCTCCTCGTGGATTTTTGGATTTAATGTCACCTTGGCCTAATGTTGTGAGGTGTTTTACACATCCACATTAGGTCTTGGGCCCTTGCAAACTGAATAAAATGCATTTATTGATGTCCTTGTAAAGGTGTTGTAAATGACTTTCACACTTTTCTAGACTTTTATTAAGCATTCAAATCTAATAAACCTATTTTTCCCTTAATTCAATGTTGTAAAATGTATTTAATTGCATTTTCACATTAATCTAGAAGGCTTGTAAATAAACCTAAGTTTAATCTAGTGTTGTAATGTGTTTTACACATTCACATTGGATCTTGTGCCTTTCTAGGCTATGTGCCAGACCTCATTTTAATCACACTTTCACATTGAAATTTGTGTCCCTAGCCCTAATTACCCTTTATATCATCATTAATAGGCCCCTAAGACCCTTATTTTTGCATTTCGGGGCATGTTTTGGCTAATATCCCTACAAAAACACTTTAAAACCCTGAAATCTTGAAGACCCACCTCAAAAACCTCAAGGTGGGACTCATTCGCCACCTTGGGCGAATGAGTCCCCTTAGAAGGGACCCATTCACCTAGAGTAGCGAATGAGTCCCTTTTGGGGACTTTTTCAAAATTGAGTGGGAAAATTACAATTTTAACTTGAATTTGGATGAATGTCAGCCTTGGGGATCAAAATAATGGTTATTTGAATGGCTTTCCTATATAAATGAACTCTCCAATCATTATTTCATTAGGCATTCATGAGATCAATTCAAGCAAGCAAGGGTTATGCATTTTGAGTCTTCGTAAGGTTATCAAGATAGCTTTCAAGATCAATTCTAAGGCATTCAAGGGTAAATTTCTCCATCAATTGTTGTAGCAACTCAAGATCTATCATCATGGAAAGGTTTTAATTACATTATCTCATGTTCATGTTCATCTTCCATTATTTCATCATTTGGTTTAATTACCTAAAAGGGGTTTGACAGAGGCAAACCCCCATTCCCTAACAATCAACATTTTTGTTCTTTTTTTTTTGTGTGATTATAGATCTAGGTGCTTTGAAGGCTTGAAAATGATTGAAGAATAGGTTTCAAACTTGTTGGAGTCATCTCTCTACTTGCAAGGCCAAGATCTTCACAAAAAGACTTACATCCCCGAAAAATCGGGGTTTCAAATCCAGACACCTGGAGGTACAGATTGAGCAGATCGAGATCTATAGATTCCACTTTTGAGTTTCCAGAAAAGTCAAAGTGGACTCATTCGCCATTAGTGGCAAATGAGTCCCATTGTACCTGTTTTTCAAATATTTTTATGGATTTGGATACCTATTTGGCCGAAACTTGCTCCAGTGCAGTTTTCTAGAACTGGGACTAATTCACCCAGAATGGCGAATGAGTCCCACCAAGGTTAAAAATCAACATTTCAAGAATTTTAGAGTTGTTTCCAGTCTCCAATACATTTCCAGGTGCACATTTTCTATTTCATAGCTTTCTGTTTTGCTTTGTTTGCATTTCTAAGTCATTTTCTAGGACATTTTGCATATCACATTGTGTTTTCAAGCATTTTGTCTTTTCCAAGTTTACACTTGGTGGTGAACCCCTCATTTACATCATTCAATCCCCTAGAACATGCCCTTTGTCAAATTTCAATCTCCTTTGCATTGGAATCTCAAGGGTTCGTTCTTGAATGTGAATGTGGAAGATTGTTTCCTTAGGTCCTTAAACCTTAGTGAAGCACCACAATTTTCTTCATTTCAGTTGCTATATTTTCTTCTCTTAGATTTAATGGATTGTTATAGTATTTATTTTTCAATTCAGTTTTTGATGTTATTATTCTCTATCCCTCCTTGGTTTTTATCTCCCATTTTTGTTTTTGTGGTTATTCCTTATTCTTTGTTTCATTTTATTGTGTTTTAAAACCTCTTTTCTTTGAATATTGGTCATGTTTATCCATCCATAATTAGTTTGGTGGTGCACTTTGTATTGTTTGGTAGTGATCATCTTTTGGTTTCTTCTATAGGTAAGAAGATTATCTCTCTTATTCTTTTAAGTTTTTTATGGGTGGTTTGGTTAGGGTGGAAGAATGAGAATGGGTGACAAAAATATTTTTGAAGTAACTTCTAATTCCTTTCTTTTGCTCTTTTCTCTTGGTTGATATACCATGCCTATGCAATTAGTATTAGCGTCCAATATAATATATGTATATATAATCTTATATCATATTCCTTGTGTTGCTCCCATATTTTTGAGTAGATGTTCAAATGATGTTTAGTGTGCTATGGTGTTGTCATACTTAGGAATTTGTTCATATTCTCCTTCCTTAGGTAGGTGTCTTATTTGAATCAAAACTTCAATGCATTTCCATGTCAATATTTTTTTTTATGTTTATTTCACCATATTGTGGTACTGTAATGTGTGTCGTAACACATCTAATCTCAAATATATTCTCTATATTTTCTATGTATGTTGTTAGGTTGTGAGATAAATTATGTGAGATGTAATTCAATTGTCATGAGTTTTGGAATGTAGGTTGACTAAGTGTGATAAATGGGTTTGAAGTTGTTTATGTTGGAATATTTATGTTTGCAGTATGTTTCTTTGTACCCAAAATATAGTTAAAACATTCGTATTCCTCTTAATTTTTAGGATTTTAGTTCTTGTTCATCCCTTAGCCATGAATTGACATCCTCACTATATGTACCTTCTTCACTACTATCTATATATCTTTATCCTTCTAAGTTTCGCTCATTGAATGGTTCAAGTTTGGAAAGTTTTTCTAAAGATTAAAGTTATTTAGAGTCTTCTTCATACTCATCTTATGCCACTTCCACATGTGCATTAATCATTTCACCATCTAGAGGTATGTGTACTATCTTGTCATCATCTACAAAGGACAGTTCTTCTCTCCTAGAGTCTACAATACCATTATAATTCATAAACCATTGTTAAACCAACAAAGCATTAAAGATATCAAATGGTCCCTTCATCTCTACCATTTAAAAATATATTGTTTGTTTGATTCCTAATAGGTTAACTTCTACATTTTTTGTCCCCATTTTTCTTATAGATGATTCATCTCTTAAGTTGATATTATATGGGGTTTCATGTAGTTGTGGTTTCCCTAGGTACTTCTAGACTCTTTTGGGGAGCATGTTGACATCCACCCCTAGATCAATCATAACTTATTTGATTTGTTTATGGTAAATATATGCATTTATCATTAAGGGTTTGATCTTCTATTGTCTATGTATTTTTGTAAGGTTTCTAACACGTGGTCTTGACAATGTTTGTTTATTCCGATATTTAGAAAATTATTTAAATTTTTCTATTATGTTGTGTTTTTCCACAAAAGAGGCCAACTATTTTAATGTTAGCACTTCTTTCTTAGAGAAGCAAGATTTAAAGTAAGTTTATTTTTCTTGTTCTTGAAGTATGGTATGGCTAGTTTCCCCAATAATTCTATCTTAGAGAATTATTGGGGAAACTAGCCAATAATAATATATGCATTTATCATTAAGGGTTTGATCTTCTATTGTCTATGTATTTTTGTAAGGTTTCTAACACGTGGTCTTGACAATGTTTGTTTATTCCGATATTTAGAAAATTATTTAAATTTTTCTATTATGTTGTGTTTTTCCACAAAAGAGGCCAACTATTTTAATGTTAGCACTTCTTTCTTAGAGAAGCAAGATTTAAAGTAAGTTTATTTTTCTTGTTCTTGAAGTATGGTATGGCTAGTTTCCCCAATAATTCTATCATGATTCTTTTTACTAGGATACAATTTATTTTCTTATTTTTCATCTTATTTTTCTATCTCTTGACGTTTTAGTAGCATATTTTCCTCTTTTAGTGACTACCATAGTGGTGTTCTTTCCTTTGTATTTGGATAAGGCTTTATGTCTTAGATTTTTCTTTTTTTCAAGGTATTCTTTTTCTAGGGCCTTCTTTGTTTAAGGTATCAAATTTCTTATGTTCTTAGGGTTGCATATTCTTTGTGGCATCTTCTCATCCCTTGTGATAGATTTTTAGAAACTTTTAACATGATTTTTGCCCCTCTTGTTGTGTTAGGACCAAATAGTTCACCACTTTTTGACTGCGGTGGAGCATCTTAAAATATTGTTGTGCCCTTTCACGTGTGAATAAGTCATGGTTTGAGTCACTACAAAGTCCATATGCTTTCTTCTTTTCCTCCTTACATTTATTAGAATAATGTCCTATCTCTTTGTCTATGATTTCTACCTCAACCTCAACCTCATCCACCAAGATATTTTTTGTAATATCATATTTCCTTGTTTATTAGATACTTAGGAGTAGGTGGTGTTGATCCATGTGACAGTTTATTTTGGAGTGTGGATATTTTTTTCTAACTTCTCCAATTAGGTTGTCTATATCCATGGTCTGGGGTATAGAATGGTCTTTTTGCTAACCCTTTTACATATGTTATTCCATATTCTATGGATTCTTTATTGCTATAGTGTTGATTACACCACGGTTCATGCTCTTCTTCTTCTCTATAGACTCTAAAATGTAATGATGGGTAGTTATCTATTTTATGATCATCCCATTCTTTGCATATCCTACAATAAACTATCTTTTTCCTTCTAGGAGTTGTTTTAAGGTCTACCCTAAGCGTGGTAGCTCTTTTTTCTCCCTTTATAAATGGGTCATTTGTTTCTAAGGTGACCATATCTAGAACAATAGGTACCCCATATGCATGTTCATTGATCTTGTGGTTGATTAGTTTCTCCTTTAGCTAAAATTTCTTTCTTAATTTTTAATTGTTCCAATTCTAAATTTATTTTTTCTATTTATTTATTTTTAGTGATTTTGCTATTTCTTCTCCATATTTGGGCCTCAATGTAGAAAGATAACAGGGTCATCCCACAATAATGGGTTACACTTTTTGGCCAAACTTGACATTGAAATCAATATTTTGAACAAAATCTTCACTTTTCGACACCTATAGTAGCTAAACTATTGGGAATTTAAAGATGATGCAAACTAGTGGTTTGTGAAATTTTGTCTGTAGATTTTAAATATATATTTTAAAAAAAATTAAAATGAAATTGCAATTTTTTTGTGTCTCTTTTGATAACTAGTTTGTAATTGTAATTGTAATTGAAATTAATCTATTGCTACTTCGTGGCCTAGGGTTAAGGGAGTCAGATTAGTCCCCTCAGGTTCTGGGGTGGTCTAGTCCTCATTTTTTGTTCAAAAGTTGTCTGTCAGCTATTTCTGTGTGTGGCCTGTTTAGCCGGGCCTAGTGGCTCCTATTTGTTAAGGGATCGACTCCCTTTTTTTCTAAGCTTCTTATCCTAGTTCATGTCTTGCTTTGAACTAACTTCTTTTTGGCCTTGAAGGCTATTCGTGTGAAGGGTACAACACCTTGTAAATGTTGCTTATTTAATCAAAAACTAGTTTTTAATAGTAAATAACATTTTTAAAAAGTGACGTGTACTTTGTTCCACATAATTTTTTTCTATAAAGGATAAAATTATGATTCTTTTGAATTTAGGTTGGTAACATCAATATCTAGTGCTTTCATTTCATTTCATAATGTTTTGTTGAATTGTTTTCTTTTAATTAAGTTTTGAAGTTAACCCAATTACAATTAGACATAGGTGCACTTCATCCCATGTATTTTTTTTTGAACGAGGACATCAATACCTAGTGCACATATATTTTTCAAAAACAAATCCACTAATTTACTATTTTTCCACAATTGATTTTCACTAAACTTGATGTTGAGTGAAAACCTATGTTCAATAAAACTATAAAAAATAAATAAAAATATATATATCAAATTTATAGTCGTTAAGAATCTTATTTCGGGGACTACAGTTCTCCAACTTGATTTATCTAGTTGACTCCATTTCCACCTTCGAATCAGGCTTCAAAAGTCAAAAAAATGCAATGAGTTTGCAATTGAAAGGGAAAAGTGAAAAATGGGTGTTCATTCAAAGCCCCCTTCGAATGAAGTGGTAAACTTCATTTGAAGGAGGCTTCGAATGAAGGGGTAACCTTCATTTGAAGGGGGCTTTGAATGAACACCCTCTTTATGTGTCAGTCAAACACATTCAATAATAATTTTCCTAAGGTTTAAATAAAATCATAATGTATAATTTAAATTGCATGTTGTTAAGAGCCTTTAAGTGAAGGGTTATGGGTTCATTCAAGGGGGGGTTCATTTGAAGGGTGTCAATGTCATATGTGTTAAAACGAAGCCCCTTCATTTGAAGGGGTACCTTTTTTCGAAGCCATTTTTTATTTTTTTGATGGGTGGCTCTAATTTTTGTTCATGCAAAAAATTGTAACCCACTATTGTGGGTTCACCCAACGTTATAGCTTCTAGGTAGGTAGAAAATAATATCCCATCTAGTGATGTTCTAATTTCTAGTTGTAATCTAGATATGAAAAATTCAATGTGTTGTTTTTATATTAATATTTATTCTAGTTTGTTAGCGACTTCTTTGAATTTGTAGTCATAATCCTTAATGGATTCCCCTTCTTGTACTGTCTCTTGTTATACTAACATTTTATAGAGGTATTTCTTATGACTATTTTTTTTAATATAAATACCTCTTTGATTACTGACCACCATTCTTTTTTATGTTGAGGACATGTTTGTATATACTAGTGTAACACATCATTCCATGACATACCTACAAAATCAAATAAATTTGTTTGATCTCTTTTGGTTCCTTTTCTTTAACATAAATATTCTAAAATATATATATGTTCCACTACCTTTGTGGTGTCTTTACCGAAAAATAGAAGTTCTAATTGTGGTTCGATATTGGATATATTTTCTTTGGTTTATTTGTGGTGTTGAGTTGATTATTTTGGCACCTATTTTTCTTATCAGTCTTCTAGTTTACTAATTTTATCTCTTCCTTTATCTTGGGTATTGTTATATCAAAGAAATCTTTCCCTACTATTGTATTATAATTTTGCATAATTTTTTGTTGTGGATCTATTGTTTCGCTTGATTGCTCAAAGATGTTTGATGTTGAAATTCTTTTTGATTTATATGGCATGAGGGATGGCTCTTGGTTTGAGGTTTGCACCTTTTTAAAGGGACATTTGATTTTAGGAGATGTTTTTTGGTTATATGCAATAATTTTCCCCCTCTCTTCTCATTTGTTCCAAATGTATTATTAGTCAAGCAAGTCTTCTTCTTCCATTAACGCTTTATATGGAAACATTTTTAATTCCTAATCCTTTAATTTCTCCACACTTTTTCTAGCTATTTGGTCCAAGTATTCCACATCAAATGTTAAAAGTTATAATTTTGATAGAAGTTTTAGGAATACTTCAAATCTCTCATCTACTACGATTTTTAGATTGGATAGATCTAGTTTAAGTTGTGGTGTTTGTGGTATCGGGAGTGGTGGAGCCTCCATGCTACTATAACCTTCATCCCATGATGTATGAGATATCTTGTATTTTTTAATAATTTCTTCCAGTTTATTAAGACATTTTGTTGTTTCATTTTAATGTGAGGTTATGTGTTCTAATACTTTGTTGTTAATTATTGGTTCCACAATGTATTATCATTTTTTGTTGTCTTTTGATCAGCTATTGCCCCTAGAGTGTGCTCATTTGTGTTCATTCCTTTGACCTATTTGGATTCATATCTTCTTCATTTTCTCTTGCTTGCACAATGCTCTTGGCATGCTAAATCTTATTTTCCTTAGCCTTTTTTATTCTTTTACAATATCTTTATTTTTTTGTATTTTTTTGTCACATCCCTTCTCTGTTAAGCTCCGTCACTAATTTGATGTTATCTCTAAATTCTCTTAATTATTTGTTAGCTACTTTTACCATAGGTGTTAATGATTTACATTGGCCCTTTTATGCCTCCCATGTGGTTTACCCTTGATATATTTTCGTTTGCAACATCTTTTCAAGTGACCCTCCTAGATCCCCATTTCCATTCGTCATCCCCAAGGTGCCTAACCCCCCTCATGAGGCTAAGATCTTAGGAATCTATCACAAACCACTTTTTTTTTTGTCTTATTTGTGGTACCTTTCCAAGTTATTCTATTTAACCGCACAATTGGTAATTTTATGATTTGATATATTCTCTATTGCTTAACTAGGGTACCAGTAAAAAAACAAATGTTGACAAGAAATGGGGGATGAAAAACCAAATTTCTAGGCCCTAGAGTCTTTTAAGTTGTATTTATACCCTAGTATTTATAATATAATAAATATTATATATTTTGCAATACACTATACTATATTACACTAAGATCATAAACAAGATAATAAAAATTCAAAAACTAAATTAATACATTATAACCCATAAGGTATCATAATTGTTCTATATGTATCATTTTATATTCATTATTCAATCCCAAAAGATACAATAGCAAAAATTAAATATATTTCGCTCATTTTCATTACTTTCTTCTTACTTCTTTCTTTCTTTCTTTTTTCCCTCCATTTCTTATCTCTTCCTTTTTTTCTATCCTACATGTTATATACCTAATTATTACATTAGGGGTTTGTTTGTTGGAAATGGTTTTTATTATGTTATATCTTCTTTGTATAAGGTGGTCGACTATAAGTTTGTTATAAGAATTAGTTTATATATTTTAAGGAAAATCCCTAATGTTGGCCAACCTCAATTATAATGTCTATGCAAGAGTGGTCGAATTCATTCAAGATTTGGGAGGAATAAAAAAATAGATTAAAGGCAACGATTTATCATAATTGAATATTTTTATTGTTGGTTGACGTACACTTCTAGCGCCACTTTGGGAGATCAAAATAAATTGAATTTACCTTTATATGAGGCCAACCTCCTTTTGAAAGAGTGTCTACCTTGGTGAAAAGATACATGGAAGGTATAAATGGAAGAAGTAGTAGGAGGAAATAAAAGCAAGTAGTTCAATAAAAAATATGTGAGAAATAGCAGATTTGCAGCAATCCTAAAAGCAGAAAATATGAAGTGTCCATTAAATTTATATTAAAAATTCATATTATTATTTATGAATAATATGTGTAGCTCTTTATGAAGAAAGTGTGCAAGTTTATATGAAGAACTGGAGAAAATATTTATAAAGATATATGCGTAAATATACAAGAATCTATTGACTTATTTATTATTAATTTTGTTAAAATAATTGGTGCATAAATTGGAACAAATATATGAAAGAAATTGATACATCATAGTGATCAAAATTAGGAAGGAAGGTTGATACTTGAGTGTGGATCAAATTTATGATAGGAAAGAATACTTGATTTGGATTAGATTTGTGAAAAGAAAGAATAAATTATTTGAATCAGATTTATGGAAGGAGAGAGTACATGAGTTGAATCAAATTTGAAATTGGATCAGATTTGTGATTTGTGATAAGATTTATAAGGGAAGAAAATTTGGATTAGATTGTGGGGGTTAGAGCCTATCAAATAAAGGTTGAAGTCTCTTGCTAGGTCAAAGCTCAGTTTGTGTGGGGGTTGCAGACTTTGATAGTAGGTTGGAGCCTACAAGAGGAAGAAGATTAATCTATAATATATTGTGTCATGGTTTTCTCCTGAAAGTTTTTTCACGTAAATCTTGCATTCTCATTGTGTTCCTAATTGTTAGATCTTACTTGAATGTTCTTATTGTGATTGGTTAAGTTTTTAAAAGTAAAATATTGTTACATATTGATTCATCCCCCCTTTGAGTATCACCTGTGTCATTAATTTCCCTTCTAATATTTATGTATTTTAGCTTCTATTCGAGTTGGCTTGGGGATTCACATTCTTTTATGGTGAAATGGTGTGGTCTATAAATGGTGTTGTGACCACACTCTTTCTCCTACTAGAACTTCACATATGCACTCTTCAAAAGAGAGCTCAATACAATGATAATCTAAACAACCAACCAACCAACTAGGTAACATCAACCACTAAGCATGTGCTTGCTTTATACAATCATGCTCACACAAAAAAACCAAGAGGTAAGGCAAAATTATGTGCCTCACAACCATTAGTGCACAAAACTATTGATACCAATAGTTACTTTATTGATACTAAGTTTCCCAATATTAAATATTTTCCCATGTGCAATCCACACATAAAATATATAAAGTCAATATTACATACAAGTTTAGAAGTGAACCCAATTAAATACTTAATGTGGTTAAACATATTTCCAAAGATATACTACAAATAAATATTTATTTCACATAATTAAAATATTTATTTCTTATGTAAGGTATACAAAACCCTTTTCCTAGCACTAACATGGATGAGGCTTGTGAATTCTCGTTTCTATCCTTCTACATCTCCCAAATTACTAGAGATGGGACTAAAATCCAAAAGCATGAAAAACTTGATTGTTTTAGTATTATTGACCATGATAGGAAGACTTCCTTGATATAATTTAATAGAGCCATTTTATGTCTCAGCCTTGCACACAACCATTGCTAAATTTTTTGTGCAAAGGGGCGGCCTAAAAAAAAGATTCACATCCTCTTCCTCCTACTCACACATCACACACCTTGATAGGCCATGATAGCTCAATTTTAAAAATATATCTATAGTAAGAATTTTTTTTTATACTGCAACCTAGTAAAATGTTCCTACCTTCAAAAGATAAAGTTTGTGCCAAAATAGGTGTTCCAACCATTCTATATTTATTGCATGCCTTTCTTTGACTAAGAGCCAAATTTGAATGAATATTCCCTAGATTTTGCATAGCTATATTTTATTATATATTTCACATTTGAGATGAAGAATTTCCTTTATTATATTATATCCTTAAAATGCTATTGTTGCCTATTTGTGAGTCCTATTACCTTATGATCCTTCAATTTCTATTCTTTGGTTCCTCCTCTATTTTCTAGGGAAAGGATATCCACCACCTTGGGTTCCCAGACATCCTTTGCTCTATGTTGCACCAAATATAACTCCTATTTCCATTCTAGAGAAGGGAAACCATTCCACGAGTCTTCCCAAATATTTATAGAATGCTTATTTCTAATATCCCATGTTATCTGGTTAGTGATGATATATATACTCAACATGGTAATATTCCACAAGCTTGAACCTTTTGGGGCATTAGATAATGTCAATATTCATATTGGATCTTTCGATCTCACATATTTATTTTCAAGTATTTTAGCCCATCTAAGATGTGGGTTTTTATAGAGTTTCTTGATTATCTTAGCTCCCAATGCCCTATTTTAAATAGTTAGGATTCTTATACCAAACCCATGTATATCCTTAGGTTTACAAAATTTATCCTAAGCAACCAATGTTGTTTTCTTTTCTTCTAAGGTTCCCTACCATAGGAATTTTTTAATCATTTTCTTCATGTGGTCTATTATTTTTTAAGGAATTTTCAAGTAAGATATTAAATAGATTGGTATTGTAAAAATTATTGTTTTCAAGGTTATTATTCTTCTTCTTAGTGACATCCTTTTTCTCTTCTATATTGTCATTTTGTTTGTGCATGCTTCTAGTAGTGGGTTCCAAAGCAAATATCTTCCACTCCTTTAAAATTTGGGATACCCAAGTATCTACTTGGAAGAGTTAATACCCTAAAAATAAAATCCTTAAACACCTCTTCTTTCTTTTGTAGACTAGTATGAAAGATTTTTTTTATTTGGTAGTTTTAACTTCGTAGCCTCAAATAGTGGTATAATTATTCAATGTTGTATTTATTATGCTTTATTTTCTTACTAGATATTTTTGAACAACATTGTGTCATATACAAACTTGAGATGAACAATGAGATTAACATTATTAGTGACCTTCAATCCTTTCCATATTCATGTTAGGCTAGGTGACATTTACCTTGCTAACCTATGCCATTTTTATGTCTCCATATTTCTTGGAAAGTGCCTCAGGGAACATGAGAGAAATCTATTTAATTTTGGCATATTGTAATTATATTTTTGAGATGAACTTTAATGTTGGTGGAGGTTACATGTCACTAGAGGACAAAAAAATCTCTCCTAGGCTTTCACATTAGGAATGTAAAGGGTCTTGAGTGGGAAGCCAAATTTGGAGGGAAATAACTGTCCATTGGTTCTTCATTTAGAAGTCGAACAATCACTAGAGCATCCTAAATACCAAAAAATGAAGGGGCTATGGGTTAGCCACCCATGTTGAAGCTTTATGCACATTAATTAATTTATTATCATGACTCTTGGTTTTCCAAGGAAGGGGCATAGGTTTTTGCAAGTGGTTTTGGCACCTCTTGTTTCGGTTTACCACTATGGTTTTGCCTTCCACAAGTTCTATAAATTGGAGTCTTGAGATGGTACTATCATCTTGTGTTATTTGCAGGTGTATGGAAGCATCCAGGTTGTAGGTGATCATCAAGGGAGTGTATTGTGGTGTATCTCTCTTGTGAAGATAAATAATATACTTGCCCTCTTTTCTCATGTGGAGTTTTTCCCAAAAGGGTTTCTCAATGTAAATTTAGTGTCATATTTATTTTTTGATTTTTCTATTATGGTGAATGTGTAATCATATACAAAAAATCAGATTTGGTAATATTATTTTCATATTTGAATACACATACATAATTTAATATTGTAGCTTAGTTCCACCTTGTTTTCAATATTTGGTATCAGAGCTAACAATTCTATTTAGAAGTGGATGTCTTTCTCTCAAGTGTTGGAGGTATTTTGGTTGTAGTGGGAACTTTTGTTTTTATGGCATATTGCAGATATATGAGAAGATTATATACCATGGATTCTACCTCTCGCTAGGATGTTAAAATGTTCAATGAAATGGGCTACGAGATGTCGAAATTAAAGATGATCTCCTAGAAGAGACAGATCAATGGTTATCGATTTACAAGCAAGTAAACTAGTTGCAATGAGTGATGAAAATTGGAAAAATTTAGACAAGAAGGAATGAAGAACCATTCGGTTGTGTCTTATGGATTTCTTCCTTTTGAATGTCTCCATCAAAGATACCAAACATAAGTTGTGGAAAAGGATAGGTGATATATCAAACTAAAAGTTTTTCTAGCAAGTTATATATCAAAAGAATATTATACTTTAAAAATGAAAGATGGTGAATCTATAGCGGACCATTTGAATAATTTTAATCTGATTATAAGTCAACTTACATCCATATATGTTAAAATTGAAGATGAAGATATATGTATCTTGTTTCTTTATTTTTAATCCGAATCTCAAGAAAATTGAATTATCATCATAAGTTGTGGTAATGTAGAACCAAAGATGGATTCCATGATCTCCATACTTCTTTCAAAAAAGATGAGGACAAATTCCATGAATGTTGGCTCCCAAGATTCCTTGGATGTGTGGGGTAGGTCCAAAGAGAAATGGCCTAACTAGGATAATAAGAGGGGTAAGTCTAAAGGACATTCTAAAACCCTAGAAAGAGTAGGGTGAAGTGTTGGAATTATGGTAAAAGAGGTAATGTGAAGAAGGAATGTAGGAATAAGAAAAATAATTTTGATTCCTCCACAAAAAATCCTTTGATGATGATTTTGATGCTTTGTTAATTTTAGCTAACACTATTAGTGATGATGCTTGGCTAATTGATTTAGGTTGCTCCTACCACATGACTCCTCACAAAGAGTGGTTTACTAATTACAAAGAATAAGATGGGGAAAAAGTTTTCCAGTGATGGGAGGATTAAAACTCGTGATAATGTTTTGCATATTCCAAGACTTGCTAGAAATTTATTTTCAATGTCCAAGTTAAATGATTTTGGAATACATGTGACATTTGATAAGTTGGTTGTAGGTTGATAAGAGGGATTCTAGTGATAGCTAAAGGAGCTCAGATAGGGACCTTGTTTAGGCTAAGTGCTTTTACTTTATGTTACTTTCTCAATGTAACTAACATTAAAATACATGTATTTTGTGGCACCATAGATTGGGTCACATAGGTGAAAAAGGACTTAATACTATTTTAAACAAAAAGTTGGGGTTGACAATATTTATGATTGTTCTGTTGGTAAAAAGGATTTTTGTGAATATTGTGTGTTTGACAAGCAAAATAGATCATCATTTTCTAGTGGAACTAATAAGGAAAATATATTATTAGAGATTATTCATTCGGATGTATGTGGACTAGTGGATGTTAACTCTTTTGGAAAATATCAGTTTTATATCTCTTTTATTGATGATGTCTAAAGATACACTTGAATTTATTTTATGCATTCAAAATCTATTTTTTTCACTAAGTTAAAGGAATTTAAGGCCTTAGTTGAAAAAAAAACATATTATAAGATAAAAGTGTCAAGCCCTGACAATGGGGGTGAATATTATTCCAAAGAATTTGATGAACATACATGTATTATTCAACAAAAGACAACTCCTTATACTCCCCAACAAAAAGGGGTAGTATAAAGAATGAACCAAACTTTAATGTAAAGAGCTAGGAGTATGTTAAGTAGTGTTAATCTTGATAAATACTTTTGGGAAAAAGTGGTTGGTACTGCTTGTTATTTAATTAATAGATCTCCTTGTTTAGCTCTTATCGATAAAAATACTTATGAAGTGTAGATAGGTAGAAAGCCTTTTGTTTCACACTTAAGGTTCTTTGTTTGGGAGGATTTTATTCATGTGCCTCAAGAGAAGCGATCTAAATTGGATTCAAAAGCATAGAAATGTATATTTTTTGGTTATGGTGAGAATGTAAAAGGTTATAAGCTTTTGAAATCCTCTAACCTATAAAAGAATCTTATCTAAAGATGTGATTTTTAGGGAATTTAGAGCTTACTTAGGAGAAGAACAACCAAAGGAGAAAGATAAGACAAAGATAGTGCACTTCGAGACAAAGATTGAGAAGCAAGAAGATGCACATGTGGAGAATAATTAGATGGATTATATGAGGATGGAGAAGAAGAAGAGGGTTTAGATAGTTTAGAGGACTTGTAGGATGAGCACATAGAAGAACAACATGTAGATCCCATTACTCCTACCTTGAGGAGGTCAACAATGCAACAAAATCTAGTTGATAGGTATAGCTCATCATATTACCATTGTGTATTTACTTTATAGATTAGTTACGATAAACCTAGATCTTTTAGGGAGGCTCCCTCTTCCAAGGAAAGTGAGTCTTGGTTGCAAGCTAGCAAGAGGAGATGATGGATTTGGATAGTTGTGACATTTGAGATCTTGTTAATTTGTTCAAAGGAAGAAATCCAATAGGTTGCAAGTGGGTATTTGAAAAGAAATTTGGAGTAGATGGTTAATTAGAGCAATACAAGGCCAAATTAGGGGCTAAGGGATACTCCCAAAGAGAGGGAGTTGATTTTGGTGAAATTTTCTCTCTTGTTGCTAAATTAACTTCTATTAGATTCTTATTATCTATTGTTGTTGCTTGTGATTTTGAGATAGAAAAATAGATGTTAAAAATTGATGAAGTAGGCTCAACATGCTATGATACCACTAATGTAGAGAGGTTTCAACACAAATCCCTCTCCCACAAACTCACAAATTCATACAATAGATATTGAAAGCAAAATCAACAACTATATTGCAATATTATATTATAAACTTCTTCAAATGATTATAATCTTCAACAAATTTGACATTATATCAAATTATACAACCCAAAGGATTGATGAACAACAAATAAAATGGTTTCCAATCTAATTTATACTAGAGAATATTAAAACAACAACAAATAATTATTTCTCCTTCAAATGCAACTCAAATATGCAATCTCCCACTTGCAATCTTCAACATGCAACTATTTCAACCTTCAATAATTGAATCTTATCTTCATTTTTTGTCACCAAGACCTTCAAAACCTACAATAAACCTGTAATAAAAATTTCCAAAACCCTCCCACCAAAAGAACTATGGCTGCAACAACCACCTTCAAATTCTAGCCAAGAATGGCTACCAAAACATAACCCAAATTGCTTGTAATCTTCAAAAACAAGGTCCAAAAACTTCTCCTGCAAAAAGTCACGACTAATTTGGGAAGAAACCTCCAAAAATACATCCCAAAAACCTTTCATAATATTAAAAATTCTTTCTTAAACCCACTCCCACCAAAATTGCCAAAATTGGAGTCCATTCCTAGATTTTAGGGTAGTTTCCAATGTAACTCCTACCAACTCACTTTGGGTGCCCACTTTTTTTTATGCATGATTTTAGAAAGTTTAAAATGAATTTTCAAACTCATATTCCCTCCAAGACCCACACCCAAGAATATTTATTGCCAATTTTTAAATATTAAATAATTTCCAAAATTTGCCCCTTAATTTATCTCCATACCAATATCTTGCCACAAAATGACAAAGACATTTATTTAATAAATATTTTACTCTAACCTTGCAAATTACCCTATCAAATAAATGACCTACCAACCTTAGGAAAATAAATTAAAATATAATTTTTGGTTGATGCAAGATTGTTGGTCAACCACTGATGCTCTTGCATCAAAAATATTTTCTTACATGAAGATCTTGATGAGGAAATTTATATGCGATAGTCTAAAAATTTTGTTGTGAAAGGAAAAGAACAATTGGTTTGTAGGTTAAAAATATCTTTGTATTGTTTGAAATAATTACCCAGGATGTGGTACCTGAAGTTTGATAATTTTGTATTGAAGTTGGTATTTTTGAGAGTGAGGAGGTTCATTGTGTTTATATTAAGGTTATTGATGATTAGATTTTAATTATTATTTTGTATGTTGATAATATATTGTTCACGAGTAACAGTATGGTGATGATTAGGGAGTTCAAGACACAAGTTTCTAGCACATTTGATATGGACTTGGGGGCTGCAAAATATATTCTTGGGATGAAAATCATTAGAGATCGGGCCCACATAAAGATTTGGTTAAGTCGGAGTAAGTATGTGGATACAATTTTGCAGAGGTTTAATATTCATGACTGTAAGCCAATTAATATTCCATTTCTTATTGGTACTAAGTTGAGCTTAGATGTGTGCCCTAATTATAATGATGATTTTGAGGATATTTCTAAGGTTCATTATGCTAGTGTCATTGGTATTTTAATATATGCAATGGTTTGCATTAAATTGGATATAACCCAAGCAATGGGAGCTCTAAGAAGGTTTATGTCTAACCATGGTAAAGAGCATTGAAATTTTGTTAAAAGGATGTTTTAATATTTACATGGTACTTCATTCTACTGTTTGATTTATCATAGTACTGATGATTTGGTTTGTTGCAAGTATGAAACAAGTATGAAGGTGTTGTCATTGATGTCAACTGGTTAATTGGTTCTCAATTGGTTTTTGTTATCATTGATATCATGGATAATGGTTATTGGTTGTATATGTCGAGGATATTGAGAAAATTGTAATGAAGGAAGGTTGCAAGTATTCAGTGGTTGCTTCAGGTTTTATTTCGAGATTTTCTCCTATGTTTGTGTGGTTCAGATATGTTGATCATGGTTGTTGGAAGTTGTTATATCTAGATTTTGGGGTTCTAGATCATTGTAAAATGCGAGTTATGTTCACCAATTGTGAACTGTGTTTTTCAGTGTATTTGGCTGAGGTTCGGGAGAAATGTAGTTGCTCCAAATTTCTTTTTGTTCAAGTCTTATGACTTGCAGTTTTTAGGATAAGTTGTTGGGAATGTTTTCAAATTAATTTTTTTATCTAGAAATATTGGATCGTGTTAAGGTTGTGTGTGCTTAATTGATTTATGTGTTTTACACTAGTTTTGTCAACCTTGTGTTTAACACTACTTTTAAAGCTTGTAGAGGCATGTTGAAGTGTGTGTTTGGGTTTCCCTTATTCTAATTCCAACGTAGAATGTTTTGGCATTGAACTAATTTGAATTTGTAAATGCAAATGGTGTATGGTTGACTTTGGATATGTTTCAAAGTTGAAGATGGTGTAAATACAAGTAAAGTTGTTTGTGAAATATATGAATGCAAGCAAGATAGATGTGAGATGGATGTGAATTAGTGTGTATGTGATGCGAGTTTGGGAAAATTAGTGTGATATCTAATTGTCGAGTTTTCAGAAGCAGTGAGCTAAAGGTGTACTCTATCATTCATGCATGTCTGCAAGTGTTTGAGTGAATTGTGGTGGAAATCTCTATTGCATTGAGATTTTTATTCTCTTTGTAACAAATCTCTTCTATTTTCTTTGTAATTCTATGTCAATGAGCCCTCCAGGCGGTTAACCCTTGTTGGATAGTGAGTCCCGATCCAGACAGTGAGTCATGTTTTGGCAATGAGTCTTCTCTAGCAATGATCATTTGTAATTGATTTTGATATTCTCTATATTGTGAGCTAATCCTCATTGTGGTTTTTCCCTTATTGGGTTTTCCATGTAAATTTGGTGTTATTGTGTATTTGTGATGTTTTTTTAGTTTATGCCTTTGCACTTAATAATTAATCATATAAGTAGAGTAAAAGATTTGTGATTGCTCTAATTTTCAGTGGAAGTTTCTTAAAGGTTAAAATTTGTCACAATCGATTCACCCCCTTCTTAGTTGTCTTGTTCAACAATTGGTATCAGAGCTTGGTTCCTTGGAGAGGAGCTTAACCACTTAAGGAAGGTCTGGGATGGCAAGCAAGATCACTTTTGAGTATCCTAGGTTCAATGGAACTAATTATGCTATCTGGAAAATACAGATGGAAGGCTATCTGGAGTATTGTGGATAGGATGTTGAAAAAGATTTTAAGACTACTTACACTCCTCCTGCTAATGGTTTGAGTACAGCTGATGAAATCAAGGCGCATGAAGCAAATAATAAGGTAAAGTTCATTATGAAGAATAGTCACATTCACATTCTGAGCTTATTAAAGTTCAAAATCTAAAGATTGCTAAAGAATTCTAAGATGCTTTAGAAAAGATGCACGAAGGAGATGAAAAGGTCAAGGAAGCAAAGTTATAGAATTTGGAGGCACAGTTTGAGGTCTTGCATATGTCTGAAGATGAGAACATTAAATCCTATATACAGAGAGTGGATGATTTGGTAAGTGGAATGCAAGGACTTGGTGCTACAGTATATGAATCTAGGATTGTGAAGAAGATTCTTAGAACTCTCCTTGATGCATAAAATGAAAAGGTATATGCTATTGAAGAATATGTGGATTAAAAGACTTATACTAAAGATCAATTATTGGGAACTCTAACATCTTATGAGATGAGAAAACCAAATTTGAGAAATGGATCCAAATTAGAAACTTCTTTCAAGGCTATAAGAGCTAAAGATCTGGATGAAGAGAACCTTGATGAATTAGAAGCTAACTTTGTGAGAAGGATGAGGAAATGCTTTGGTTGTGGAGGAATAGGTCAGTATGCTTCGAGATGTCCAGAAAGAGCTAAGAAGAACAAACAAAGATTTAACAAAGAAAACAAAGGTAAGAAGATCAACAGAGCATATTATGTGAATGAGGATGCTAGTATTTTTTTATGAAGAATCTAATTATGGATATTTTCATGACAACGAATGCTTGTTCTTGGATATAAAAGATTAACCTACTTTTGCTAAATCTGAAAGACAGGTGAAGGAATGTCCTCCAGAGAAATTTGAAGATATTGTAATATCTGCCCTACATGCTAAATAAGAAAAGAAATATTGGGTTGTTGATAGTAGTTGTTCACATCACATGACTGGTGATAAGAGTAAGTTTGTTAAACTTGAAAAATATGATGGAGGCTTAGTTATGTTTGGAGATGATACCGGTGCTAAGATTTGTGGGATAGGTTCAGTAAGTTTTGATGGCAAGCATAATACTAATGATGTCTACTATGTTAAGGGTTTAAGGAAAAATCTCTTGAGTGTTGGAAAAATGCGTAGTAAAGGATATAATCTTGTATTTGAGGATGAGAGATGTGAAATCAGGAAAGGATCCAAAATAGTGATTGTTGCAGGGAAGAAGATTGAAGGAAATATATATCAACTTAAGGGTGTTGATGGAAATTGCTTTATGACTCAGATTAATGAAAATTGGCTATGGCACCGAAGAATGTGTCATATGAATTTTTATAACCTAATGAGGATCAGTGTAGTGCAATCCGTGAGAGATTTACCGAGGATTACAAAGCCTATTAATGCTATTTGCAGGAATAGTCAATTTGGAAAGTAAGTGAGAAACAACTTCAGATCAAAGGAACAATCTACTACCAGACTATTGGATTTGATTCATATAGATCTTTGTGGTCCTACAGATTGAGAAGTCTACAAGGTGAAAGGTACTTTATGCTTTTGATTGATGATTACTCTAGGTATACATGGGTTACTTTTCTTAGAGTGAAATTTAATGCATTAGATAGATTCAAGACATTCGAAGCTATGGTTGAGAATGAAGTAAATTTGAGGATAAAATTCTTAAGGTCTGATGGAGATGGTGAATTCACCTCCCATGAGTTTAATATGTTTTGTGAATTTGATGGAATAAAAAGATAGTTATCTGCTCCAAGAACTCCTCAGTAAAATGGAGGTGTTGAAAGAAAGAATAGAACAATTCAATAAGTTGCTAGATCAATGATTATTGAAGTTGGTCTACTGGAAGTTTATTGGAGAGAATCTATTCACACTGTTGTTTATGTGTTCAATCGAGTTCAAGCAAGAGCTAACAGTACTAAAAGCCCCTATGAGCTATGGTGTGCGAGAATTCCTACTGTTAAGTATTTTAAGGTATTTTTGGAAGCAAATGTTATATCAAATGGGATGAAGAAAATTTAGGAAAGTTTGATGCTAGAAGTGATGAAGTTATTTTCCTTGGATATTCTACTAAGAGCAAAACTTACAGATGTTTCAATAAAATAATGAGGAAGATTATAGAAAGCATAAATGTCAAGGTTGATGAAGTAATGAAGAATTCAATTGAAGTTGATGGATATGTATCTAATGAACTTGATTGTAAAGAGTTGAAGAAGTTGTGGAAGAACAGGAGAAGCAGAATGAAGAAGAAGAATAAGCTTCGGTGATGTCCCCTAAGACACCTAAATATGTGTAGAAGAATCATTCTGAAGGTCAAATCATTGGAGACAAGAGGAAAGGAGTATTGGCAAGAAGCAGAGCTACTGCTACTGGTGAGATAAATCCGTGTTTACTTTCTGAGAATTAAGTGAAGCATGGAAAGATGAGCATTGGATGGAAGCTATGAAAGAAGAACTTACACAAATTGAGAAGAATAAAATGTGGGAATTGGTCCCTAGATTGACAGATAAAAAAATAATTGGATCAAAATGGGTATTCATAAACAAGTTGAATGAGAGTAGAGAAGTAGTTAGAAATAAAGCAAGGCTTGTGTGTAAGGGTTACTCACAAGTATAAGGTATATATTTTCAGGAGACTTTTGCTCTAATGGTAAGAATGGAAGCTATCAGAATGTTTTTAGCATTTTTTGCTCATAAATATTTCAAGGTCTATCAAATAGATGTTAAGTATGCATTCTTACATGGTGAATTAGAGGAAGAGGTCTACATGGAACAATTAGAAGGATTTTAGTTGTCAAATCAATTGGATATTGTTTGCAGATTGAAGAAGGCTCTGTATGGATTGAAGCAAGCTCCTAGACCTTGGTATGCAAGGTTAGACATGTATTTGATTCAACAAGGTTTCAACAAAGGTATGGTAGATAGTAATCTGTATTTTAAAATTGAAAATGACATTATCTTTGGAGGAAATGAAACTATGTGCAAGATATTTTTTGAAGAGATGCAAAAATAATTTGAGATGTTTATGTTTGGTGAGATGAATTTCTTCCTTGAGCTACAAATTAATCAAACAAAGAAAGGGATTTTTATTTCATAGTCAAAGTATGTAAGAGAAATGTTGAAGAAGTTTGGGATGGATAGTTGCAAACCAGTATGCACTCCTATGGTGATTGGTTGCAAATTGAGTAAAAATGTTGATTCACTTAAGGCTAATCAAAGAAAATATAGATCTATGATTGGAGGATTGTTGTATTTAACTACTACTAGAACGGATATCATGCATGCAATTTTTCTTGTGGCTATATTTCAAGAAGATCCTAAGGAAACACATTTTGCTGCTATTAAGAGAATATTTAGATATTTGAATGGCACTCCAAATTATGGCTTGTGGTATCCTAGGGATATTGATTTTACACTAAGTGCTTATACTGATGCAAATTGGGTAGGTTGTGTAGATGAAAACAAAAGTACAAGTGGTGGTGCATTCTTTCTTGGTTGCAAATTAGTGGCTTGGTTAAGTAAAAAGCAAGATTCAGTTTCCTTATCCACTGCTGAAGCTGAGTATATTGTGCAGCATCTTGTTGTACACAAATTTTTTGGATGAGACAAACATTGGAAGATATCAAAATAATGTATGATGATCCTATTTCTATCTTTTGTGATAATACAACTGCAATTAACATTTCAAAGAATCTAGTGATGCACTCGAGGACAAAGCATATATCTATCAGGTATCACTTTTTGAGAGAAAAGGTTGTGGAGAATGAAGTAAAGCTTGAGTATGTACCTACGAAGGATCAAGTTGTTGACATATTTACGAAAGCTCTTCCTAAAGATACTTTCAAGTATCTCTAGGAGAAGTTAGGGGTCATTGCTCCTCCTTTCTTGAACTAGATGCATATGGAGATGCGTTAGTCTGGTGGGTCTATGGATCTATCTTTCTTCTAGACTGATGTTTTGGTGGCTACCCCTCAAGGGGAGTAGTTAGTATCTTTTGTGTTTGGGAGTATTCAGTACTGGTATTGGTCATGTGAAAGGGGAAATCAGTGAAAATATATTTTTCCTTTGACATGGATGTCAAAGGGGGAGAGAAAGATGTGAAGAGAGAGAGAGAGAGAGTATCATGTGAAAACGATTATCTACTAAGGGGGAGAAACATAAAGTAAATCACGAGGAAATGTGTTCAGAGTTATTGTGTTGTCTTTGATGGTTTTTCACATCATGTGTTGCCATCAATGACAAAGGGGGAGATTATTGCAAGTATGAAGGTGTTGTCATTGATGTCAACTGGTTAACTAATTCTCAACTAGTTGTTGTTGTCATTGATGTCATGGATAATGGTTATTGGTTGTATATGTTGAGGATATTGATAAAATTGTAATGAAGGAAGGTTGCAGGTATTCGGTGGTTGCTTTGGGTTTTGCTCCAATATTTTATCCTATGTTTGTGTGGTTCAGATGTGTTGATAATGGTTGTTGGAAGTTTCTATATCTAGATTTTGGGGTTCTGGACCATTATACAGTGCAAATTCTGTTCACCAATTGTGAACTATGTGTTTTAGTGTATCTGGCTGAGGTCTGGGAGAAATGTAGTTGTTTTGGATTTCTTCTTGTTTGAGTCTTATGACTTGCAGTCTTTAGGATAAGTTGTTGGGAATTTTTTCAAGTTAATTTTGTTATTTGGAAAGATTGGATCATGTTAAGGTTGTTTTTGCTTAATTGATTTATTTGTTTTACAGTAGTTTGGCAAACCTTATGTTTAGCACTACTTTTGAAGCTTATGGAGGCATGTTGAAGCATGTGTTTGGGTTGCCCTCATTCTAATTATACCATAGAATGTTTTGGTTTTGACCTAATTTGAATCTGTAAATGCAAATGGTGTATGGCCAACTTTGGATATGTTTCAAAGTTGAAGATGGTATAAATAAAGGTCAAGTTGTTTGTGAAAGATATGAATGCAAGAAAGATAGATGCACGATAGATGCAAATCAGTGTGTATGTGATGTAAGTTTGGTCAGATCAGTGTGAAATCTAATTGTTGAGTTTTCAAAAGAAGTGAGCTAAAGGTGTACTCTATCATTCATGCATGTCTACAAATTTTTGGGTGAATTGTGGTGGAAATATCTGTTGCATTGAGATTATTTTTCTCTCTGTAACAAATCTCTTCTATCTTCTTTTTAATTTTGTTTTAGTGAACCCTATGGGTGGTTAACCCTTGTTGGACAGTGAGTTTTGATCTAGACGATGAGTCTTATTTTGGTAGCGATTCTTCTTTGGAAATGAGCCTTTGCAATCGGTTTTGATATTCTCTATATTGTGAGCTAATCCTCACCATGGTTTTTCCCTTATTGGGTTTTCCACGTAAATATAATGTTATTGTGTATGTGTGATATTTTTTCAGTTTTTGCATTTGCACTTAATGATTAATCATATAAGCAAATTAAATGATTTGTGATTGATCTAATTTTCAATGGAAGTTTCTTAAAGGTTAAAATTTATCACAACCAATTCACCCCCCCTCTCAGTTGTTTTGTTCAACATGGTTAAGTCATTGGACATATAGGGGTTTGTTGATGTAGATTGGGCAAGTGACTTGGATAGTCAAAGGTCCACTATTGACTATGTATTTACTTTGTTTGGAGGTGTAGTGAGTTGGATGAGAAAGAGGCAACCTACAGTTTCTTTGTCCACTATTGAAGAAAACTATATGGGCTACTACACATGCCTCTAAGGATATAATATGGTTAAAGAGACTTGGTAAACACATTTTTTTTTATTGTAGAATAGTGAGGATTGGATGAGATAGTCAAAGTGCTATTTGTTTGGCCAAAAATCTTATGTATCATGCTCATGCTAAACATTTTGATATTTAATATCAATTTGTATGAGATATGGTTGAGAATGGTAAGGTCTTGATTGATAAGATTGACACTTTGGATAATGTTGTATATTCTCTTACAAAGCAAGTGACCATGGATAAGTTCTCTTCGTGCAAGAAGGCTATGGGCCTTGATAATTGTACTTGATTTATTATTTGTATCTCTTGGATATAATTGTAACATTTAATGTCAAGTGGGAGAATGTTAGGTTAGGTGACATGTCACTAGAGGACACAATTATCCCTCCTAGGAGTTCACATTTGGAATGTGAAGGATCTTGAGTGTGGCACCAAGTTTGGAGGGAAACAAGTGTCTACTGGTTCTCCATCTAGAAGTTGAATAGTCACCGAAGCAT
This sequence comes from Sequoiadendron giganteum, assembly GCA_007115665.2. Classification (NCBI taxonomy): domain Eukaryota; kingdom Viridiplantae; phylum Streptophyta; class Pinopsida; order Cupressales; family Cupressaceae; genus Sequoiadendron; species Sequoiadendron giganteum. The sequence goes on along the minus strand of CM021106.1, from coordinate 24,194,696 downwards.
CCTGAATGCCAAAGGTTGAAGGGGCTATGGGTAAGGTGCCCATGTTAAATCCTTGTGCATATTAATTAATTTATTATCATGAATCTTGGTTTTTCAAGGAAGAGGCATGGGTTTTTACAAGTGGTTTTGGCACCTCTTGTTTTGGTTTACGATTATTGTTTTGCCTCCCATAAGTTATATAAATTGGAGCCTTGAGATGGTATTATCATCTTGTGTTATTTGCAGGTGTATGGAATAATGTAGGTTGTAGGAGATCAACAAGGAAGTGTATTGTGGTTTATCTCTCTTGTGAAGATAAATAATATACTTGCCCTTTCTTCTCGTGTGAAATTTTTCTTGAAAGGGTTTCTCCATGTAAATATGGTGTCATATTTTTTGTTGATTTTATATTATGGTGAATGTGAAATCACATACATTTAATAATATTTGGTAATATTATTTTCAGATTTGAATACACATACATAGGTTAATATTGCAGCTTAGTTCCACCTTGTTTTCGATAATTCTATGTTTACTAGTAGAATGATTTTTTTCCTAATGCGTCAGCCATAAAGAGAAAGGTGGAGATGGGGTCACCTTACCTTAACACCCTAGAAACACTAAAGAAGCATTATGTGATACCATTCACCAATATAGAAAATTGAAGCTCAAAGATGCAACTGAATCTTCAGTGTAACTAGCCTTGGTAAAACCAAATGTATCCATGATCTTGAGAAGGAATGTCCAATCCACTCTATCATATTCCATCTTTGTTTCTAATTTAATTACCATGCCACTAGTTTTGGTTTCATTGATTGACTGTATAGCTTCATGTACCACAATTATATCAACTAGAAATCATCTACCAAGGTTAATCCACTTTGGTCTTCTAAATTAATCTCTATTAGAATTAATTTTAATCTATTTTTATTGCTTCAGATATTATTTTTCATAAGGTTTTGTAAAGAAAAATGGTTTTGAAATCATCAAGGGATTCTATTAATCTCTTCTTGAGTATAAGGGTAATGAAAATTTTATTGATATCCCTCAACATGGTCCATTTTTGCTTGATTCTTTTGCACCTTCCCTAACATACTTCCCCACAATATGCCAACTTTTTTGAAAATCTTCTCGGAAATCCATTAGGCCTAGGGGCTTTATCTAGCTACATTTTCCAAACATTCAATTTTATTCCCCCCCAAATAAAAGGATCCACGATCATCTTCTTTTGTTCTTGTCCTAATATTTTTGTTTTATTTAGCAAAAATTTATGCAATCTTAAATATGAACCCTCCTAATTGTTGAGTAAATTTTCAAATTAGTTCAAAAATTATTTGTCAATTCCCATTGTGTTGTCGAAGTAGGATCCATCAAATTTTTTAATTCTTTTGATTCTATTGAATGATCTTTTGACCTTAGTATAGTTTTGAAAAAATAAATATTCTTATCCCCCTTTTGGATCCATATTTCTCTTGACTTTTACTTGTAATAGATCTCTTCTTTTTCTAATATTTTAGCATGATATTCATAAGCATTTTTCATATAAATATGTTTCTTGATCCATTTTATACCTTAATATTTTCTCATGTGACTATGATGATACCAAATCCACCCTTTCTTTCTCTTAAAAAATATTTTTGAAGTGCTCCCTATTTCACTATTTTGAATTATTCTTGATATATCCAAGCTTTTTGAAAATGTTGAACATTTTAGTGCTAGTTTATTTTGAGGCCTCATTCCACCAAGTTTTAATGAAAGTAATGAAATTGGGTATCTTAGCCACATATTTTAAAATTTGAATGGATACTGGGGAGAAGGATTATCCTCAAAAAATGTGAGTTAGAGCGGGTAATTATTTGAACCAAAAATAGGTAGGATTTGGCATTCAAATTCAAGAGGAAAAAGAGGCCAATAACATGTGAATTATAATCTATCCAATCTCTACATAATATACGAAATCCCTAGTCTTATGTTTTTGGCATCATGTCTTGAAGATTATTTTTGTCTACAAATTCACTAATTCTAATTGAGAATTAGTCACAATATTATTTCCCCCATCTTTGTTTGAGTTAAAGATAATTGTGTGAAGTCCCCCCAATATTTCCATATGTTCTCTTAAGTTCACTTAAGTTGTCTTTATTATGTACTTGAATAGTGGTCCTCGCTTAAATCCTTTTTGGCACCAAATGTCACATTCTTGTTGCATCACATGCTCTTAGTTCATTGCATGTTCTTGTTATCCAAAAACTTAAAATAAATGCAATGGTGTGGTTTTGTGACATGTTTCATGGTCGATGTTATTTTATTGCTTGCATTAGACCACATCATATTTCACTGACACCTTCCTATTGGTTTCACATGATAATGGTTTATCACAGGTTCTTGTTAAAACTGAATTCCAAAGGATTCAACTGAGTGTTAAGTTAGCTTCATGCATGGTCACAAGCCCTCTTCTTATCATAGGTTCATAAAATAAACATCTAGTCAAAGATGCAATTGTGTGATAGATGACACATGTCATGTTATTCCTACATGCCACAAGTTGTCTATTTCTATTTGAAGGCTATACACTTGTAATGGGACCCTCTTTAAATGATGTGTAAAGTGACCCTAATGTGTTTTATTCTTAATGACCCAATTTTAACATGTTGTGGCTTCATTAAAATAGTTTTTTGAATAAATATTGCAACCATCTTTTATCTTTCTGAGGCCTTTCAAAGATGATAGTTAAAATTAAAAACTATAGAACAAAACTAGTAGTGAACACTCTATTTGGGAAAATGAGTAGTAATGGTGAGAATTGACTTATATTTGCTAAATTTTAGCAATTCCCCCACCATATGCATCCATTTGAAATTAAAAGAATCTAGAAAGATGTCCAATTTTAATAATTTGTTGATTTTAGTACTCTCCACCCATCTTAGAAATGAGTTAGGGTTTTCAAGAACTTAAGTAAGTTCTCAATTTAACCCCAATTTTTCAAAATTGTTTGCTAATTTGTGTACATCTTTATTGTTAGGGTTTTCCGTTCTCAATTTACTACATAAAGCTTGCACAATGGCCTAAATTTTAAAACCAATACTGAATTTTAAAAGCCTAATTTGCACCAAAAAATCCTAAGATGAGTCAAATGAGTGCTCAACTCACAAAAGCAAAAAGAGTGTTGGAGAAAGACCTTGTAGTCCAATTACCTGGGTCATATAGAAAGGCTAGACATACAAAAGGGGTGTGAATCTTATCAGACCCCTTGAGAGATGAATGTAGGGACTATAAAGATGCTAAATTTCCAATAAATGGATGGTTATTGTTTGAACATTGGTATAAGAGAAGGATTTCAAAGAGGCCCATTTCACATGTTTGGAATTTTAACTTGGGAAAGTTAGTAGTCCCAAAAATTTGCATAATGTATATTTCATTAGGGCAAAAAGTTGATGCCAGCTAGGGTTATAATGACCTTGAATGGTGGTGAGTAGGTGTATTGTAACTGGTTTTGTTTCTGAATAATATAATGGCTTGGAAATTTTGGAGTGTTTTTTACTGAAAGGGTTTTCCCCATTTATATTGGGTGCTTCTTTTTGTCTTTCCAATATGATTTGTGTTGTGATATTCATAATATGGATTCTTAAAATATAACTTGATTTTTCCTCATTCATTGCAAAAGAAATGCACAAATAGCATAGTTGGTTGTGTCTTTGTTGTGAGGTTTGAATTTTAATCACTAACTTACTATTGTGTCATATGTTTTTGTATGGACAGAAAAAATTATGGGACAAATATTTATAGCTCAGGATGCATGATGAAAAGAATTTCCCACTTCCAGTACAATGTTGGACCTATATTTGGGACATGCACTACCAAAGTTCCAATTATGTAGTATTTGAAGAGTGCTTTGTAAGAAAAATAATAAGATATATAGGTGCACAAATGGACATATTACCAAAATAAATAATGGATTTTCTAAGACTAAAAGATATGGTACATGGTCTAGACACCTAGCATAACTAGGGAGATTGGTATCTCCATTCAAATACCACTTTCATCAAAATATATGGCTTTCCAATTAGGCCACATATCTTTCCTAGATATGTATCAAAGCGATTAGCATACATAGAAATAATTTGGCAGCTAAATGAATCATATTTAAGAATCATTTGAGGAGTCATAAGAAGGGATTTTCTTCCCATAATATTTAGTATTTTCAGACTTTTTCCTCATAATTAAGGAGGCATTGGAGCTCTTATATCCAATTCTACAATCATATATGATGGGCTTGGACCTAAAAATATATTGTGACCGAAAAGGATTCATCAATCAAGTTAGACTTGGTGCAAGGAGATCAAATTTTTAGCACAAGGTGTTGTTTGAGGAAAATGTGATTAAGAACTATCTAATTGATCATGAGGTGAAGATAAAAAGGATAAAATGGGTTTCTATTTGGAAGGGAGAGGAACAAAGGAAAATGGCGGACCCTAATCATCCACGAGCTTTCCATGAAATCAAAGACTCTATTGCTAGGATTAATATAACAATGGATAATTTAGAATCCTTGGTATATAAGGCTCTAAATGTGTCACAAAGGAAATAGGAAAAAGACACAATATGAAGAAGACCAACATAAAATGGTTGAAATATATCAACATGAGAGAAGAGGAAAAAAACCTATGGAATCACAACAAGCACAAGAGGCACCTACACAATCAATTGTCTCTTGCAAAGAAGCGAGAGAAGAAGGGGAGGATCATCCAACCTCCTCTAGTTTCATATTCCATAGATTTAGGAGAAGCATAATAAATTGAGGAGATTACAAAGAATGGGATTGTGAAGGAAGAAGGAAATTATGCCTTTTGCCGAAAGGGTGCAAATATTTGACATCCCTCAAGATAGGATAGTAGTTAGCCTAAGAAGTGGTGGAGATGAGGTCAATGATGTTAAATCCTTGTCTTCTACACAATCCATTTCTTATGATGAATTTATCAAGTCAAAAGAGTTCAAAGATTTTGTTTTGAGGGTTAAAAGAGAATAATGTCATGAGAAATTGAACAAGGCCAAAGAAGATGCCTATCCATCACAAATAGAGGGGATTACTAATGAGATATTGAAGGAATTTGACTTCAAATTCAACAATGTAATCCTTGAAAAGGCAAGGAGAATGGTGCAAGAAGTTGGTTTGCTTTTATTGGCTGACTAGGACATAACATCTACTATTACCTAGACACATGAGAAGGAAAGATAAAGAAGGATTTTCCATAGATGAATAAGATGAGAAAGCATATTTTGGGTATGGTTTTAATATCATCTTTGAGACATTCCCCATTTGGGATTTTTCCCCTTCAACCAATAAACCACAAGTAGTAGGAATTATTGGGGAAGTGATAAGGAGCTTAATTGTCAAAAAATTGTCAAATACTTTAGCTCCCGAAGAAGCTTCTTTAGCTATAAATATTGCTTTATTTAGTGAATTTTTTACCAAAAAGCTTCAAGCTAATTATGAAAAATTGCAAGTGGATCATTTGAGGCTAATGATGGAATATAATAAAGTACAGTCAATACTTCCCTCACCACAAAGTGCTCTTGTTCCAATTGTCACTACCCCCATCAAGCTCAATCTATTTACAAATGTAAGACAGGAATGCTTTGACTTAAAGAGCCATAGGAGAAATTAAAAGAAGCCAAACAAACAAAATAATAATTGATTTGTTGGATGACCTAGTTGGGTAGAGGTTATGAAAAATAGTCAAAAGACCTGAGGATACTTGGAATGGATACAAAAAATTAAGGAATGCATATGTATAATATTTACAACATCAAGATAGATTAAAGGATATATTTTAAGCATATAGATTCCAAAGATTGTTTTAATGCAACAAGCTTATAAGAGTTCTAGGTTTGACCCCAACATTCCAAAAAGTCTTGTGATCACATATCGAAAGATTGGATCACTAAGAGAAGTTTCATATCAAATAAAACTAGATTAACAGCTAAGGGGAAAGTTCAAGTTTTTGGAGAACATTGAAGAGAAGATCATGCCAAGAATTTTGGACAATAATGGAATTATTAAGCCACTCAACCAGTGGAAGAGTAAATTTGGCACAATTGTCCCTTCTCTTTCCTCATTAATTTGTGCTAGAACGAAACCAGACTTCGTTGTTGAATAATGATTTATATGAATTATTTGAATTAGAATCAAACCTAAACAATTTTGGTAAAGATGCAAAAGATTTTGGATGTAATATACAATGCCCACTTAGAAATAATTGGAAAAGTACTAGCATTTCAATGAGCTACTGAGAATAATTTTGCATCTTGGATGAAAAATACAATGAATAGGCAGTGAGTTCACTAGTACAAAAACAACAATATATGACTACATAAACTACTAAAAATTGCATATAAATGACTAATTTTGGTCATGTGACTATTAGTAGTTTATTGCTGGTCATTTATAACACGACCAAATTTATAACTAAATTATTTTAATCATTTATTTAGTCATTGATTTCTAGTCATTGATTTGGTTATTGATTTAGTCATTAATCTAGTCATTGATTGTTGTTAACTGGTCATTTATTTAGTCGTGGTAGTGATTTATTTAGTCATATATTTAGTCATTGATTGTTGCTAACTGGTCATTTATTTAGTCATGGTAGTCATATATTTAGTCATTAATTCAATCCTATATTTAGTCATTACTTTATGTTGGAGTGAAAAAGACACTGAGAGGGGGGGATGAATCAGTGTCATTAACTGTTTTGACAAATTTTAAATAAATTGAAATAAAACTGATTTATGTTCTCATTTATCAATGATAAACTCATTCATGTATTTGAATGCAATCACATTTAACTAAAATGAGAAGTATGATAGTGAAATATAGCATATTAAAGCATTCACACAAGGAATCAGATGAACCATAGATAAGCAAAATGACACAAGATATGTCGAGTGGAAAACCCTCCTGGGTAGAAAAACCACTCCTTAATTACTGCCTTTTTAGGCTTTTATTTTAATAACCTCTTTTAAAAATTTCCTCATAGGCTGATTTTTGAGCACCAACTCAAGGAGCACCAACCCCTCTTTTAGAAACACCAATTTCAAGGAGCATGTTGATGTGTTTTTATGCACCTCTCAACACAGGCAATGCATAGGTGCATCACCTCTCTTGAAAGATAATCTTCCACAATCATATTGCATAACACTATCCCAAAGTCTCTAATGCCAGGTCTTGGCTTGCATGGAATGTCTTAGTTGATGTTGATGTGATCTTTGTTGGTAATCATAGGGTAGACTTACGTGGAAAAATCTGGAGGATAATTGGATCTGCGAATAGATTTCTTCAGATAGGAAATTACTGCACTTTTGTTGTAGGCTCAAACAGTAGTTTGGAACTCTATTTCAGTCTTAAGTTTTGGATTTACAATGTGCAATGAACCTTAGCATAGGTCACTTCTAAAAAGAAGTAAAAAGGTCAAGGGAGAGAGAGAGTTCCTAGACCTGCAACTACCAATGAGCAGTGATCATGGAGGTTTCTGTTGTGGACAGTTTTCTTAAAATAGAATTTCACTTAATTAGAAATTTCGCAATGCCATGAAATCCATGCTATCTTCTAAGGACTGCAAATATTTCATCATTCATTCACCATAAATATTTATGAACAAAGATAAAGTTTAAAGAGCAGTTGTAAAATTAGAGTCTGAACTAACTTTACATAGCCATCTACTAGCAGCAAATGACTTAAAGTATGGACAAGAAAAGCATACACACAGTAGGAATTTTCACAACCAAGGACAACATTCCTAAATTTACCAAGGATAGCTAAAAGGAAACTAGAACAACAAAGTAAATCAAACTAAAATCTTAACTTATGAGAGAAGAATCATGAAACATGAGAAGAAATCCATAAATGCACCAAGGTCAATGTATTTCTATTGCAATTTCTGTAGCATGTCTTTACAACGACTCAACTCTCTCAAAATGAGAGGAGGAGACCCCTATTTATAGTTTTCAAAAATAAAGATGAGTGGCCAAGATTCACTTTACACCAAGGTTTCACCTACCCCCAAATATATTGCATTTTAAAAGACACTTTGTCCATATCCCCGTTTTGTCTTCTAGTGGCGGCACTGTAGCATTTTCGTCTTCTTGTTGATTGCTCTTTGCCACAGCTATTCCCTTAGGAATTCTTCATCAATAACAGGGTTGCCCTCCTGCTTCTTCGAAGTTGCATACTCTATGAATTTCAAGACCACCAATTGGAACTTGTCGACCTCAATGATGTCGGATCTCAGCACTTGGTAGCTCCATTCCTTGGAATTGTTAACAAGATTTTCCTAGTCCTCGTCATACTTGGCAATGTGGTCTCTGAATAGCTCGAATTGGGTGAAAGCTCAAGCAACAAAGCTTATAAAATCTGCAGTAACCTCGGCTAACATCCTGTCCTCCATCCTGTTTTGTAAGTGAGGCTTTATGCTTTTTGGATTCATCTTGACAACGGGCACCTCATACCCCGTCATCAACTTCAGGTATCGGAAACAGTCCCCTCAGGCCTCCTTGGCCCATTCAATATCCAGAGTTACTCGCTCAAGGATCTATTCCAGGCTCTCTTTCCAGTGATTGAAGTCTCGCTTCCACACATCCATTAACCAATGGTCATTATCTTTGAAGGAAAACTCCTTTTCCCAAACCTCACTTGGCAGTGCGAGGATAGCCTCAATTTTTGAGTAGGCAATTCCATACTTCTTTAGGAACTCAATGCAGATTCACCTCATACCTTCAAGAGATGTTTGTACTTCTAAGAACTTTTTCATTGTTCGAACAACCAAATTGATGCCCGTATTCCCAATATCCAAGACCTGTCGGAACCAGTCTTTTGTGGTCTTGTCCAAGTTCCTTCTTCTTTCCAGCTTGTTAATTTGTTCCTTGGACAACTACGGTGGGGCCGATGATGTGGTGGGTTGTTCCTCTGGGGATGACCATTGTTGAATATAGGTTGTCAAATCAGCCACCTATGCCTTAAGTTCCTCCTTCGAAACGTTATCCTATTGAATGAGGTGCACCACTGTGGCGACTGATTCCTAGAGATGGTCAACCTTTTTCTCTATGGTGGCTACTCCCAAGTCAATGGTGGAAACGTTGTAGCTTATTCCTTGTTCTCCAACCACCAACATAGCTATTTGTGCAACCCTAGATCTAGAGGCATCCATCGTTACCTTTGATATGATTCTAGGCCTTTACTCCTTCTTGGTACCAATCTGAGCTCTAGCCAATATTGTCTCCAATCTTGCTTTTGGGTCCTTTAGAGCAGGAGTTATTTTTTCAAGCTGTCTTTCCAACTAGTTGGGCATTGGGGACCCTTCCTTGGGTGATTCATGTTGATCTTTGTTGTCCTCCACCCTGAGTTCAATGGCCTTGTCATTGAGGGCCTCCTCCTCAATCCTTGTATCTTCCCTCTCCTCATCGGAGTCTTGTACGTGCATTATGCGCTTGATGGGAGATTTGGTGGGCATTCATTCGGTAGGGTGGTCTTCTCCCTCAACATTCTTTTCTTCCTTATCCTGATCATGCTCACATTCCTTGGGCTTATCCTCTTGTCTACCTTCATGAAAAGATGTTTCCTCACCATGCTCAGGGGCACGGTCACGTCCCTCCACTAGAGACTTATCACCCTCCGTCTTTGGGGCAACGACTCTTTCTTTATTCATAGGTTGTCCTTTAGCCTCTTTTTCTTCGATCTCCTTAATTTGTTTGTCCTATTCTGCATCGAGCTCCGGATCGGCTATTTCTTGGATTATGTTTGTGCCTAGACCCTCGTTGTCATCACTGGAAGACTCATAGGCCACCTCATTGATCACCCGATATTCGTATATTGGGTGCTCATGATACTCAAATTCATTATGTTCCAACCTCTTAGCTGCCTCTAGTTGTTGTCATTCCAGATCATCAGATATTTGCATTGTAGCCTCCATAGTAGGTGGCTCTGTAGGAGGAGGAAGAACCAGGGTGCTAACCATTGCTTGGGAAATTGCAACATGCACCATTGGATTTGCAAACATTCCCAAAAGTTCAGACGACACATTCTGCATATACTTGACAAAGGATTCTGGGAGAGCGAGGGCAAGCATTGCAGTAGTAGCGGCGGCGATCGGAAGAGAAAAGGAAGGAGACATGGAGGATGACGAAATTGGAAAGGTAGTGGTGGAGGATGAATCCACTGATATGAATTGTGTGATTGGAGAGGTGGAGGCGAGGTGGACAACAATGTCCACCGAGGGTGGAGAGGAAGCAACTATTGCATGTGAAATGGGTGGGATGGTGGCAATAGCAATAGGGGTTGCGGCAGCAGATGAAGTGGGTAGAGATCTTGGTGGGTCAGCTTCCATCTCCTCGCCCTCATGGAGTGGATCTTTAGGTATTAATGGAATCTCAATGACGTTGCTCATTCTTCTATGCTTCTTAGTAGGCTCGCCCTTCGAGGCCTTTCTAGCATACACTTTTGGGTTGGGTTGCTACTCATCAACCTCCTTTCTCTTCTTTGACCTGACAGATGGTGGGGACTTGGATGTTTCTGCAGTTGTAGTTGTAGTCATCCCACCATCAAAACCACTTGGCTCACTTTCGAGCCCCTTGAATCTCAAGGTGACTCCTTGTTTCTTCAAACGAGCAACCTGCCCATCAATCCATGCATTTTTTCGAGCCTCAACGGGCTTGGTAAGAATGTCGAGGTCATCAACCTCTTGCTCATTCCAATCAATTAAAGGCAATGGTAAATTTGAAATAGCACTGTATCTTGGGTCGATCATGTTGCTCTCCTCTTCTTCCAGTTGATCTGGCACTAGAAACAAGTTCACCCTCTTTATAAAGTACGTGGTTTGTAGAAACCCCAACTGGTTCAGTCACTGAACTCACTATCAGCTGCAACTATGATTGATTGTTTGTAATTTTTTTGTTTTTGTATTTTCTAATTTTTTTGTGCTTTTGAGGGTTTTGACATAAAAAACAAACTACTTCTAATACATTGATTATAAGGAAGAGATATTGCAATGATAGACAGCTATATTGAATGCAAACAAATACGCATTATTACAATGGAAAACTATAACTAATAGAAAACCTGATATAAATGCCCAAACTGTTGATCCAAGTACTGTAGCGCACTGTTCATGAGCACTGTAGCGCACTGTTCACGCACTGTTCATTGGTCACTATTCACATGTTACTGTTCACATGTCACTATTCATGCATCACTATTCACGGATGTACTGTAGCAGCAGGTACAAACTTTAATAAGCAAATGATTAATCTTTAAATATTCTGATCTGCAATGAAACCCCTATAAATTTCTGAATCTTCCTCACAACTACTAAAGCACAAATCAGAGTCTCTGTATGAAACTCTCTGGATACCAAATTCGCTAGATATTTCACCAGTTCAAATGGAGACTCACAGAAGAAACTACGTTCTTCAATGGCAATGGCTGAAACCCTTCTCAAAGCAAAAAACTTGTTTTCAAAATAATAGCAATAACAATGGATATCCCATTCTTCTTTTCTCAAGCAAATATATGCCCCCAAAAACCCTAATCGAAATTCCTCTTCAAAGCTGCGATTTTTTTAATGAAATAACATTTAATTGAATTAAACTTAGGGAAAGCTTTTAATAATTCTCCTCCAAAATAAAATACTCAATTGGCCCCATTCGATGTGTTATAAACCCATCACTTAAGTGATTTAAATATAAAGTCAATTTAACTTTATATTTAATTATTAATCATTAAACATGCTGGAATTCACTGAAATAATCATAACTCTCAATATTGAGAATCTGGCCAAACCGTTTGAAACTGGAGTCCAAGAAATTATTTCCCAAGTGCCTGAAAAAACATGCTAAAAATAGCAAGAATCACTCAAATGAAGCCTAAATCAAACTCTCTAAGCTCAAACCAACCACTGAACTCTGAGAAAGCCAAAAACACTAAACAACCCAAACCTCCTGTGTCTAAACTGACCCCCCCTATCCACCTGTAATAGCCTATGAGGGTCCAATAATAGGCTAAACAACAGCTAGACTAAAGTATCTAGCTAGAAGGGGACATCACACGGTCATACGCATATAGTGCCTTACCCGCACTTCAAAATCATCCTTGCAATTGGCCCAAAAATCCTCAACATGGTGGAGGTGGGCATATTTCTGTCCAATTGCCTTCCTGATGTTGTCGTATGGGTCCATTCATGGCCTAACTATATGTGGCCTGAAGTGGTACTCAACCAACTCTTTCTCTAAATTGCCCGTGCATTGGGAAGTATAAAGTTCATACATTCCCTAGCCGAGTGTGAGGGGATAAGGGGTCCCCGCCAGATGCTTGCTGCTTAGCCCATTGTGTATATGCCGCAACTGCCAAGATAGTTCCAATAGTATAATATGGTCATTAGGGTAACAGGGCAGCTTATTTGGCCTTTTAGAGAATCCTTGGGCACGTATGTATGTGAACTTTGGGTACTGAATGAACAAGAAGGCATAGTGCTTGAGGAGGGCCCTAGCACTGTGAGAGACTCTTCTCTCAAAATCACCCCCAAGCAGTCGGATGATGTAGGCGATAAATTCATCGCAGCTAAGGGTACTTGTCATATGGTTTGAGCTCTCTTCCTGGCATCTCATTGGGAACTACGGACAATCCACTATAATGCCGCTGATTGGAAAGCAAATATACCAAATAGGACATCATGTAGAATTTGGAGGTCTTCTTTACATTAACGAATTTCTCATGGAAACAATTACTAATTATCTCTCCCCAATAGAATGCAGTGTCCTCTCCATAGAGAATTTGTTCGGTAAAATACACCATCCATTCTTGGAAGAAGGCCGCAGTAGGAAGGCCCATTATTCCACTCAGCAGGGTAACCAAATCGTGGCAGTCCTCGAAGAAGTCACTGCAGTATAGCTCTTGAGGAACCTTGGTAGCACTGCCCCATTTCTCCTTCAACCAATACTGGTTGATCAACTTCTTGCACTTCAAAGGATCCTCATCCCATAATGCCTTGTACTCCCAAATAGTTGGGGTATCGATGCTTTCAAAGATGGGTATGTGGAGGGTTTTTGTTATCCCTAGAGGGGACATATCAGCCAGGATGTTGTCGTCCTTGTCCAAAATGGTCCTTGTTTCAAGTTGGTATGCCTCTCGGTAAGCCATCACCAGTTCGGGGGCAATCAAGGTGGGAGGGAAACCCACAACCTTAGCAAGTCCGCTGCTTCTGATTAGCTTGGCATTCTTGATCTTTGGATCTGTCCTGACTCTTTATGTGAAGTCATCAATATTGACGTGCTTGATGTTGGTGTCCATGATATCTTTCCACTTGGATGTAACTTTGGAGTGCAACAACACTCCATGGAACGGGTACCTCATTTGGTCTTTATCCTCCTTGCCTCGGGGAGTTTTCCCAATTCTTTTCCCTTTGTCCTTAGCTGCTCTCAAAGTTTCTGCACCAGATTCCATAAATCCTGCACATAGAAATGGGAGTTAGCAAAATGAAACATGAGGATGCAGCCTTGGACAAACTCCTGCAATTAAAGGTTAGATCCACAATTTCTATTTAATAAAAGTATAACACTTGATTAAAATAACACTAGAAGGAAAACGGGTGACCCGGGCCCCAGGAGCCAGACTTCTCTTGCCAGAATGTTGTTTTGAAAGGGAAAATAGGGCAAGGAGTCCTAAAATATTTCCCCCGGTCTTGGATTTTCTTAACAAAGGGTTCATACGGGAGAAGCTCAATTTTAAGCACATGGGTTGAAATCCATTTTCAATTTGGAGGTCATTTGAGTCACTATTTAGAAGTTTGGGCCTGAGCTACAAGAAAGCTGTCAAGGGTCGACTGTTTGAAACAACGCCGGGCAAATGACATTCCGAAAGTGGGGTTCCGAAGTTCGGGCTGCAGGGGTCACGAAGTTGTTTAGGGATAGTTGTGCGGGATGGTGAAGCACAGACGGAAGTTCGGGATGGGCTTCCCGACGGATTAGACTCGACTATTTGTCCAAGACTTCAGAGGTGAACCAAGGTTCAAGGCCGGGTGTTCGGAAAGGTAGACAAATTCAGCTGTGCGGGATGGTAGAAGCAAGACATAGGTTTTGGTACAGAAGACCGGAGGCTGGAGTCCAAGCGAGGTTTGGACTTTAACTTCTTTTTTTAAAACCTGCAAAGCGAAAGGGCAATCAGGGCTTGGGAGCCGGGAAGATGTCTCGCTGCGGCCATATGGAATAGTGGAGCAGCAACGGCGGCCCGAGGATGGAAGTCTGAGGACCGGAGTTTGAAGACAACTTTGAAGTTTGATTTTTGTCATAAGTTTTAGGCGGATTTTGCAAGCCCAGGGTCTGAGATCCGGGAGGACGTTAGGGGAAGGCTGAGCGAAATGGTGAAATGAACAAGGAACTCCAGGGTACAGAACCTGGGAGGAGCTTCATCGTCGGAGCGATTTTTGCTAAGTTTATGCCATGGCCGGAGAGAGGCTCGGGCCCGAGAGGTGTGGTCACCTGCCCCGAAGAACAACGATGGGACGATAGGGTTTTAATTTTTTATTTGAACCTCTTGTGGGTTGCTTTTCAATTTTCAAACTTGTGGGGACTTGGGTGAGACGTTTTTCTACCAGATTCCTAGTCCTTTTCCCCCTTGTTTCTTAGTTTTTCCTTACGGATTTAAAAAAAGGAAAAGATAGTTAGACAACGATCCTACCTCGAGGGTCTGAAGAAGCAGAATGTCGAATCCTTGAAGAATGGCAAAGCTGAAGCTCGGGTGCGGAGGCAGAGATTTATGGGGTCGCACTGTGCTCTTTGGTTCTTCCTGACATATGAAAATGACGTTTTGAAACTCGTTTAAATAGCCCCTAAGTGCAATTAATACCCCTTAATGAATGCAAGTACGACACCGTTTGAGGTAGGTGAGTTTAAATTTTGGGACAACAGCGAGAGAACCAGAGCTCGAGGGTCGGAAGGATGTTGGAGCATAGCCGTTTCAAATTTGACAAGTGATGCAGACGGCCAGGGAAGCACCAAGGTCCGATTTCTAGGAGGATGTCGACCGTCGATCGTTTGAAACAACAAAGCCACAAGGGAAACTCAATAGGGGAGACCCGAGAGGGGAAGCCCGAGGGTCCCACAGATGCCAAAAAGGAAAACTAACAGAGAAAATCTGAAAGGTCTTAAGACTTAGCAACTTTCAGAGGGGCAAAATATGGTCAACCTAAAATAAGACTTTGGAGAACATGTTGACCGTCAAGGACACCAAAATGGGGGCATGCAAAACAAGGTGGAAGAAAATAGGACTCGACAAGGCAAAAGGAAAGAGAGGGTCCCCGTTCTGAATGAGGCATGTGTGCTATAAGCACAACAAATGGCAACTCTGCTAGGAGGACGCTCCCAACGTTCTAAAGATAAATATTCATTCTGAACCCATGATCTCTAGTTTCACACACCAAAAGCTAACATCCAAGGTTGAACTAAGAACAAGTTAAGTAAGGCGAGATTGAATTGTTCCATGAAATTATCATGGAAGTGTGTGCATGGTGAGTTCATTTCCTTTCCTTAGAGATAGTATGGAAAACTACTCATTGGGAAGGACAAGCTACGTAGTTCGCCTGACCCCAATAGTAACTTGGACATTTCTTTGCTTCCAGTCAGGTGTCCATAGCCCCGACGGAGTTGTCGCTATGACCCCACGAACATAGCTCTACTGCCAGTCAGGCATCCATAGCCTCAGTAGAGATATTCGTACACCCATACGGTTGTTGACTTTATATTTTCCGTTCCTTTCATTTGATATTTTCTTTGCAATACTTTTCTTTCTCTTTTGCTCAACTGTGTAAGCATTGAAGCTCACTATGGGTTTGGAAATCACAGGGGTCACTGGAGTAGACTTTAGATTTTTCACTTATCCAACCTTCTCAGTAATCACCATACGATTCTTCAAAAAATTTAAAGTGTGTTTCTGTGTGTTCCATTATAAATGTAGGAAATTCAAACGGGACACCATCCTAGATTAGTTCAGAGTTTAAGAAGGGAAAACCAATACTTCAGGGCTTTCAAAGAATAGTAATAGGGAATGAAGGCTTATCTAGAGAACAAACAAGAGTGAGAAGCAGGGTAAACCATTCGTCAGCTAAGCATGGCCATCGTAGCAAGAACAAGGGGAACCCTCACCAAAAGAAAAAACAATCGGGGAACGCACAAAACAAAACAGAGGAAGAAAGAAAAGCAGCGAAACCTAACCAAACTTATGAATAGGTATTTACACGGACAACTCTAAAAGAGTTAAGGCCTGGAAGTAATGCTTAAGGTGCTACCCATTGACAGGAAATGAGATGTCCTCACCAGTTAAGGTCTTTATATGAAAGGAATTATCTCCAAGGATTTCAGCAATCTGAAAGGGGCCAAGCCAAAGCTTGTTGAATTTTTTATGTCCCCTTTTCTTTTCGTGGGCCTTGTCCTAGTACATGACTAGATCAGAAATGTGGAAGACCTTAATTTTGGCTCAGCGATCGAACCACCTTTTGACTACGCCTTGATGTTTGGCAAAAAAATTTATTGCACGATCTCGTACTTCTGCTAGGTGTTGCATCTCGGTGAGGTGAGCTTCTCTGCGGTCTCCTCCTTCATAAAAATCATTGATGAAGTGGAGGGTAGGGATCGTCAAATGTACGGGAAAGATGGGCTCCAAGCCATAAACAAGGTGGTACGGGGAATCCCCAAGGGAAGCCTTGTGACGAGTGTGATCTGCCCAAAGGGAAAAATGAAGCTGGGTATGCCAGTCCTTAGGATTCCTATCTAGTAACTTCTTGATCACAGTGATCAAGTTCTTGTTGGTTGACTCAGCAAGACCATTTCCCTGAGGATAATAATTGGAGGAAAAATTAAGGGTGATACCATAATCAAATGCCCAACCAACAAATTTTAACAAAGCAAATGTAGGACCGTTATCACATACCAATGCATAAGGACAACCAAAACGATTTAAAATAAAACCTTCCAAAAAATTAGTGACTACTTCAGTTGTGCATTGCCTACAAGTAATTGCTTTTGTCCACCTAGTATAATAATTGGAAGTGGTCTGAATGTACCTGTGTCCAGCAGATGATGGAGGGCTTACCGTACCAATAAATTTGAGACCCCACTAAGCGAATGACCTTACCTCCAAAACAGGTTGCAACAAGACAACAACATTCTTTTCCTGGGTGGCTGCAGTTTGGCATACGTGGTAGGTGCAGACATGACCATGAGCATCCTTGAAAACCGTGGGCCAATAGTACCCAACTCTCAATATTTGATGTGCAGTTGACAAACCATAACTGTGACCAATTCTGAACTTATCATGGAATTCCTGGAGGACCTATTCAACTTCTTCTTTACCAAGGCATCTTAGGTAGATACCTTCATGGTTCCTTTTGTACAATATGGCACCCTGCAACATGTAACTACTTCTTTTCAACCTGAGGGCTTGCCTTTGGACCCCCTGCAAGCGAGGTAGACATTTGTGGTTCAACATATAATATTCGATGTCCTCATACCATTCTCCTGGAGAGATATCCTCCAGCTAATATTGTTGCACTGTGAGTTTAGGACCTACGTACGTGGCTAATTCAGCAGTTTTTCGGGTAAGTGCTTGTCCTCTCACCAACCTCATTGGCTGGATCTCCATGTCATATTCCTGCAACAATGTAATCCATTTGGCCCTTTGTTCCCCCAACTCATTTTGCATAAGTAATGTCTTTAATGCTGGGTCAGGAACTATGCCAAACACCTTGTTGCGTAGGATGTAGTGCCTGAACTTCTTTACCCCTTTAATAAGGGTGTAATCCTATTTTTTAATGTTGTGATAGCGTAGTTCAACATCTTTCAAAGGGGTGCTCATGAAGGCGATTGGATGCTCGCTCCCCTCATCATCTTTTTGTGTCAAGATGCTCGCGCATAAATGGTCTGAAGCGAATGAATAGATGTAGAAGGGCTTCAAATAGTTGGGGCTGACCAGCACAGGAGTGTCAGTGATTGATTTCTTGATTCCCTCAAAATCTTGTTTTGCTTCTGGGGTCCACTCAACCTTGGCATCTTGCTTTAGCATGGCGTTGAGTGGTGTGATGATTTCTGCGAAGCCTATGATAAATTTGTGGACAAAATTAATCTTTCCGAAAAAAGATTTTAATTCCTTCTTGTTGCCCGACAGCTAGATCTTCATGATTGACTGGATATGCTCGAGGTCAATAGAAATTCCCCTCTTCGAAAGGACATGTCCAAGAAGCTTCCCTTCAGTAACCTCGAAGATGCACTTCTTCAGATTAAGGGAAACCCCGAATTCATGGCATCTCTGAAAGACTTTGCATTGGTCAGCAATGTGAGTACTCCATTGCTTTGAGAATACTGTCAAATCATCCATGTAGATGATTATGCACTTGCCAATCGGGTCCTTGAAAGCAATATCCATGGCGCATTGGAAGGTAGCACCAACATTGATTAGTCCAAACAAAATCCATCTATAAACAAAGGTTCCCCATTTGGTGGTGAACGTCATTTTGTGTTGATCTTCATATTGTACCATAACCTGGTTGTACCCAGAGTACCTATTTAGAAAGGACATCATCTGAGAACCATTTACTATCTGCAACACCTCATCTAACAATGGTACATGATAGTTATCTTTTTCTGAGGCTCGGTTCAGGTTGCAGAAGTTGATGCACAATCTGATCTCCCCGTTCTTCTTTCTTACTAGGACCAAGTTGGCCACCCATGTGGAGTGCCTAATTGGGAAGATAATCCTAGTGGACAACAATTTCTATACTTCCTTGTATATGATCGGTTCTAATAAGGCATTGACGGGGTGATGTCGCTGTCGAAATGGCTTCGCATCCGACTTGAGAGGGATGGTATGGGTGATAATTGATGTATCATATGTTTTGAGATCCTCGTAGCTCCAAGCGATGACATCATGGTACTTCCACAAAGTGTCCACTATACCCCCCTTTTCTTGTCACATGCACACCTTGCCAATAAATACATTCTTTGCATTCCCAATCGTTCTGAGGTTGTAGGTGTCGCACTGGCCACTAATGGTGTCCTTCTTGGCTTGTTGATCTTGATCCCTGATCTGATCCAAGGCAAAGATTCGTTCCAGTTGGGCCATCCCCCAAGGGATGGTATTGGTCTTCAGATTGATGACCCCTTCTATATCCAAGTCAACCTCTTGAGATTTAACCTCATCTATTATCTGAGTAGCGAACACATCAGAACTAGTGATAAAATCCAGGATGTGTTTATCATCATTGAACACCTAGAAATTGGCTACGTTGTCTGGCATAGATGGAACGGAGGTGAGTTCCATGGTGAATCTTTTGAGGCCTGATAGGGACAACAGTTGTAGCATGCTTGCTACCTGTGCCAAGGCATTGGCAGTATGATTTTGAGAATGCGGGATCAATTGGATATTGAATGCATCCAGTCCTTCTAGTAGATCCCATACCCGGTGCCTATAGTTGGTGAGTCTTTGATCATAACAGGAATAGAGCTTCCTAACCTGCTTTATGAACAACTCTGAATCCTCAAACAATTGGAGCATTTTGACACCTTTTCTTAATGCCATAAGGAGTGCCAAGACTAAGGCCTCATATTGTACTACGTTGTTGGTGCAATAGAATTGAAGCCTATGAGCAACAAAGTATGAATTACCTATGGGACTGATTAATTTGAAGCCAGCTCCAGCTCCATGCTTGGACTTGGATCCATCAAAGTGTAACGTCCAGAATCCAAGAGAGTTTATGAATGCAACACCAACTGGCCCAGCTTCCGACTTTGATGAGGGCCCAATTGCAGTAACCTTTTGATGAGACGTAGGGGCTGGAGGCATTTGTTTCGGTTGTGCTGATCCAATTTCCTCCTTCAGAGTGATTTGTCTTCTAACGTGCTCAATTGTTGTCTGGCATAAACAACATTCAAACTCCGAATGGGAAACATTATGCACCCTGCACCAACTAGGCAGCAAGAGCTCCTGAAAATTCATTCTATCTCCTAGACTGAGCTGGTCATGTGCACATTTTTCCATGAATTCTTGAAAACCATCCAAAAATCCAAGATTTTCATCCTCTCATGATTCTTCATCATCTGACTCTATCAGCACTTCGGTGCTTTGAGAGGTATTGGCTAAATTAGCAGGTGGGTTGCATAGTACGAGGAAAACCTCACTTGTTCCTTCTCCTTCAAGGCATTCCTGCTCATTCAGATACAATACTAGAGAATAATTCCCCAAATCCATTTCAGAAAACAACACTTCATTCATGTTGTTATATTTTATGATCATGAATCTCATCCATGGCTCTCGATCGATCTGAATGTGATTGGGCATCCCTTTCCATGGCAACCACAAATGGGAATAGTCAGTGGCGGCGTACCCGTTCAATGCTCTTGTACTGAAATCCCTTCCCAAGATTATACCATACGTATTTGGGATGTCAACTACTTGAATATCAATGGTCTGTTGGATCCTAGGATCAGCAGAAACCTCCATGATCACTATTCATCAGTAGTTGCAGGTCCAGGAACTGTCTCTCTCCCTTGCCCTTTTTCCTTTGTTTTAGAAGTGACCTATGCTAAGGTTCATTGCACATTGTAAAGCCAAAAATTAAGACTGAAATAGAGTTCCAAACTGTTGTTTGAGCCTGCAGCAAAAGTGCAGTAATTTCCTATCTGAAGAACTCTATTCGCAGATCCAATTCTCCTCCAGCTTTGTCCACGTAATTTCCTATCTTAAAACTGAAAAACCAACTGCATTTTATAATTCCAAGAACCAAAATAACTGAAAGCATTACTTGAATGAGGTTGAATAGAGAAAGATACAATTCTGATGTAGTTCAAAAAAATTATCAAAGCCATGATGTTAGAAATTCGAGCATGCCAATACCACATAAACTTGTAGATCATTGTAGCACAAAATGTCAAACCGGAATTATACCACCTGAACATGGAAACATTATCCTATAGACAAGATTCCTTAGGATCTGCACATGGAGTCAAGAGATCAGTGCCATAAACAATAACATCATAATGCCGAAGAAGTATGCCAAGACAAAATAGAAACAGTGCAATTGAATAAACAACCACAAAGATGCCAATCTGAAACACAATATTGTCATCAAGGACAAATAGCAAAAGAGAAGCTCAACAAACTCCCCCTTTGTCCTTGATGGAAAAAACTAAGCCACCAAACCGAAATACTGAACCAAAACCAAGAGCTCATAATTCTCCCCCTTTTTGTCACAAGGATAAAGGGAAGACAACAGTGAAATTCCATGAAGCTTTAGATATGGCAATGGAGCAGAAAAGTATGAGCTGCAAGGAGAGTTGACCAGCTCCCCCTATCACCAAGATAGAGTATTAAGATAGAAAATATTGAGAGATAACTCCCAATCTAGACCGAAGTCTTTCAAATACTTCCTTAGCCAAAGGCTTAGTAAAGATGTCAGCAACTTGTGCTTGTGTAGGAACATATTGCACAAAAACCTCATTAGCCAGCACCTTTTCACGAAGAAAGTAAAATTTAATAGCAATGTGTTTAGTGTGAGAGTGCATAACAGGATTTTTGGAAATATTAATCGCACTAGTATTATCACACAAAATAGAAACAGGTTTAGGAATTTCAATACCCATGTCAGATAGGGTTTGTGACATCCAGATTACTTGAGTACAACAAGAGGTGGCAGCAATATATTCTACTTCAGTAGTGGAGAGTGAAACAAATTCTTTTTTTTGTTGTGCCATGCCACTAATCGATTACCAAGAAAGAAAGCAACACCACTGGTGCTTTTCCTATCATCCAGAAAACCAGCCCAGTCAGAATCAGTATATGCAATTAGTGATAAATCACTGCTTCTAGGATACCAGAGTACATAATCAAAAGTCCCCTAAACATATTTAAGAATCCTTCTAACAACATTAATATGAGATTCCTTAGGAGATGACTGAAATTTTGCAACCATGCAAATAGCTTGCATTATGTGAGGTCTTGAGGCTATTAGATATAATAGGTTGCCTATCATTGACCTATAGTCAATTGGATTTACAGTAGGAGAATCATCAACCTTGTTGAGTTTGCAGTTGGTAACCATTGGAGTGCTAACTGGATGACATCCATCCGTTTGAAATTTATTTAGAATCTCTCTTACATATTTTATTTGAGAGAGAAAAATACCAGTTTCAAGTTGAGAGATTTAAAGACCTAAGAAGAAGGACTGTTCTCCCAACATTAACATTTCAAACTCAGATTCCATAATCTGAGAGAATTTTTGAATCAAAGCAATATTGTTGCAGCCAAAGATAGTATCATCAACATAGATTTCAACAACTAGAATATCAGAACCTTCAATATTAACATAAAGATTGTTGTCTACACCTCCTCTAATAAAACCTTTTGAAATTAAATGACTATCCAGTTTGGAGTACCAAGCTCTAGGAGCTTGTTTTAGGCCATATAAAGCCTTTTTCAGCTTGTAAACATGATTAGGCTTGTTTTTGCAAATGAACCCTTTAGGTTGTTCTATATAAACTTCTTCATCCAAATAACCATTCAAAAAAGCAGTTTTGACATCCATTTGATATACAGTAAAGTTCTTGAAAACAAAATAAGCCAAGAAAATTCTAATGGATTCAAGTCTAGCTACAGGTGCAAAGGTTTCACCAAAGTCAATACCTTCTTGCTAAGAATATCCGTTGCAGACATATCTAGCCTTGTTGCAAACAATATGGCCATTTTCATGATGTTTTTTTATGAATATCCATTTTCCTCCTATGAAATTTTTGTCATCTGGTATTGAGACTAACTCCCAAGTCTGATTTTTCTCAATTTGATCAATTTCTTCTTGCATTGCATTAAGCCAACATTCATCAGTTAGAGCTTCATCAATTTTTTTTGGCTCAAACTGTGTAATTAAACAGAAAGCAGTAAGCTCAGCTATGTGAGCTTTTTCATCAGAGTTAACAGTTCTTCTCCTTGTTTGAACTCCTGTAGATTTATCTCCAATAATCAGATCTTTAGGATGGTTTCTAGCAAGAGATTTTGAAGGAGTTTTTGTTACACATTTTTCAGGATTAGTTTCAACATCTTTAGAATTTGCTTCAGCTAGTTTAGGACTTGTTGATTCTACTTCAGGCTTTGCTGTTTCAAATCCTTTTGAATTTATTTCAAGTTCAAATTCTTCTTCCTCATCATCCTGCATAGGTTCAGCATCTAAAAGCATATTTTCATCAAATTTGACATTGACAGATTCAATAATCTTATTCAACCTATTATTAAAGCATTTATAGGCTTTGCTATGAGTAGAGTATCCTAAAAAGATACCTTCATCAGACTTAGATTGAAAATTGCCTAAGTTATCATCATCTCTCTTGATAAAACATTTGCAGCCAAATATTCTAAAATATTTAATTGAGGTAGATTTACCATACCACGGTTCATATGGAGTGAAATTGGATTTCACTCTAATTTGTACTCTATTCAAGATATAGACAGTTTTATAAACAACTTCTTTCCAGTACATGTTTGGCAGTTTTACTTCATCTAGCATACTCTTGGCCATCTCTTTTACAATTTTGTTCTTTCTCTCAACAACTCCATTCTGTTGAGGTGTTTTGGCAGCAACGTATTGTCTTTTTATGCCATGTCTTTCACAGTAGTCAATGAATTATTGTGAGGTGAATTCACCACCTTTGTCAGATCTTATACATTTCAATTTTAAATCTGACTCCCTTTCTACCATTTTTCTAAAGACTTTAAAATGTTCAAAAGCTTCAGATTTGTGCTTGAGAAAAGTAACCCATACCATACAAGAGTAGTCATCAACAAATAGCATGAAATATTTCTCACCATTGATAGATCTAGTCCTTGTAGGACCACATAAGTCTGTATGAACAAGTTGCAAAGGCCTAGTAGAAGAATGTTCTTTAGATTTAAATCTTACCTTTGTTTGCTTTCCTTTGAGACATTCTTTACAGACTGCATTTTTAGGTTTTCTTAAGACAAGTAGACCTCTTACATTCTGGTTCTTACTGATCCTAACCATATTGTCAAAATTAATGTGACCTAGTCTCTAGTGCCACAACCAACTTTCTTCAACATGACTCATTAAGCACATACCTTGATTATTTTCATTTCCAGATGTGTCAAGAAGATTGTATACATTTCCCTTAGTCCTTCCAGCAGCAATAGCTTTTCCAAGATTATTTTTAATCTCACATCCTTGTGAAGTGAACAAGACCTGATAGCCACTGTCACAAATTTGACTGACACTTAGAAGATTTTGTTTTAAACCTTCTATGTAATACACATTATAAATAGGAGTGTCTTGATTCAGAAGAAGTGAACCTCTACCTTTGAATTGTATACTTGAGTTATCTCCAAACTTCACATATCCACCTACATAATCTTCAAGATTAGTGAATTTTTCTTTGTCACTAGTCATGTGGTTTGAACAACCACTGTCCGGGACCGATAAGTCCTTTTTTCTTGGAGTGGAAATAAGTTTGAACTAACATAGTTTGTTCTATGTTGTTGACAGTTTTAAGTTTCCAAACCTTTTTAGTTTTTTGTTGTTTATTCTGCTAATCAACTTTACATTGCTTAACAAAATGACCCATGGAATTTCATGTGAAGAATCCAATCTGTCTAGCAAAGCCAAGATTTTTCCTATAACCAAATCTAGGTGTTCTAGGATTTATAAACCTGCAAGAGCTCACTTTGTGGGAAAATCTGTTGCAGTAATAACAATACCCATAAAAGAAAGGGTTAGAATTATATGATATTATGTTATTCCTAAAAGGATGAACATGATCCTTATCAGAATCAGGATGATTATATTCAAAACTTTTTTTTCCAACAACAACATTATCCTTTGCACTGTCATTTGAACATTCACCCTTCATAAATCCAATACCTATTTTGTCCTTATTCAATTTATGTTTACTAAGCATGTCATTCAATTTAAGAGTACTCTCATACTTCTCTTCTTGAGATCAACAATTTCATGTTCAAGTTTTTGAATTTCTTGATCTTTAAGATTTATGCCAATACGAAGACAATCTTCAACTCTCTTGGTTTCTTTAAGTTGATTTTTCAATGAGACAATTTCAAGATTTGTGAGTTGCTCTTGTGCAAGATCTTGAGTAGAATTTTGTTCTTGAGCACGCATTTGTTTTTTAAGTTTTCTTAGCTCTTTTAATGCACATTTCAGTTCACCTTCAAGATCCACTTCACCATCTTCAACATCATTGTTGTTAGTATCTTCATGTTGAATAATTTCAGCCATGAATAGGTTTTCATCTTCTTCATCTAAAGAATCTTTAGATTTAGTGTCTGTTTCATTTTTGTTGAACAAACTCTTCTTCTTTTTGAAGTTGAATTTTTGTTTAGGTCTATATGCCTTTTTCTTAGGGAATTTTTCAGCTTTCTCGTTGTCACTATTCAGATCACCATAGGGGCACTTTGCAGCAAAGTGGCCTATTTTACCACCGTTAAAGCATTTGAAGAGAAGTTTCCCCTTATACTTTCCAGACCCCTATTTGAGCTTCCTAACAAAGTGGGATTCTTTGGAATCAAAAAATTCCGATTCAATAGGCTCATCTTTTTCTTTCCTTTCAGTATTAAAGGCAGTTTCTTTTGCAGAGGAATTGTTTTTACTGATTCTCATTTCATAGGAAGTCAGAGTGCCTTGTAGGCTATCTAGGGTAAGCTGGTCAAAGTGTTTCTTCTCTTCTAGAGTAGATACTTTAGCTTCAAATTTAGTTGGTAAGGTTCTGATGACCTTAGTTACAACATTGAATTCCTTAACTTCTTCTCCCAGACCCTTCATAGCATTGACAATTTCATCAACTCTCAAAAAGTAATCAACTACTTTTCATCGTCCCTCATTTTTATTTCTTCAAATTGGTATTTTAGAGTGAGGACTTTTGACTATTTTACTTTTTCATTCCCTTGATAGATAGTTTCAAGTTTAACCCAGATATCCCTAGCATAGTTGCAGTGCATGACTTTGATAAAGACATCTTTAGTCAGTGCACACAAGAGAGCATGTTTTGCTCTTGCATTAGTTTCATATCTTTTCTTTTCATCAGAAGTTGTGGGCAAAGTAGTTGGTACAGTGTACCCAGTTAACACTATGCTCCACACATCCAGGTCAATAGAAGTTAAATAAGTCTCCATTCTAATTTTCCAGAATACATAATCAGTTCCATCAAATAATGGAGCTCTAGTCATGGATGTGCCTTCATGAGCTTGAAATTTTTTGAAAAGAATCCAAGGCCAGAATCAATCCTAGGTTGGAAATACCTATCAGAGGACCCTAGGCTCTGATACCAATTGTTGGAGTGAAAAAGACACTGAGAGGGGGGGCTGAATCAGTGTCATTAACTATTTTGACAAATTTTAAACAAACTAAAATAAAACTGATTTATGTTCTCATTTATCAATGATAAACTCATTCATGTATTTGAATGCAATCACATTTAACTGAAATGAGAAGTATGATAGTGAAATATAGCATATTAAAGCATTCACACAAGGAATCAGATGAACCATAGATAAGAAAAATGACACAATATATGCCAAGTGGAAAACCCTTATAGGGTAGAAAAACCACTCCTTAACTGCTGCATTTTTAGGCTTTTATTTTAATAACCTCTTTTAACAATTGCCTCATAGGCTGATTTCTAAGCACCAACCCCTCTTTTAGAAACACCAATTTCAAGGAGCACCAACCCCTTTTCTATTTTCAGTAAGACATACAATGATACAGACGATCTCTTTGTTTCTTTTGTTTCTCTCAAGTGCCTCTTGACGGACAATGCCTACAATCCTCAAGGTTCAAGAATGACCCTTCATAATTCTAGCCAATGTCAAGCCTTAAGACAGCTTGATATTTAATTCATATTTTTTATTTTCAATCTCAAAGCTCAACATTTCTTCAATACAGTAGCTGTGTTTTTCACTGCTCTTCACTGTCATTTTTTGTTCTCACAAAAAAATAGTTAACTCTTTCTCTCTATTTTACAAGAAGTCTAAAAACCCTAATCTCTTTGTTTTTCTTCTTACACAAATTTCATCATTACATCTCAAGTAAATTACAACACAGTAACTACTTTTTCCTTTTTCAAATCAACAGAGGTAAAATTCAAAGTACCCACTTTCAATCGAACAACATTGCTAGGTATTGTTGTGTGTTTTAGAAAATGTTCAGTCATGGAGGTTTTCTTCTGACAAAAATAGTCAAGGAATATGCATTTTTAGAAAGGAGACTTAACCCTGTCCACACAAGGAGCCTACACAGGCAATGCTAACCGAACCATTAATAAAACAAAAAATATTCCATGTGCAATACCCTCAAAAACTGTTCCAACAACAATGTAACTGAAACCTCATAATAATGCACCCAAAAAAAAATTATCACCGAATCCAGGTGAAAGACTGAAAAGATTTGCAAAATGAATAATTACCCACAAATCAAAACACCATCCCTTAAATCAGGAGAAAAATTAATATGATAAAGTATTTTGATATGAATTTCAGATTATGTGAAATCGACATGCATTATTTCTGACCACAAACAAATAAACCCATTTTATCATTATCAGAAAGAAGCAAACACATGTCTTCAAATTTTTGTGCCAATAGAAGTAACGGTTCCTCAAAAGACAATTGATAAGGTGAATACCTGAGGAGAATGAAAGAGAGACTGTCATGGAGCTATTTACCAGACCGACAGAGTAGCAAAGCAACATAGACTCCTTCCAGGTTCGGGCCTTTACCCAGTGACAAAAGACTGACAAGAGTATTGACCATGGAGAGGATTTTGCAGAGAGTCCCATTCGTTGACAAAGAATTGCAGACAGCCAACAAACACAGTGTAACAACTGAGTAGATTTCTATGGTGGCGGCCGAGATAGGGTTCCAAACCCTCGAGCTGGACAAGCATAATAGAATGACCTAATTTCATTTAGCAAGGTACTCGATGACTTTTCCAAGTCATAAGATCATTTCAAGTCCGCGACACCTTCAATTTGACATAATCAAAATTTATCCATGCGATGCATGTCGACAAACTTATTGCCTTTGAAAGCATACAAACCATCGATCATCATTGTCAGTGTTCAATGTTTAAGCAAGTGAAATGCCAACACAATTATTCCTTAAATAATTTGTCAAGACCACTTTTAAAACCAAATGTCGATTACCTTAGCAATCCTTGTTAACAAGAAATCAAAGCCATGTCACTTTCATAGTGGCTTTTAAATAAACATAACCTCATACATGTTGTCGACCTTAAGGCCTAGTGATTTATCAACCATAAGACCCGATATCATATGCAAATGTAATGATCAATTTGTTTACCTTTATTCAAAGCCGATTGCCATGACATAATACCCAATATATCCAATGCCTTATGAAATGTAATAAAGGCTAATTCCATGCCAAATTCAATATACCATATGCCCAAGCCATTATCAATTGTTTAAGGAAACCCGATAGGGTTTTCTTAAAACTGAAAAACCAACTGCATTTTATAATTCCAAGAACCAAAATAACTGAAAGCATTACCTAAACAAGGTTGAATAGAGAAAGATACAATTTTGATGTAGTTCAAAAACATTATCAAAGCCATGATGTTAGAAATCTGAACATGCCAATACCACATAAACTTGTAGATCATTGTAGCACAAAATGTCAAACCATAATTATACCACCTGAACATGGAAACATTATCCTGTAGACAAGATTCCTTAGGATCTGCACACGGAGTCAAGAGATTAGTGCCATCAAAAATAACATCATAATGTCGAAGAAGTATGCCAAGACAGAATAGAAACAGTGCAAACGAATAAACAACCACAAATATGCCAATCTGAAACACAATATTATCATCAAGGACAAATAGCAAAAGAGAAGCTCAACACTTTAGTCATTACTTTATTCATATATTTAGTCATATATTTAGTCATATATTTATTCATGTATTTAGTCATTAATTTATTCATTACTTTAGTCATATATTTAGTCATTACAAATCAAATCTAACTTAATTAATCCTCACAAATTTATGCATATAAACTTCAAGTATCATAGATATTCAAATGTTAAAGAAGCGCCATGAAATGAAGACTAAAATGCTTGAAAAAATATGATTGATTAGACACAAACACAAATAGATTACAAATCAAGAGGAGCCACAACACAATATTTATGAGTGGAGAAAAAACCACTTAAAAAATTTACTTCATTAAGCCTCATTGGCAAATTAAAATCTCATTGGTTACATTCAATGTCTCAGTGACACTATACAACTTACAGACACTATATAAACATAATACTCCTATTTTCATATACTTATAATGTTTTCCCCTTCCTTAATTGCGGTCCTTTTAGAAGGGCGACTACCTCCTATAGGGGCTTGACCCATTTAATCCCCTTGCAAATCCACAACTTTCCCGCCACTATTGGTTTTGACTCCTCCAAACTCTTCCTCATTGGTATTCACCTTTCACTTCTCCAATTTGGAGCTACAGCCTGAAAAATAAGGTTTTGAAATTTGTACCTCAAAAACTCGAAAAAGTCAAATAATACAGAGGATAAAATTCAAACATTTTGTTTTCCTTTTCCAACTATGGCACCCTAAAATTAGGCACTAGATATAGTGAATGTATCAGAATTAGATATAACTATTATACTTCTGAAGTTTCAGATTTCCTCTTCATTAAATAGACAACAAAAAGGAAAAATTACAAATATAATACCTACTAACATAGTTGCAAATGAAACATAATATTGTAACTTTAGAGTGTGTCTTCATGGAGACATTCTATCAATTGGTAAGCAAAACGCTACTCATTGTGGGTACTTTTTATGCAAACATATTTCACATAATAAAGGTAAACAAAACATAAAACTGATAAATTTCATTCATAGTACAAATATAAGAAAATTGTATACCTAAGCATCTTTTTTCATTGTCTACCTCATCTAGTATGATGATTTTAAAGGGTGGAGAAAGATAACTACTAGAAGTAGCCAAATAAAGGAATAAGCAAAATCGATGAAGCTGAAATTTGAAATACTTTATCAAAAAATTTCAAGCTCTAACAAAATCTAATGGCTTTAGTTATATTATTTGTGCTGCATATATCACCCGATTCAGAGCAGCCCTACACTCCCATTTGACGAGATCACCTCTCCAATTTGACGAGTTGCAACCTGAAAATAAGATTTCGATGAGGTTTTTAGAGTATTGCATAGCCAATTAGAGCAGATATGAGGAATGCCCATAATACCTACACAATAAAAATGCATAGAACCACATAAATTGCAAGAAAACAGATAAAAAGTTGAGTCTTTTGAACATTTTTATAAGAAACAAAATTCTTTATCAGGAAAACTTTATTTACATTAGCATAATTCTTGAAAGACCAAATATACTATGCTTAGAAAAACTCCATGTTTGGTTTTACGTAAATCACAATTTGCAAGATCTATGATAAAAAAACAAGAAACTTTCAAGAGAAAACAAAAAAATATTCAGCTGATGCAATTCTCTTGTTCTTTGATGTAAAATAACATGCATTTCTCCAAAAAAATATATATATATATATTCAAAAGCAAAAAATAAGAGCACATGCATGGAAGTAGGAGAAAAGAAAATTTAAAGCAAAGAAATAGTTGAAAGCTTTTATTTTCCATCTACTCACAAATAATGTACGTATTTACCATGTATATAAAGAGCGCAACCCATAAGGACAAATGCTTAAGTGACAATTTGGAAAATACTTATTGTATTGAACATATGTCATCGTTCAAGCCTTTTTATTCGTGACTGAAGCTCCTCAATGATGCACTCCATGGATAGCCTTGGGCTCGTTGGAGGTTCTGATCTAAAACTTCCCCCTATTAGTTATCAAATTACATACTATTAATATTTGCAAAAAATAAAGTCACACACATAAGGCTCAAGTAAATGAAACCACATATTTCATTTTATCAGTGGAAAAATGCAATGTATTGCCCATGAGCTTCTATTTACAAGACTTGTGATCTATATGAACTATTGAACCATCAAAAATAAACGTAATATCCAGAAAAGGGTCCTATGAATTATAACTTTAATACACACAACAAAACTTGTGCCATATATCACATAGCAACAAAGAGTGCTTGCTAAACACTAAACATAACCAAGGGAATAAATAGCATAATCTATGCAGATATCAGCTCCTTTGTCCATGCTTTCTCATGCAATCTTCAAAATAAAAAAATCAACAACTCAAATACATCAACCTACAGGTTTTTCAATATATTAACCAAAAATAAATTAGAATAACACACATCACATTGACTCTAGATGGCAAGGGAGAATAAATTGCACTCACTTTCACATTGGACATCCATGATAATAGAATTAATGAAATCCAACCATGAAAAGATACTCTCAAAACTCATGAAATCAGAGCTTTGAAATTTCTTGCATCTGAGCCAAGGCTTGGATCCCTTTCAACTTCACTTTCAGACAAGAAACTACTTTGAAAGAGTAAAAATGGAGGATTCAAACTTCTAGTGGGCATCTCAAAAAGTTCCCTACAGAGAAAAGTAACAAAATGAGGAAGATCGTTGAGTTTTCCAAGCTCTATTTCTTTTTGTGAGTAGCAAAATATTTGTAGTTGCAACCATGAAAAGGTTGCATAAACCTTCATGCTATCTGACTTGGTGGATAAAGACTAAGAAAAAGATGAAAGATCTTGAAAGAGAATTATATTAAGAAAATGCATCACATATTACATTATGATCTTGTATGTTGATGTAACTGGCAAAAGCATTTAAGTTTTAAGGCATTCCTCAAAGAGAAAAAGATTAAAACAAACAAAATTGAAATAAAATAGATTTAAGGCACTACCAGGAAAAGGAAAGAGTGGATCTCGTTGAGCCTTGCTTTGATAATCTCCAATTTGAGCATGTTGTCGCCTGAACTCCTATACAACTAGAATAGACATTTAAAATTTAGGGAATTATTCAAATTTCAATAAAACAACAATAAAATGGTGTATATCATAAGCTAATCTGTTGATTTACACAACCTTTTGTCATTGTAACATGCATAAACAATTCTAACTTCTACAGCTATTTACATTACTGATACAATGTTTCCTAGTTATCTCTTACAATTTTAAAAAAGATGAATTCATGCAAGACAACAAACAAATAGACAATATTCAATTAGTGATATACAACTGCCTTATTCCTAAATAGCTGATCAATAGCTTGATTATTGATTGTAAATTTGTAATTGATACGGTTGAAAGTGTCCTTTTCTATGTGTGAATTGGAGCCTTGGATGAGGATATGAACATCCATCAAAAGCATATTTGGAAGTAGATTTTTATCAGATATTGTAGTTGCAAGTTCCACTAATTATAATAAAGAT
This sequence comes from Sequoiadendron giganteum, assembly GCA_007115665.2. Lineage (NCBI taxonomy): Eukaryota > Viridiplantae > Streptophyta > Pinopsida > Cupressales > Cupressaceae > Sequoiadendron > Sequoiadendron giganteum. The sequence goes on along the minus strand of CM021106.1, from coordinate 24,162,246 downwards.
AAATAGTTTTACCTTTCTGCATCAACTAATGCAATTCTGATAACTTTTAGAGGATCGACAATGTTAGCCTTTATCATATCAACATACTCACTTGCAAGTTGCAACACAACATTAAACTTATTAATTAGACTCAACATCTAAGAAAGAAAAAGAAACTTCAAACATTATCAATTTAGTAAAAAAATCATCAATTTCAAAAATCAAAGTATTCAATCCTTCACTCTCTACATCCTCTGCTACAATCAAAAGAGGCCTTTGTTTTTGTGATAAATGCAACAAGAAATTATATTATTTGTCAAAACTTATCACTATGTACTTATGAACTCAAGATCATTCAAATTGTCAAACTAATCGATATGACTACCTGATTTCTTTCTATCACATACACTTTGGATATACAAGATCATTGAGAATCCCAATTATTGAACTATGAAATTCAACAACAAAACAAAATTATATCTTAAGTATAATGTAAATCAAATCAACATTACATGTCTCAGCTTATCAATTGATCTCAAATTGTATATACACCTTTGTCATATAGCTTAAGGACATCTACAATAGATATGCACAAAATTAATTTGATGGAAAGGCTTTAAAAACTTTCAAGTGAATACAATTTGTAGGTGTAAAGCCAAATTCCACAACCTTTGCCAACATCTTCCCTGCCTGTGCCAAAATGGGAGTTTTGAAACAAGATATGAATATCCATCAATGCATAGACAATACACGGTAGTATCCCTATAATAAATGTGGTCTATGGATTGCAATATTGAAAGATATGCACAAAATGGATTTGTTAAAAAGGCTTTAGAAACTTTCAAGCAAATGCAATTGGCAGGTGGAAAGCCAGATTCCACAACCTTTGCCAGCATACTCCCTGCCTGTAATAAAATGGGAGCTTTGGACAGGGTATGTAAATCCATCAAATCATAATAGAAGGTGGATTTATGTCAAATATTATGGTTGGAAATGCTCTGGTAGATATGCATGCAAAATGTGGAAGCACAAGCAAGGCACGTGAACTGTTTGACATAATACCTCAAAGAGATGTCATCTCATGGAATGTAGTTATTGTGGGTTTTGTATAAAATTGTTTGTTGAAAAGGCTTTTGAAACTTTCAAATGAATGCAATGGGCAGGTATAAAGCTAATTTTTTCACCAGAGTCCTCCCTGCCTATGCCAAACTGGGAGCTTTGGAACGGGCTATGAACGTGCACCAAAGAATAATGGTAGGGGAATTTTTATCAGATGTTATACTTGGATATGCTCTGGTAGACATATATGCAAGATTTGGAATCGTAAACAAAACACCTGAGTTGTTTGACAGAATGCCTCAAAGAGATGTCATCTCATAGAATGAAATGATTGATTGCAGAATGTCCACAAAATGGAATTTGAAAGGAACCTCTCAAAATATTTGAATTAATGAAGCACTCTAGAACACATCCTAACATTGTAAGATTTTCTTGGGTCTAGGTGCATGCAGTCATGCAGGTTTATTGGATGAGGGCTACACATACTTCACACATCAGTAACCCTTATTGCATTACAATTTACATATATAGTTGATCATTAGGTGTGCATGGTTGACCTTCATGCCCGTGTTGGCTATATTGAGGACACCCTAAACATTATTACTAAGATGCTAGTTAAATTTGTGGTACATGTGGATCATATATGAATATAGACTAAGTATTTCCAACAACATTGCTTTTTTAGTTGGATCCTAAAAATGCTGCAACTTATGTTCTTCTCTAAAACATATGTATGAGGTTCAAATAGTAAAGAGATTGATGAAAGATATATGAATTAAAAAGATACCTGGATGTAGTTGGATTGAAGGCTGTAAACTGGTACATGTTTTTTGTGTAGGAGATAAATCACATCCACAAACATGGCAAAGCTATGCAAAGTAGGAGAAATTGGCTTGGCAAATGAAGGCGGCAGGGTATAAAAAATCATTTATCTACCACCATAGTGAAAAGTTAGAAATTGCATTTGGTTTGTTAAACATGGCCCTTGGTACAACTATTAGAGTTGTTAAGAACCTTCAAGTATGTTTTGATTGGCACACTGCATCTAAATTCATCTCCTAGATTATTGCAAGAGAATTTAAAACTAAAACTATATGGTTATAGAAACAAGGATGTCATTTTCAACTATTAAACTATATGTTATACAGACAAGGATGAAATTATAAATTGGAATATATAACTTTATGGTGTATATCAGAACTAAAACTATATGGTTATAAAAACAAGGATGTCATCCACATACATACCCAGGTCAACATCATTAAAAAAATCTCTGATGAGTCTAATAGGAGTCACATCTAGCATTGATAATAATTGCCCAGAAATTGCAGGAATCCATCCTGATTCCATATCTCTCTTAAGATTGTTTCATGCATTAGTTGTTTTATTACTTAGATATGAAAGCACTGGCATTGGATGCAACTAAACACTTTTTGTTATAGAGGGATGAATATATGGAGGATGAAAACAGAACTTCGGATAAGGATGTTTCTTCCATGATGATACTTCATCACATTTTTCAACAAGCTCATTGAACATCTTTTGAGTCTCAAGGGAAATGTGCTACTTAGAAGGATCCAAAACACAAAGAGAAAATACTTGAACAAGGAGTTGAACATGCTCATGAATCAAACAATGCAACTGACCAATTTGATGGGTTGTGAACCCAATTAGCAGATTTATGTTCTCAATATGTGCCTCATCATACCCAGATTGGCCAATCATAACATTTTTTCTATCTAGAGATTGAGATTGTGTCTGTAAACTTTTTGTCAATGGAAGCAAAGGACGAATTGGGGTTTTTGCAAGTCCATTTCATGACCCATATTACCATATGATCACATCCATCAATAATACCAAAACTCCATGGTCACCACTCCCATTCCTAAGAAATTTAACACTATTGGCCTAACATTACTACATCGGGGGAACTCCCCTCATAGCTCCACTGATAGACCAATGAAAGCAACTCACAACACAAATATCAACGTAACAACACTCCATCGGGTAGACTTCCAAAGGACTCTCCCCAATGTATCGACAAGGTCAACAAAGGTGAACACATCGATGTAACATAAGTGTATCGGTGGAACAAATGCTATCATTTCCTTGATGGCCCGAATAAAGCATATCGACAACATCTTATTTCTCTGTTTGGAAAATTCAAATCATTGGGTATGGTCAGCGACTGTTGTCAATAGTGACTGCATTATTTTACTTTTTTCTATTTTTGGTTTGGGGAGTACTGTCAGACTTGGTAACAATCTATTGGAGTTGAGAAAACACAACACCACAAGAGCCCAATGACCTCTGCAAGCAAAGAATACCTGTTACAAGGAGAAGCAAAGAGAAACAACCAATAAAATGTTCAAGAATGTGGAGCAATGTATTCACCCAAAATGTAAAATGAATTAATGATACAAAAGATAGTTTTCAACCACATATAGGTGAAAACCCTAAAAATAAAAACCCTAGGCTTGCACAATAATAATTAATAAAGTAATTAATTATTATGCACCTAATGTTAGCTTAAGTGAAAAGAGGTAAAAGGGAAATTTAAGTAACTAAACAAATATTGTTTAATTAATAAAGTAAATACCCAATTACTCTAATAGCCCCCCCTAAGCTAGAATTAGGGAGAAGCTAAAACCTAGAAGAAGCTACTGAAAGCAAAAGAAATGGGTCCCGGCAACAAGGCCAGATCAGGTACCCATGTACAAAATCAATGCAAACTAAATGAAATGGGGTAAAGGAAAAAACCCAGTGGGAACAAAACTCCTCCCCAAAATAGAATGCAAGAAAGGAATGCGATGCACTAATGAAAGAAGGATATGAGGTGGATAACATGATACCCCCCATAGACAACTTCTATCATATAAGTACATGTACAATGATCTCCATAGGAGAGATAGAAAGAGAGAAGAAGGCCCCCCCACAATGAAGAAACTCTTGTCACAATGGTAGATGCCTGATGTAGAATCCAAAAGGAGATCCTGAAGCGGCAAATGATATTCCTCCCCTTGGGAAGAAATGGATCCAAAGGACAATGTCAAAGAAACCCTGTGAAGAATGATGAACCAATCTGTCTCAAGATGTGTGCCATGATAGGATGCTGAAGAATCTCACTATCTGAACTGAAACAAATAATGCCAAATCCAAACTGATGTGGAGAATACTGAAATGCAACCTCTGAATGCACAGATAATGGTGGGCGAATAGTGATAACCTGACTGTCAAGGTAGAGGAGATGAATGTCCTCAAAATAATCCTCCAAATCTGCAATATAGGACTCAACAAACAAGAAAGATATGTCTACAACATAAGAGTCCAAAGTAGCTATGTCTGGAAGATGTATGATTCCCTACTACACTGGATCAAGAACAACAAGAGATGCTGATGAAGTCTCAGTTTGAAGAGTAGGAACTGTGAGACAAACCTCTGATCCATCGGAACATGTAAGGGTGTCTAAATACTTAAGCTCCTCTAAAGTATCATGATCAAAGGGTGTATTCTCTCTCCAAGCAATGGGTAAGACACAATCTGAAGCAGGATCCTCTGGGAATGGAGAGAGAATTGGGTCTCCATAGATCTCCCAAAGACGTGTCCAAAGTGGGTGAGGACAATCAATGTCCGATATAACCAACACAGTGTCATGATCAACACTAGACAATATAAGTCCTACTATGTGATTTCTAATAATATCCCATGCTAATCTACCCTCTAAAGTTGCTGGTTCAAGTATGAGATCATACAAATAAGGCAAAATATTAAGCCACCTACAATGTGTAAGTATACCCTTTTCCCATGACTCATAATTACCCCGTTCCAGAAGAACAACTGAAGGGTGAGTAGAAAAACCCATGATAACTTTTCAAATGAAAAAATTCAGAGACTAATGATCTCAGCAATGATGAAGCATATCAACATAACCCATCCAACGCAAAAAAAACCCATGTAGGAGCTAGAATAACCAAGTAATTGAGCAAAGTGTAAAAACACACAAAGCTGAATAAAAAATACCTGGTAAATATTCTGATAAAATAGACTAAATATCTGGAAAGATCACTGTAATACCTTTCCAATGCCTATTCATTTGTGCAAAACAGAGTTCAGACGCAAAAGATACGCCCCTTGGAGTGAAAAACCCAAGTTATGACTTTGACTGGAAAAAAGATAGAAAAATAGAAAAATCAGGAAAAATTACTAGCACCACTAGAACAGCACCGAAACTAGCTTTCCGACAATATCTCGTTTTTGAAAATCCGAGAAAAAATGCCCATTTTACGCCCAATTTAGCGCAAGCTGCTCAAAAAGGGCAAAAAAAAGTTGCACAACCCTCAGGGGCTAAAGTCTTCAGCCCCTGGTCACGTGGACGACCAGGGGGATGGCAGTTGGGTGCTGGGTGCACGGCCCCTGGTTCCTCATAAGACTTTGCAGCGGGGTTGAAGCCCGCGGGGGTTGGAGGGGCCGACAGGGGTCGGCGAGCCCAAGGAGTCGGTGAGCTCGGCGAGCTTGGAGCGGACAGTGTCAGTGAAGCCGATGAGCTTGGCGAGCGCGGCGGGGAGCAGGCGGAGCCCGACAGACAGAGTGGCGTGGGCGCGGTAGACGCAGCCAGGTGGAGTGAGGGGCGGCAGATAGAGCGGCACAGGTGCGGGCGGCACAAGGGTGGCTAGTGGCCGCTTGGTGGCTGCCGGGCGGCCGAGCGGTGGTGCAAGAATTTGCACGGGCTACGCATAAAATAATAAAAAAACCTTAAGTTTTTTTTGATTTTTAAAATTTTTTTGCGATTTTTTTGCTGCGGGGGCCGTACGACCAAACCCTAAATTTTTTTTTGCATCTCTAGTTGACTGTAACCAAAATCGACGATTTGACAGTCGATTTAGGGGTTTTTGGGCGCTACGAATCCAATGGCACTGTCCGTTTGGGCCCAAAGTGAACCTAAAATTTGGAGTATGCTGAATCCACAAGAAGAAACCTTAGAACCCTAGATCTGCTTCTAATGCAAAAATCTCAAAACAAGAACAAGCAGCTGCAGATCTGAAGCTCTGATACCATATTGGAGTTGAGAAAATACAACACCACAGGAGCCCAGTGACCTCTGCAAGCAAAGAATACCTATTACAAGGAGAAGCAAAGAGAAGCAACCAAGAAAATGCTCAAGAATGTGGAGCAATGTATTCACCCAAAATGTAAAATGAATAATGATACAAAAGATAGTTTTCAACCACATATAGGTGAAAACCCTAAAAAGGAAAACCCTAGGCTTGCACAATAATAATTAATAAAGTAATTAATTATTATGCACCTAATGTTAGCTTAAGTGAAAAGAGGTAAAAGGGAACTTTAAGTAACTAAACAAATATTGTTTAATTAATAAAGTAAATACCCAATTACTCTAACACAATCCCCATTATTTTTGAATCATTTTAAATGTGGTGTGGAATTGTTATTTGAAGTGGGGGTGCTGAAATATTTTGGGGTAGTGGTAAACGAAACGACCAGGGACCTTTAAGAGGAGTATTACGAAGTGGGAATTTGGTCGTGGAAGGTGCTTAAGTTATGTTTTCTGATTTTGTGAAGGGTAGAGGTGGATTGTTTTAGTGTTCATTTTGTTGAATCATAGAAGGTTAGTTGGTTGAATCATGAAGACTCTAATATCAAACATTTGAATCTACATGTTTTAGTTTTGTTTGTTGAGAGGTTGTTAAGCCAATTGTTTTGTAATTGTTTTTCAAAATATAAAGAGTGTTCATTTGATGTTATAATACACCAAAATCAAAGAGTTAGTATATGGCTTCCAAAATTGGCTACCCATTTCATGTAGCCAACTCAGGACTACATCTGATTAAGTCAACCCAATAGCCAGACTCTAGTAGAGCAAAGATCTTAAACCAATTATCCAATGAACCATTAGGTTATAAACCTAGGTTCCTATTGATCCATCAAGTTATTCACACATGGAAATAATCAAGAGCTCTTTAAGCTTATAATATGTACTTTCGGAGCAACTCATACAAGCTGCATGATTCTAGTTTCACTTATTCTCAAAATAATATGACAATCTTGGCAACTAGTTTGTGGTCTGATAACACACACTCTTCAAACATTGTAAGACCCAACAACTTAGCATTCAAAGGCTCTTTCAACTTATGTGATGTTCTTGAGAAGAAAGCCTAAACAAACTAATTAAGTTATAAAACTAGTAAATAACAAATTGACTGAACTCTTCTATAAAGAACAAAAAGATTGGCAACAAGTATTTGGATGAGAGCATCTGAAACATGACAGCTTGCATTGTGCATAGGATTTTTTTCAACTTTTACCTCAACAAGGTATTAATTGGGATAGAATGTGAACCTATTGGTTTCTTCTTTTGAGTGGATCAATGGAATAAACCACAAAAAATAAGTAAAGGATTGTTGGTTTTACGATTTACCTCATCTCAACAATGAGAACCCTTAAGCACTCTTCAACCATAGCACAAGTCTCAAATCCAAGGTCAAATTATCAATTTCTTCTTTTCCTCCAAGAGCTCTTCAACCCCCAATGTTAGAGAGTTTCTAGGAAAAATAGCCTACTTCCTAAGATCGTCCAACTCAACCCGCTTAGCAATAAGTACTCCTCGACAAGTATTCTTGGATCTTGCATTGGCACTCCCACAATATATGGTAGTTTCATGAGCTCTTCCAATGTATGACAAGGTATATAACTTGATGGTTTTTTATTCCAATGTTACTTGCAAGGATAAACCAAAATATTAGGAAAAAAACTCCAAATTGAGAAAAAATGTTTTCTCATTTATCAATACCACAGTTTTTGTAGAGAGTCAAATTTGACTCTTTTTCTCACTCTCTCTAACCGTAAGTGGAACCTAAGCAAAAAATTCAGTATGATGGAAGTTCCCCATGCATGGGGATGCTTGACAAAATTCTCTCTTTTTTTTCTCATATTTCCATATTTGTTGTTGCTCAAGTGCATTTCACTGCATTCTTGACCCTCTCACATTTCATTAAATTATTAGTGCCTCTATGAATATGGAGGGTCTATATACATTTAGGATATTTTCTAGAAAGGAATCTAATAATTTTTTCGATAGATCTACATTTTACTCAATTGAACAGTCTCCTAAAGGGAAAATGTTCGGAAATCCTAGGAGGAAAAAGATACTTGCTCATGAACCTCTCCTAACAACAAACAAAATTTTCACTTTTTCCTAAATATGATCTAATCTGGCCAAAAATTTGATCATCGTGTACACTTTGAACATTGCCACTTACCCAGATGAAGAATTGATAGATCTCCATTGAAGCTTACCTTGTATCTATAACATAAAGAATTACACAAAAACAACAACATACTAGATGGACTTCTAATCTTGTTATGACAGTTTACAATAATTTTTTAGGAGTAACTAAAAATAACTTTGTTGAATCATGGAACTTGATGAAAAGGGAGTTCATAGCTCTCTCCAGTCATTTCCAATTTTGGCAAATAGAACATGACCCCTACACATGGTCAACAAGCACTATCATAGTATTGAGGACCTGTCTTAGATACATCTTACCCATCATCAGTATGTTTTAGTTCATAATATGAACAACATAATAGTGCAATTTGCATTGCACTTTTAAGTAAATTATGTCTAACAAATGAAAAGGGTAAACCAAATATCTAACTGATCAATTGGCTATGTATAGTTCATCACAATTAAGATACCAGTACAATAAATTCTACAGGTCCACAGATCCATAGAAGTAAAGCTATAAAATTTCTCACTAATACATGAAATGAAGATAAAATGTACAAAATTGTGTGGTTGGGCCAAAATTAGAAAGGAAAGTCACATTGAAACCCCCATGTCCAAGGTCCCAATATTTCTTTGCCACATCTCCATTAGACAAACATTAATTTTTTCCTTCAACCATAGTTCCATACATAAGGATTATAGAGCTCACTTATTCATGTTGTGAGCCCACCCCCTGGCAATAATGCAAGCACCTGCATCCCTCTCAAATGATATACAAACTATGTGGGCACACATCTGCTTCTAATAAAACTTCAACCCCTGCTATAGAAGAAGAACTAAGTGATTTTAGGCCCAACCTTGGCTCTACTAAGGCCTCTAATTTATTGAATCTCTCCTCATAACCTTGATTTACTTGTTCTTGTGTTGACCCAGTATCTAACAAGTAATTGACCATTTAGACAATGCCACAAAAGGGATTCATGGGAATCAAAACCTCTAGATGAGTTTTGCACCAAAACTGGAAAACAGAGATTCCATCATCATTAAAAACTTAAAAATATAGGTCATCCTTATAGCCAAACCATCCACAGGGAATGTGCTCCAAGAGTGATTTCATGATTCAAGCTAGAGCTTTGACTCAACAAAACAAATGCAACAACTCTATTCCAATTTGAACAATCTGTTAGCATCTTGTGGTAATTAATAAACTTTGTCAAAGCCTTCATGCCCCACCATCACTTCAAAATTTAAAAAAGCAAAGAGATAAAAAGGATCCTATACAAAACTAGTTATGTGATGACAACATTTATTCCACTTTGAATAGTGAATAGTAATAAAAATTAGTCACTTATGCAAGTAAGTTAGTCTTCTAATGTGATGATGAAAAGTAGATTTTAAAACATGAAGTAGCATGTGCATAGCCTTGTACATAACAAAGATGTTAAATAGGTAACTCTACATGAGAGACTTTTAGTAGGGCACAAGGAATGTTTGGAGACTGAATAGGTCTACAACAATATAAAACTTCTTTAGAAAAATGCTTCAAGGTTTAAGCAACATGTTTCTAGTGTTTCAATTTTTAAAGTAAGACAAAATATTTAATTGAAGAAACTTGTTTGGTGAATTAATTGATCATGACACATGCCTCTCAACTAGCTTGTCACATGTTTTAAAACACTAGTAAGTAAAAAAAAAAGAGACTTTTATCAGGGCACAAGGAATATTTGGAGACTGAGTAGGTCTACAACAATATAAAATTTCCTTGAAAAAATACTTCAAGGGGCTAGAAAATTGATTTTTATGAGCTAATTCATTTATTTCAATTAATTTTCATTCAAGTAATTCATCATTTATTTCACATTGCATGCAAATGGGGTCTTTCCTCAAGAAATTTCTTCTTGAATGAAGGCAATAAGCCAGACAATGAACCCTTGTTTCCATTTGGAGTCAACAAAAAGTAAGAAGTGTCGAAACCTAGTTTTGGGTTTCTACATGGTGGAATAGATAATGGAGATTAATAAAGTTGTATCTTTCCACATCTAGACTTCACTTCATCGAAGATGAGATGAAGAGTAAAATATTAGCTTTCCAAAGTCATTTGTGTTTTCAAGTGAATTAAACAACTAATGCTACATTCTGAATCCAAAGTAGCAAACCAACCACAAAGATATTATCTAAAAAATAGAATATATAGTAGAAGAGGATGCATAGATATGATGAAGATATTTTAGATACTACATTCAGAGCTAAGCATAATTTTACTTACAGCTCAAATGGTACCATTACGATTTCGGACCTCCCTCCATCGCACTACATTATCTTCCAATCTAATGTGTTTCTTAGCCCCAAATTCATCTGTAATGAAGACTTCCTCTTCAACAAATGTCTTGGCATCAAATGGCTTTGGTTCAATTCCCATTATTTTTGAGACTCGCACAATATTCATCTGAAAGGTTGCAGAAAAAAATGTGTGTAGTCAAGCATAATAAAAAGTGAAAATTACTAAAGATGATCTAAAAGAAAAAAATGCAAGCACCAAATAAGATCCCTCATTAAATATGGTAAATAATAAAAAAGACAAAAAAGCAATCAACTCCCAGGTAAATTTACCTCAGCAATTAATATGGTGAATTGCAAAAAAAATCTAGACACAGCTAAAAAATGCAGCTACACATAATAGTCTAAAAGCACATCCAATCAGCAATATTCTTCATTTTAGAAAAGACAGCTTAAAAAGCAGAGTGAAAAGTTATATCAATATTTTCATTCACACTGGTCTCAAAATCCTGATAAATGAAAGCTACATCTATTGTACGTTTGCAACTATTCCCTCATAATAGGTAAATTGGCCTCCAATCACACAAAAGATCTATTGAAAAAAATATAGTTATACCTAGTGCAATGGACTGAAGAAAAAACATGAACCTTGGCTAATAATCTTAGATTCTTATTTTTTCAATGGCATACTAAAATTCCCTAATGTTTCAACCATAGCCAGTGATGCAAAAATTGATACAGGAAACAATAGGACATGGTATATCAACCAATCAAATGGACACTGCATTGTTTTAGTGTACTTCTTCATACATGATCAGTACACAATTCTGCAATGATCCCAAAATCTGATTATTATCACCTTCAAACAATATCACTTCCTCAAAATATAAGTTTGTACAAACCACTGAGCTTTGTGTTTGTATTCTCTACCAAACTGTGTGCAGCAACATTAGTCATTTTATTTAAACATTGGACCTCTTACAAAAGATCAAAAAAGGCCTTGACTCTTGAACCATTTAGCCTTCACAATAAAGGCTCATTGACAACCAGTTGATGACATCCTCAAATTAAATTTTATATGCAATGTTTTCTACTAAAATGCATGCCAAAAAATAGGGGGAAAAAAGTTTAGGCTACATAGTTAAAGTCTCTTTTATAGTTTGAATTTTTTTCCTTTCTTTTGTATAAGATAACACAATATTTCAGTTCAAATCCAATGAAAAATTAGAACCAAGATACTTTTTACAAAACCACAACTTTTCCAATAAGGGTTAAGAATAATTTCATAAGATATACAATCTTTTCAGTAGGATCCACAAGCATTGAAATGGATTTAATATGCACGACCTATAAGAGAAAATGGAAAATCTACACAATATGACTAAAAGCATAGTTGATCTAAAAAGTTACAACCCAAGCTACAAAAGACCATCAAGAAATTTCAAAAAACAGAAACAAGAAAAACCAACAGAAATTTCATGTTGATCCACCTCTTCCTATTTGATCGAGTCTTCTTGTTGTGGAATATTTGACAAAGATTAAAACTAGCACTTGCACCCATAGGAGGTTCAAGGGGTATGTCGATAGGAAAGTAAAGGAAAAAATTAAATGTATTCTAACATTATACAATTGGTTATATAACAATATAAATATATACACATTTTGACTACAAATATGAATTTTGATTTATATAAATAAACATTGTATCATATTATTAGTTACATAATTTTGTTGAATTTTAATATTTTTGAAAAAAAAAAATCTTATGAAGAATCCAAGTAGCCACATGTTAATATATCAATAACATGATAGAATTGATTGTGGTATTTATTCAAGTCTAGGTACATTTGACTTTCCAAAAATGTCAGTTTTAATTTTTAAATGTATTTTCAATTGCACTGCATTTCGAAGAGAGATTTTTAGAAGAACTATTTTAGGTGTGATTCTTTGTATAGGGTCCATTGTGTACCTACATCCCTTCTTTAGAAACATAGTTTTTTATTGAGGTAAAAGCAGGTTTTGAAGGGGCCCCGTAACCCTTTAACAATAGATAGAGATAGGATAAAGCATTAAAAGTTCAATCAAAGATGAAAAGCTTCCAGCAAAGAAAAACCAGAGACCAGCATAGAGACAACACAGAACAAAAAACCAACAAAACACTTGCAGGAAACCAACCACTAGGCCAGATTTCTCAAGATTTCAGCGACCTCCTTTTCCAGGTTGTCCATGTTAATAGCAGCTTGCTTCATGTTCTGTATGTCCATGGGGGGCTTGTCCAACTTCCTTTTTAGATTGGATCTAGTGCGTTTTCTTGGCCCAACCCCTTCAGCTTGGCCTGGATCTTTAACCTCCTCCACATCCACCACAAATTTTACCTGACGAGCCCTTTCCAGATTTTCAACCATCATGTTCATGGTATTGGCAGTGGACTTAAGAATTTTGTGGCTAATTTCCAAAACTTTCTAAATAGATTCTCTGACATTTTTTAGCCTCCCCTCAATATCATAAAGTTTACCTTCATTATTGTTCTTGAAATGCTCCAAATCCTCCACAATTTTCTTCAAGCACTCAACCATATATTTATTTTCATCTTTCGTCCACAGGTCCTTAGCTCTTTTGTTTTCCTTGCTCATGTTATTAGCCCCCTCCTCCTTTTCCAACCTATTGTTATAACCCCTTTGATTAAGCTTTATCTCCTTTATCTCGAAGAAGGCCCACCTGATCAAATGAAAAAAATCAACAGAACCATTGCGAGCAATAGCAAGGATGTCACCAGGATACTCACGCTCAACTTTGAAGTAGTAGTCATCTTCCTTAAGATCATTGGGGTATCGTGGCCTATCCTCCCTGTCCATAGCTAGATAGCTGGACGTCTCAAAAGAATTGGTGTGTTGGGGTTCCTCTTGGTCAATGTGGTAGGAAGGGTCCTCCAATTTTCTTTTACCTTTCCCCTAATGAGAAACACTGGGAGTACCTTTCGGTTTCAAATTGGAAATATCAGACCTATGATAAATAATTTTGGCCCTGCCAAAAGACGTCATTGTACTGGCTTTAGGGAGGGCACAAGACTTAGACTTTCTTTTGAAATTTCCCTTCTTCTTAGCTTCCACAGGGTGCTCTTCCTCCCCCTCCATTTCAGTATCCCACTCATCTTTGTCCATATAACTTGTTGAAATATGTTAGCTTCGATCAGATATAGAAATGATGATCAATTTGATAATATGTGTGTGTATATATATGTCAGTATGTACTGACATATGTATACACACATATATATTAATTATATATATGTTTATGTCATCATTTATATATATCTAAATCTACTATATCCCAAGTATATTATCGATTTGCATTTAGAGGTTATTACTTGCAGATTATTGGCTTTACATGTTTCATATGGAATCCCGATCAAGCATCATTATCGGTGATCATTTCTCGATTGGATATTATTTATTTGTGCAAAATCAATACAGATTGAACTTAGTAAGCATTTATGTTTATTAAGTAACTAACACTAATTAGTGATTGAGTGTTTAGTTAGATGAAAAGGCACAATTCATGAGACATCTCATGAATGGACATGCCTCCACTTTGTGAAGACATGTCTGCTCATGGGACATGTCTCTCCATTTATATTTAATACAGATCTGATCCACAATTGGAGACATCGAAATAAAAAAATGTTCTTCTCTTGAGGATCGAATACCATTAAAGAAAATTCAGACTTGTGAATTCATGATCAATATTTCCAATATTGATCTTGCATCAACCTCATAGTTATTAAGTTCAATATTTTCATTATAATCTAAAAGAATTTTAATCATACTCAACATGGTATCAGAGCCACATTAAGAAAGATCCGATTAAATTCAAGATATCAGATTACTTTAAAACCATATTCTCTTTTGAAATCACAAACAAATTTCATTCTTCATAATGTCGAGTGTAATCAAATTCGAGGATCGTCTGGAAGGTGCAAAAAACTTTACATCATGGAAATTTAGAATCATGATGATTCTGAAAGAAAATAAGTTAGACTCGTTTGTGAAAGAAAACAAGAAAGAACTAGAGAATGATTTGGAGAAGACTCGATGGATTGAGAACAAAGAGAAAACTATGAAAATTATAGTAGATGTAGTTAGGGACCACATAGTACCTATTTTGTCTAAACATGAGACTGCATTCCTAATGTTTAAATCCCTTGAAAGCACTTTTGAAATAAACAACACCAGTAGGATCCTTGCTCTAAAGAGGCAAGTTAATCATGTACAAATAAACAAGGGAGAATCTATTAATACATATTTCATGAGAATCACTAAACTAAGAGATCAACTATCAACGGTTGGATATCAAATTGATAGCAAGGATTTAATACTAATAACTCTAGGTGGCCTACCAAACTCATGGGATTCATTTGTTCAAGTAATAAGTGCAAGATCAAAACTTTCTAAATTTGATAGGCTAAGAACAGATTGCTTACAAGAAGAAACAAGACTGATGACAAAAGGAAACAATCAGAAACCCATAGATGAGGATATTCATGTGTTAAACACAAATTCTCATAAGAAAGGTAAGAAGAAAAACTTCAAGAGAAAGAAGAATTCTTATGGGAAGGGATCATTCAAGAAAAGGAAAGACATCTCCCAAATATAATGTTTCAGATGTGATTAGTATGGACACTATGCAATCAAGTGCCCTGACAGAAACAAACAACAAGCATCCTTTGCTAAAGTTGGAAAGACAAATACAGAATATGATTATGAGAAATTTGTCTTCTACTCAGCATTATCAAGCCAAGTATCAAACGATTTCAATAACTGGGTAATTGATAGTGGTTCATCAAGGCACATCACAAGATTCAGAGAACACCTAGATACTATGATAGAAGAAACTGATGAAGAAGTAACTATTGGGGATGATTTTGCACATCCAATAAAGGGGGCTGGAACTTGCACCATAAATTTGAAGTCTGGCCTCTCTCTACAACTCACTAGAGTATTGTTTGTACCGGGAATAAAGAGGAATCTAATATCCATTTTTTCTCTTGAAGACAACAGGTATAGGGTTACCTTTATGGATGGAAAAGTTCTGGCATGGCCAAAGAACTCCACTATAAAGAAAGCACAAACTATAGGTATAAGATAAGGATATGTCTACAAACTGTGCGTCGACACTAATCAAGCCCTCATTCATGAGACCTCTGATTCAAATGAAATTTGGCATCAAAGATTAGGACATATTCATTTTCGTGCCCTACCTTCAGTAGAAAAATTAGTAACAGGATTTCCCAAACTAAAACAAATTCATGAAGGAGCATGCAAAGGGTGTGCCCTAGGGAAGAATACAAAGGGAACCTTCCAAAATAGTTTTAGTAAAACCAAAAACATATTAGACCTAGAACACTCTGACTTATGTGGACCCATGTCTGTACCCTCCATGGCAGGATTCTTATATTATGTAATATTTGTAGATGACTTCTCTAGAAAGACCTGGATATATTTTCTTAAATGTAAAGAGTCGATAGAAGTCCTTAAAAGGTTTAAGGAGTTCAAAGCTCTTACAAAAAACTTTTCTTGGAAGAAAATCAAAATACTAAGAACAGATAATGGGAAGGAATACACCTCATAAATTTTTAAGGAATTTTGTGTAAATGTTGGGATTAAGAGGGATTTTACTGTAGCCTACAATCCTCAACAAAATGGTGTTGCTAAGAGGAAAAATAGAATCATTGAAGAAGTTGCTAGAGCAATGTTGTACGACCAAAATATTGAAACTTGATTTTGGGCAGAAGCCTCTAGGATAGTTGTCTACATTGAAAATAGATGTCCCCACTCACATCTAGATAACAAAACTCCTGAAGAAGCATTTACTGGTGTAAAACCTGACATAAGTCACTTAAGGATCTTTGGTTGCCATGTCTACATTCATGTACCTAAAGAAAAGAGATCTAAATTAGAACCTACTGGAAAGAAAGGGATATTCATGGGTTGTAGTGAAACCTCAAAAGATACAGAATATACATATCCAGACAGAAACAAATTGAACTAAGTAGAGATGTCATCTTTGAGGAAGACATTGCTTTCAAAAGGGAAAAGAGTTCTAATGAGATAGAAATTCAAGATTCTCCTAAAGTCATGGAGGAGGATCCTGCTCCTGAGATTCAGAGGGAGTATCCTGAAGAAATCATAAATGAAAACCAAACTGTTCTAGAAGAGAATCCTAATAACAATAGCAAAAGGAGGTGACCACTTTGGGCTAGAAAGATGATTGAGGAAGCTGAGAATTATACAGCACCCAAAGGAACTTTTAGAGAAAGTAAGATACCCAAAAGATTCTCAAGCTATGTTGCCTCAATGAATGAGATCATTAGTTCAGAACAAACTAGCGTTACGGAAGCTCTCAAGCATCAAGTATGGAAAGATGCTATGACGGAAGAGTATCAATCCATTTTGAAAAATGATGTATGGGATATAGTACCTAGACCAAAAGAGAAATATGTTGTCTCTTCCAAATGGCTCTTCAAAATCAAACATGTTGCTGATGGCAGTATAGAGAAACACAAGGCACATTTTTTCACCAGAGGTTTCTCACAAAAGGAAGGTATTGATTATGAAGATAATTTGCACCTGTTGCCCGGTACACCTCTGTTAGAGCAGTAATAGCTATTGCAGTAGCTAAAGGCTAGAAGATCCATCCAATGGATGTGAAAACTTCCTTCTTGAATGGGACCATTGAAGAAGAAGTCTATTTAGAGAAACCTAAAGGCTTTGTGATACATAATGCAGACTCACATGTATGCAAATTGAAGAAAGCTCTATATGGACTTAAACAGGTCCCCAGAGCCCGATATGAAAGAATCGATAGCTATCTTTTGGGACTAGGATTTTCGAAGAATGATGTAGATCCAAATCTGTATTTTAAGGTAATTAAAGGTGATATGTTAATACTAATTTTATATGTTGATGAATTGCTAATAACAAGAGAAGATCACCTTATTACTCAATGTAAGGACCTAGCCTCAAAATTTGATATGAAAGACTTGGGCATTTTACATTACTTTCTGGGTTAGAAGTCTGGCAAAAATTAGATGGTATCATTTTAAATCAAGGGAAGTATACTATTGATATTCTAAAGAGATTTGGGATGTTGGACTGTAGACCCATGTCTACACCTATGGAAACCAACTTACACAAATTGAAAGAAGCAACAACAAAATCAAAATTTGCAGATCCTACTCTCTATAGATAGATAATTGGATCATTAATGTACTTGGTTAACACCAGACTAGATATTTGCTATGCAATGATTGCTCTAAGCCAGTTTATGTGTAAGCCAGTTTATGTGTTAGCCAAAGGAAATACACCTTGTTGTTGTGAAGCATATATTGAGATGCCTTCAAGGTACTATTGGACATGGTCTTAAATACAAAAATGTCAACCTAGATTTACATGGATACTCTGATTCAGATTGGTCTGGAAGTGTAATCGATTGGAAAAGCACATCAAGATGTTGCTTCAGTTTAGTATCGACTATGATCTCTTGGATCAGCAAGAAACAGTCTTCAGTGGCACAAAGCTCAACATAAGCCGAATATATTGCAGCCTCTATGGGAGCAAGAGAAGCAGTATGGCTCTAGAAATTGCTTGTGGGATTATTTGGTGAGCCCCTGAATCCTACTATTATCCACTGTGACAATCAAAGTTGTATTAAGCTTTCAGTGAATCTAGTATTCCATGATAGATCAAAACATATAGAGATCCCTTACCACTATGTGAGAGACATGGTAGAAAGGAATGCGATCCAGTTGGAGTATATTAGTACAAATGATCAAACAGGAGACATTCTCACCAAGGCTCTCTCCAGAGTTAAAGTTGAACACTTCAGGAAGAAACTTTGTATGGTTGAAATGTAAATTATTATTGAGTTTGAGACTCAAATTGTTTATTTTCTACTAATGTATTTAAAAGATGTTTAATGTGTAAGCTCTTTTGTCATGTGTGTGACTCCATGACTTTATGGGCCCCATCCCCCTATGTACATTATTGAAAGGTGATGATCTTTCTAATAATGAACACTTGTATTTGACATTGTAAGGTGATGACTCTACAATGATTAGTTTCACTATCATGATGGATATCATGTTACTTGATATACGTGGATATGTCATGATAGTATCTCTTGGAAATTTTGATAGATATCATGAGACTTGATCTCAGTTGAAGATCATTATGATCCTTATGGGATAATCATGGTGGATAAATGTATCCTCGGATATGCCATGATTTATTATGGTAGACATCATGAGACTTGATGTCAGTGCACATACCATAATGAAGATGTGTTATGAATAATTTCATTTGACTTGACACTCTTAGAAGCATACCATATCTCCTGATATCACGAGTAAGGTGATATCACTATATACTTGGTTAGTGTTATCTTCCCTAGCTAAGAGGGAGTGTTGAAATATGGTAGCTTCGGCCAGATATAGAAATGATGATCGATTTGATAATATGTGTGTTACTGACATATGTATACACACATATATATTAATTGTATATATATTTATGTCATCATTTATATATATCTAAATCTACTATATCCCAAGTATATTATCGATCTGCATTTAGAGGTTATTACTTGTAGATTATTGGCTTTACATGTTTCATATAGAATCTTGATCGAGCATCATTATCAGTGATCATTTCTAGATTGGATATTATTTATTTGTGCAAAATAAATATAGATCGAACTTAGTAAGCATTTATGTTTATTAAGTAACTAACCTCGATTAGCGGTTGAGTGTTTAGTTAGATGAAAAGGAACAATTCATGAGACATCTCATGAATGGACATGACTCCACTTTGTGGAGACATGTCCGCTCATGGGACGTGTCTCTCCATTTATATTTAATACAAATCTGATCCACAATTGGAGACATCAAAAACAAAAAATGTTCTGCTCTTGAGGATCGAATACCATTAAAGAAAATTTAGACTTGTGAATTCATGATCAATATTTCCAATGTTGATCTGGCATCAACCTCATAGTTATTAAGTTCAATATTCTAATTATAATCTGAAAGAATTTTAATCATACTCAACATAACTATCACCCAACTCCTCCTTATCAAAAATAGAGTGGGGAGAAGGGGTGTGATGGATGGTCGGCAAAGCTTTAAAGTGGTCATAGATGAGAACAAGTAAACCCTCATGAATTATGGGATATCTAACCAGATTAGACACAGGGTCCTGAAGATTCGAATTTAAAGAAGTAGAGAGGTAAAAAGGAAGGGAGACCCTGACCTGGTGCCTGAAATGGTTAAGGAGCACAAAGTGATACCCAAAAATTTTGTTGTATCTCCCATCCAACGTGATATTCTCTATGATAATCCTCAACACCTCCCTCCACAACAACTTGATTTTCCTAGCATCATAGCTACTCTTAGTAGCCCACAACAGGTCCTCCCTTTCCTTATCAATGCGAGGGAAATTCTTAACCACCTGGTCGGAGAGCTTCCTATCTCTATGAAACTTGAGACCCTCCACTGACATCCCAGTTACCTCAAAAATTAATTGCTCATCAATCTTCACTTTCCTTCCAAATAGATTAATTCTGCCATTATTCCAGTCCTTCACAAAAATCCTGGTAACCTCTCGATCCCTACCATGGAGCTTCTCCATATAGGTCGTGATGCCACCCTTCTCCAACACCCTCCATAATTTTTCATTGGTCTTTAGCTCACTGCAATCAATTGGTTCCAACCTACAACGCTCACCACCCATTCTGTCTGCAATGCAACCTTTCTTCGAAGACTCCAGAATTCCTCTATTCGTGAGCACAAAAATGCCCAAAAAGAGTGCGAAGCACCAAAGATTAAGACCATAAAATCCATGGTACTCCACCCCTTGAAGGAAAATGATGAAACAACAGTACCAAGACTGCTTAGGAAAACCCGTCTTCACCTTAATCATTATTCAGAGAGGGAAATTGAACCTTCCCATGGGTTCAATCATACATAATTAATATCATGATGTCAGCCTCAAGACCATCACTCCTCTACCACATCACTTTATTATTCGCCTTCACCCCTATGTTAGCGAAATAATCCACCACTGTATTGATCTCCCTATAGACATGGGTGACAAAGTAGTTCTCAAAGGAATTAATAATTTCCTTAGATAAATTAACCCAATTCTCTATAGTCCAGGATGGCTTTTGAGACCCTTTAATACATTGGATTATATTGTTAGAATCTCCTTCAACCCATACATTTTTGTACTTCAACTTCCTAGCAAGGTTAAGGACTTGGTAAGCCCCTGTGGCTTCAGCAAGGTGGTTAGTCTGGGTGCCCAAGGGGAGTGCCACTTCTTTAGAAACATAGTTGAATGCAAATCTAAGCAGAATTTTTTTTGGTTTGATCATCTTACCTTGATTCTTTTGAATGAAGAAGGTAGACAATGTGTGAACCCCTTATGGAAAAGAACATAAAATGGATGTTGCACATTTTTGTATTTAGTTCTATATCATATGTTTTCCTTTGTAGCTGAAGGGTCAAAATCCAACTGTTGAGAAAGTTGTCTCACAAAGAGCTCAACAGAGTGTGGGCCCTAGGTAAATTAAAAAAAATAGATGCCCTCAATTCATGGAGCTAAAGCGACATAGTCCAATTAAATGAATGGATTGTTTGTTTGATTACAATAAAAATATATTTATCAAATCCTTGTATTTTTCTTGTATCAAAGCCATAATTGTTAATAGCATGACTGAATATATCTAATAAATCTTGGTTCATGCTACCTAATTATAAAACTTGCACTATTTCTTTTTCTTTTCTACCTCGCTATTTGCTTCTTTTGCGACAAGCAACATATGTGCAGGATCTTGTTGATTCAATTAGTCTTACTATTTCTAGGTGAGATGGGTAGTGCATGTAGGATTGTATGTAGTTATATTTTAGCTCACTACCATCGATTGTTTTCTTGAGGCAATAGAACACTTTTTAATATACATTCAATGATATAATTTTTTTTACTACAAATCATATGAGGTAATTCTTTGCAATGAATTTTTTATATTATTTGAAAGATTGGTCCTCAAGTCTTTCATTTGAACATATTCTTGTCAACATACTAACAAAACTCTTTGGTTTTATTTTCAACTTTATGTGCATCCTTGGCAATGTATTTGAGACCAAACAATCATGAGAAAATGAGTTGGCAATCTATAATTTTGAAAAACATGGCTACAAATTACACTTTTATAATCTTGGTTCTGTTGAATAATACTAAAATTATTTGCAACATTAAAACTTGGAGCAACCACAAAGTAATTTATAGAGACCTTCTCAACTCTAATCCATCAAACCTGGAGCAACCACAAAGCAATTTATTAAGAACTTCTTAGCTCTAATCCACATTATTTGGTTGATAAGCATTAATCCTTTGATTTGATTATTCTCCAAATAACCTAAGCACCATCTAAATGATATTTCATAAATGGATCCAAATAAAATAAAAAAGATTAACTGCAAAATATTTCATCATAGAAAAACAAGAAAAGCATATAAATTTAGAACCATGTAGACCTTAAAAGTATCCATGTCCTTAGAACAAAGAATATATGTGGAAAAATATAATCTAGCTTACACATAAGCATACTTGCTTCGATAGTTCATTGACAACCATGAGGATGTTTGGGTGGGCCACTTCTTTTTCTTTTTTTTTTGTAAGGCAATAATTGATTAAGCTTTTGGAACTTTTCAAGCACAAGCTACACCCACGCATGCCTTATGTTTCTTTTATTTGCTTTTTGGAAATCCTAATGATATCTAAAAGTCTCTAGAGAAGAAATATTGGTATTTGGTTATTAGTTGGCATTGCATGAATGTTAGAATTTGGTACTCTGGCATGAATTGTCAGCATTCGTTTACACATTTATTATAATTAGCCTTGTTTATAGAAGAATATCATGATCATCATCATGTAGTTGATTGAGAGAAGGAATATCTGGTTAGAGTGTTATGGCCACTTGGAGCCTAGGAGAAGGGAGGGCAGAAAGGGAAGGTGAATACACTTGTCTACTCATTATTTGGTTGATAAGATTCACTATCTTCTTTTGATGTTGGGAGTGCGGAATGTAGGGCTAGACGAAGAGTCTCAGCTGCCTCCTCCAAAGGGCTTCTGGAGGTCATTTTGTTGACGTGTATAGTTCCCTCTGGATCCCCTTTTGCTGCAACTGTACTTGCTTCATGATCCTTAGGAAACAAATTTATTCCTTCATTTTTTATTTCAAAAGTATCTTCAAAATTCTCCCTGAAATTTTCCTCTTGGATTGTTTCAACAATCTCTATTTTTATTTATTCTTTACAATCTACAGTTTGAGGTTCTCCCTCTTTGATGATCACATTCAACTGCTTTAATTCAAACTCTTTTTGTTCATCATCCCCTGCAAATGCTTTCTCTATCCCCCTCATGGATCCTGGTGCCTGAGGACCAACACTGTACATTGCAGCTAGAAACAAGATAGTTGATACAAGCAGGGGTATCCATAACACCGGGCTTTTGAGGACATTTGGAAATAATATAGCAAAGAGGCAAGAGCTACAGAGAAGTGTAGAGACTATAGGAGGACAATCCCAATAAAGTTTAAAGAAAAATGTCGGTGCATGCTTCAGCTGAAAAATAATATATTTTGAAACGATAGACATCCTATACCAAAATGCTTGTACATACTATTGTAGAAGATAATGGGATTTCATGCAAATCTAATTTAGTCTTCCTAAGTGTACTCAAAGAGAGTAAAAGTTACTTCTCTAGCGCAGTGCAATGCTAATAGCAACTTCAATACAAATGAAGATTTCTTATCAAAATTAAATAGCCAGCTTATCCAATTATCTAGGGACCCTCCCTAAGACCAAATAATGTCTCTGCTAATCTTTGAGCTCTATTATACAACATACTTATCTAGGAATCCTTCCTAATAATAAAGTAGGTATATTTCATAATAAAGATGGGTGAAAGCATAGGTGGCATTTCCGAAAGTAGGACATGATAGAAGGTCGGTCTAGCTTTAATCAAATTTTGTTTACAAATTTATAATCATTCAAACACTATCTTTTACAAGAATATGTGATTTGGGCATTATTTCAAACTTTTGAATATATAATATTAATACAAATTACACACCTTAGATTCTTAGGGACCCATAACAGCCATGTCTCCCTTTACTTTTATATTGTGCACATGATCCATGTTTCCTGACTAAGGATTCTAGTCCTCAAATAACCTACCAGCCTAAACATGCATATAATGCATTTGTTTTATTAGTCTAGCTAGGTAATTTTTGAACATCAATCTACTTTCTTGCCACTCTCTCATTTGTCTTTTCTACAGGTCTTAAAATTTTCAGGCTATTCAAATTAGAAGTTCATTTGTTCGATTACTCTGAGTCCATCTCATCAAGGTTATTTCTATGGAGGCTTTTTCTAGGTACAGAGCTCCAAGCTAACAATTACTAAGATTCCAGAAGAAGGAATACCAACGTTTTTTGCTAATCAAATACAAAGTATTAAAAAAATTCAAACTACAAATTTTATCATGGTCCAGAAAAGGTTTAAGAACAACTAAGTAGGGTAAATTATTTTAGAGTGAAATAAAGCACAACAAAAAAATGAGGTGCGTACAGGTTCCAAAGAATAAAATTCATTGAGGCGATGGTAAGTGAATTACCTCAAGATTCTGCAGAAATTGTGACATGTTGTCAACGATGTCGATGAGAAAAAATTGGTGTTTGCAAGAAAATTTTACGAAGCTCTCCCTACACCTATTGCTTCAATCTATTCATAGAAAATGAAAATTAGATCTAAAAATATCTGGGTTTTAGGTCTAGAAAATATTTCACACGCACGACGAAATATGATTGGATTCGGAGGTCTGAATATTAAATGCTAGTCATGATTTATTTTCAGGCGTGAGGCAAGAATGTTTAACTAGTTACTAGTAACTGATTTTCAAGGGACCTAAATATGGTATATCGACAAGCAAGATGGTATATGGGCGTGAGACAGGTTTTCCATGGATTTTTGTACTAGCAAGTTCAAAAGTAAAACCTATCAGCTAACAAGGTTGAGAAACAAAGGGTTTAGGATGTAGAATGGACTCCATTAATTACCTGGTCCGGTAGACTTGGTGGTGCGCAAAGTGGAATCTCCAAATCTAAGGGTGGACCTACTGGCTTCTATTTTATCTTCTGATCAAATGATTTCTCTTCTTCAAATTCATATTGCTCCTCTTCATCACGCATCATATCTTCTAGATGCATTCCCCTTCGCACCTTATTTTCAAGTTGTAGCTCTCCAAATTGGAGAAGTGAAAAGTCAATACTAGCGAGGAAGAGTTTGGAGGAGCGAGAACCAATAGTGGCAGGAAAAGCAGCAAAAAATGGTGAAAAGGAACCAAAAAAAGGGCGAAAATGATGAACGACTAAGATTCGTTTAATCGTAAAAAATTAATATAATAAATATAATTAATATATTATATATATTTAATATAAGAGTAATAAGATTAAATTATATATATTATTATTTTTAATAGTATATATAGGGGTAAAAGCATAAAGTTATGTCACATTTTCAGCCAACTTATCAACACAACTGAATTTAAGTATTTCTAACTAAAAATCAATTTTGGTCAAACATATGATCTAGTAAGAGTCATTCTAGTTAAATTAGATACTTCCACAACTTTTTTAAATTAGATACTTCCACAACTTTTTTAACTAAAATTGCTGGCTAAAAATATATGGAGCAGATTGAGTCCAATTTACCAAAAATATAAAATTATTTGAAAAAATTGAAGTTTCAATAACTCCTGCTAATGTAAATAATATTTTAAAAAAATATATAAAAATACCCTTTTGTAGATCCATAAGTTTAGTTTTCAAAAATATATTTATTTTAATAGTTCAATTATTATTTATATTTTATTTTTTATTTATACTAAAAGTAGGTTATCAACACAAAATATTAGGTTAATTACCATGCCAAGGAAAAATACTAAAACTTATTAAAAAAAATTGAAAAAAATATAATGCACTAGATAAAAGAATCTATTTCAAGATGGTATATTCTTTTTTCCATTTTAGATAAACATTTAATATGAAAGTTGATGTCTAATGGAAATAGTTGTTTTTTTATTCATGCACATTTTAATATTTATTTAAAAATATATATTTTATCAAAATTAGAAAAAAATATATCCATGCACTAAAGTTTCAAGTTATAAATACACATAAAAAAATTGAAAGAAAAATAATAAAATTTACTATGAAAAGTTTGATGTCCCATGCAACTTCATTTTATCAGCAACTAAATTATAGTGTTAATATATTAAAAACTAGTTTAAAATTATTTTTTTATTTATTTTTTAAATACAAAAATAAAATATACTAAAAAATACATATTTTACTAGTTTACATCATTTCAAAATTCAAAACATATGTGCCACTTTTTAGTGATTCAAGTTTAAAAGTTGGATCAGCGTTGGTCGTTTCCTTTATAAAGTGTGACACGGCTTTGTGCTTTTACCCATAGATTATATTATTATATTATATCGTATTCTATAATAAAAAATAAAAAATTATTATAATTAATAATTAATATATTCTTATATAGAACAAATTAAATTAATATATACAAATCTGATAGTTTAATTGATCTTTGGAGAGATTAAGAAAAAGAGAGATAAAGGGGAAACAATTCTATATAGAGAGAGGAATATATACTAACACTTGTGCCTAAAGGAGGTTCAAGGATTGTGTCGATAGAAAACTATATGTATGTTAATATGTTAGAGAGTATGTGTTTGTGCATGGATGTGCTACAAATTCTAGTTGCATGTGGCTAGCTTAAACAATTAATAATAAGTGATAAATAATGGAATGAAATAAATTTAGATAAATCTAGATTAGGGCTCCCCAACATACTTCGTGCTCTTGGGCTTAGATGTATTGAAGTTATGGCTCCCTAACATGCTTCCTCTCTGACCCCATCATGGTGGATTATTGGAATAACACTATTGATTCTTGACTCCTTAAATGATCTATTCAAATGGATTGAAATAATTGATAATATATATATATGTATTATATGTACCATAACTTTTATTGAATCACTGGTAGAACTATATGTTATCTGACATGATTGTAGGACTGAATTATTTGTGTGACTAATTATTTAGTCATTTTTATTTGTGAAATGTTATTTTTTTTTATTAAATGTGTGAAGGCCTTAAGACTGCACCGAGAGACAACTCCTTCCACGCAATAAGTATTTTTGGTGCACCAAGCAACCTAGGTGGCCAAATGGCCAGCTTAGGTAGGGGTCCCATGAGGGGGGCTTAAGCTCTATGGATTATGATCGAATTCGAAAGAAAAAAGAATAAAGGAGTAATAGTCATTTATTTAGTCATTTTTATTTATCTGATAATAGTCATTTTACTTGATGACCAAATTAGTCACTTATGATGATCAAATTAGTCATTTATTTTCCAAATTCTACTAGTGTTAGACACGCGACTAAAAGCTTTAGTCACGTAGTCATTTATTTGACAAATTCTACTAGTTGATACATTCCAATCAATCATCAAATTCTAGTGACAACATCCTATTGATGGGTGTTTTTGCACCTTCTCAACACAGGCAACACACAAGTATGTTACCTCTCTTGAAAGACAACCTCCTACAACAAGTTGTAGAAAATTATCCCAAGCTCTCTCGAGTGTCAGATCATGACTTGAAAAAACAACTCAATGGATTGATGTGATTTGCTAGTAATCACAAAGGGGCATGGACAATTGCTAAGTTGGATGGAGATTGGATCTTCAAATGGAGTTTATGATACTTTAGGAGTGATGTGAAATTGCTGCAAGATCAAAAACAATAGTCTAAAACTCCATATGCAACATCAGATTTGGCTTTACAATGAGGTTGGAACTTTGCCTAAACTACTATTTCAAAGAAAAGTCAAAAGGGAAAAGGGGGGGTAAGGGTTCCTAGACTTGCAACTACCGATGAACAATGATAATGGAGGATTCTATAGTGGACAACCTTCCTATAACTGAGTTCCACTAAACCAAAACATACAGTATCATGAAACTAGTGCTATCTTCTAAGGTCTACAGATTTTCAACTATTCATTCACCTTAAAGCATGAATAAAAGATGAAACTTGAGTGCAGTAATAAATTTATGTTCAAACTAATTTTACACAGTTGTTTACCATCAATAACCAACAAAAATCATGAACATGGAAAGCATCAACATAATAGTATTCTTCAACATCAATGGACAACATCAACTAAACTACTAAAACCACTTGAAAACACTTAGAACAACAAGCTAAAGCTATCTGAATCTATCAACAATGAGGAGAAGAATCATGCAATATAAAAGAAACACAAGAATCCACCAAAAGCAATGAGATTTTATTAAAATTTCTGCAGCATGTCTTTACAACAACTCAACTCTCTTTTGAAAATGACAGGGGACCCCCTATTTATAGTTTTCAAAAAGTGAAATGAATGGCCAGAATTTACTTTCATTGTGTGGCCAAGATTCATTTTACATTAGGGTTTCACCTACTCCCAAAATTTACTAATATAAAATACACTTTTTCTTTTCTCTATTTTGTTTTGTAGTGCCCTAACACTGTAGCACTTGTGTCCTATAGTGACATGTCTTTTGGCTGCATCTATACAGTTAGGAACTCATCATCTATTATAGGATTTCCTTCATTCTTTTGAATAGTGGCGTACTCCATGAATTTCCCAATAAAAGCCTAAAGCTTATCCCACTCCATAATATCATATTGGAGCACTTGGAAGGATAACTTCTTGGATCTGCTCATGATCTTCTCCCAGTTTTTGGTGCATTTGGGCATGGCTTTGACTATTTGTTCTAATTGGGTGAATGCTCTCACGACAAAATCCATGAAATTTGGTGTGAGTGCTTTAGTTTCTCCTTGTTCCATATTTTTATGGAAAATAGGGCTAATCTTTTTTGGATCAAGCTCGAGGGCTAACATCTCATAATCTGTCATCAGCTTAAGGTAATCCTCAACATCGGCTCTACGCTCAGCCACCCATTCAAGGTCAAGCTCTACTTCATGTAGCATTCTTTCTAGGACATCCCTTTGATGATCCAAGCTCATCTTCCATGTTTCCACGAGCCAACAATCATCCTTAAGCAGCGCCAATTCCTTCCCCCATGTGCTCTTAGGCTTCTTAAGAATGGCCTCGAGCTTCGGATAGGTGATCCTATACAGCTTGGTAAACCGTTGACATATATTTTTTATGCCCTCTAGCTTCTTTTGTAAATCCCTGAATTTGTTAATCACTCTAGCAGCATGGCGGATGCCCATATCACCATTATATAGCATCCGTAGGAACCAATCTTCTATAACCTTGGTCCATTTTTTCATATTTTCCATCAAGGTGAGTTCCTCTTGTGAAAGGAGTGAGGGCGCGAAGGATGTTGTCAGGGCCTCTTCCTCTAAGGATGTCCACTATTAAATATAGGCGGTGAGATTCGCCACTTGTGCCTTTAGTTCTTCCTTCGTGGACTTATCCTTGTCCATCTATTGTATTATTGTGGCCACCAACCCTTGGAGTCCCTCAATTTTCTACTCACTGGTTGTTGGGCCCAAGTCAATGGTGGAGATATCATAACTGACCCACTCTCCTTTCCATTATCAAGGTAGCAATCTGCACTATTCTTGATCCGAAAGCATCCATAGTAATATGAGAGCAGACTCTTGGCTTCTTCTCTTTCTTTGTGTTTGTTTGCACTCTTACCAAGATAGCCTCCAATCTGGCTTTTGGAACAATAAGGGCAGGGGCCTTCTTTTGCAGCTATTTTTCTAATCATTCAAGCACTTGAGCTTCCCTTTTTGGTGATTCATGATCACCTTCCTCTTGTTGAGGTTGTCTCTCTTCATGACTTAGGGATTCTTGCTCGGTCCTTTCTTCTTCGTCATAATCCTCAATTTGAATAGCCTTTTCTTTATATATCTCAACGGCGGCTATGTTTTCTTTAGCAACATCTTCTTCTTTAGGGATTCTTTCTTCTTCTTATTCGAGCTCATGGTGTTTAGGTTCAGGGCTCTTTGTCAATGCATCTTCTGACTTGTCTTCCTCCTTTTCTATTTTTTTCTCTTCTTCTCTCTCCTCAGAAGACACCTCTTCTTCTTAGATAGGGCCCTTTTCTTGGCCAATCTGCGAAGGCTCTTTGAGTATCTCCACATTGACTTCAGTGCCTTTCTTTTCTTCGGAAGGAGGCTTCTCCAATTTGACCTCTTCACCTACATCTTTGAGTTGCTGGGATAGCTCCTCTTCTAGTTCTTGATCTAAGGTCTCAATTATATACTTTGTGTTGAGAACTTTAGTGTCCTCCTTTGAAGATTGAGACTCTTCCTCATTAGTCACTACTTTGTCCAAATTAATTGTTATCCCACCCTCTGGATGTTCAAAGTAGGGGTCTTTGGGCCCTTCCATTATGCTCTTTCCAGCTTCCTTGTGGAATTTCTCCATTTCTTCTAATATTCTCATCATGGCCTCCATCTTTGGCGGCTCTCTAGGTGGTGGAGGAACGGGAAAAATGGCAGAAATTTGAGCCATCAGGGCTTGAATGATGGGGTTCATGATCATTCCCAAAATCTTAGAAGGTACACCCTACATATATTTTGTAAAGGCTTCTGACAAGGTGAGATAGGGAATAGCAACGGTAGTTACAAGAATTGAAGTAGAGAGGATAGGAAGTGGAGGAGGCAATGAGGAGGTTGAGGGTGGGAAAGTTGTGGCTAAGGAAGAATCAAGCACCATCACCGAAGTCATTGGTGGGGTGGAAGAGAGTTGGACTGAAATGTCCACTGTAGGCGAAGATGAAACAAGCAATTCCTGTGAAGCAGGAGGTGGTGGAGTGGCAATGGTAGCGATGGGAGCGGAGGTGACCAGTGGTGAGCGTAGCCTCTCAGTTTCTTCTTCTTCTCCCTCATGTTGAGGGTCCTCCTCAATGGTGGGAATTTCAATTGCAAATCCCCTCATCTTCTTCACTTTCTTGGAGGGTTCTCCCTCTGTGGACTTTCATGAATACACTTTATGCTTAGGATGGCGCTTGGTCACATCCTTCCTTTTTCTTGATCTTATGGCCAGAGGGGATTTCGTTGTTTCTTCTATGGGGGTAGCAACAGCTCCACTGTCGGTTTCACTTTCGAGCTCATCCTCGAGCTCACCATATGTCAATGTTGCACCCTACACCTTAAGCTGCACAACCTAGGCATCTACCCATTGCTTGGTTTTATCTATGACCGGTTGTGTTATTGTATTGAGGTCATTGACCTCTCCCTCATTCCAATTGATTAGTGGCAGTGGAAAATAGGTCACAACATCAAACCTTAGATCAAGGATGGTGTCCTCTTCTTCAACGACCTGGTCTGACACAGGAAACAAATTGGTTGATTTCACAAATTGGGTCATCATTCGCATATAACATCTCATTCTCACCTCTTTGTCATCTTGGTAATTGGCCTAGGAGTCCTCAAGGTCAAGCCGATGGGCATATTGCTTTCCCACTTGCTTCTTTAGCTTACCATATGGGTCAATCCTTAGCCGAGTTGTTTGGAGTTCTAGATTATATTCCATTATCTCCTTCTCTGAGTAGTCTACGCACTGGGCGGCAGGACAAGAATACATTCCTTATCTGAAAGTGAGGGGATATGGAATTGTCACTCTATGCTTATCGCTCAACAAGGCATGAGCGTTCTATAATTGTTGAGTAACCTCTAGCAGAATCATACAGTTGTTGGGGTAGTGCGACAACTTGTAAGGCTTATCAAAGAAACCTTCTACCCTTATGTATGTAAACTTTGAGAATTGTATGAACAAGTACCCAAATCTCTAGATGAATGCCCTGGCACTATGTGAGACTCTCCTTTCAAAGTCTCCCCCGAGAAGTCTGATAATATGCCCAATAAAGACATCATTCACCCTCCTATAATTTTTCTTGAAATTTTTGTATTGCAGTTGAGGGTATCTATCATATACCTTGAGATCTCTTCTTGGATCTAGATTGTGTGTGACAGTGAGGCCTTTGTATGGGAAGGTTTCAGCCAACATGTACACCAAGTAGTACATCATGTAGAACTGGGAAGTATTTTTCAGAGCCATCAATTGGCTATGAATGTTGTCACTGATGATTTTTGCCTAGAGAAACTTTGTATTTCCATAGATGATCTCTTCGATGTAATAGAACATCCACTCTTGGAAGAAGGCGGTAGTTGGGAGGCCCATTGCCCTACTGAGCAGAGTAACCAAGTCATGGTATTCCTCATGGAAGTCACTACTAAACAATTCCTATGGAACTTTGGTTGCACTACCCCTCTTATCCTTCAACCAATGTTGGTTGATCAATTTTTTGCATGTCAAGGGGTCTACCTTCCACATACTTTCAACATCTTCCCTCTTTGTTTCCTCCATCTTATCAAATGTAGAGATGTGGAATGTCTAGCCAATAGACCTAATAGATAAATCCAATAACACTCTACCATCACGGTCTATGATCTTTCTATTACTATGATAGCACTCCCTGCACACCATCACCAACTATGGAGAGATTAGCGTAGGAGGGAAACCAGTCGCCTTGGTGAGGCCACTTTTCTTTATTTTTAAGGCAATCTCAGTTCTTGAGCTAACTGTCACCCTTTGTCGAAACTCCTCCATGTTTACGTGTCCAAGGTTGGTATTAGATATAGTGCCCCAATTGGAGGCGACCTTGGAGGTGATTTCCACCCCATGGAATTGATAATTCATCTATCTTTGTCTTCCTTTCCCCTTGGTGCTTTAGTAGGCTTCTTTCCTTTCTCTTTCTTTACAGACACTCCTGATGGTCCCACAGTTGATTCCATAAATTCTTCACAAAAGACTGCAGTAATCATATTCGTAAAGAATCAGGAAGTGTTAGCTAAATCCTAAAAAATAAGGGTCAAATAGCCGTTCTTACAATGGCGGTGAGGTAAAGGCCTCCCTCAGGTAGCAGCCCGCACATGCGGACCTGCAAGGGTTCACGGGTCAAGTGTTTTTGCCTAAGTGTTTAGCGCTCGCATCGTTTTGACAATGGCTACAAGGGTGCAGGCCGCTAAGGTCTCTTGGCCCTGGTTAAGAGCAGTCGCGTGGAGGTAAAGTTCCACTTGGCCCTAAAGACTGAGTTTAATAGATTTTTTCAAGGTTTTCTCAAATGGGTTCATGCAAAATTTAAGGGTGATTCCGCCGACCTAGAAGATTGTGAAGTTTTACTTAAGATTTTAGTGATTTTGAAAAACTTAAATTAAAGAACGTTTCGGGTTAGGCAATGGAGATCACGCCTGGGAATCCCAAATAAACAGATGAGGATCAAGCTTTGAGACATCCAAGAGGTCGTGCGGGCGCGAGGGTGGCAACGACACGCTGGAGCTCTAACAAATTTTGAATCTTGGTTGGTGAAAATGACAAGTCGAATGACCTATTTATAAGATTTTTAGCATTAATGGCCTGTATTAATTGTAGGTCAGTTGAAGTTGGTGGGCACGAGTTTCAAACCAATGGCGATGGGAAAGGCGGAGTCCGCAAAGTGGACAGAACCTAGGGGAGAATCATTTGAAGGTCAACAATGGGGGCGGCAACAGAGGACGCGGGGTCTGCCATGTGGGTGGACATCTTGAGTCGGCTATTGACAGAATGGTGAAAACAAAGTGGAAACCCGCAAGGAGCGGCCCGTAACTACAAACCCCCAAAATGCGAAGGATGCCAACGTGAAAAGGCAAAGGAGATCTACCAAGGGAAACTCACAAAAGCCAAAGACTTAGGAAATTTTGGGTTGTGAACTTGGTCAACTGGGGATGATGACTTCTAGGGTGCATGACCACTTTGACGCTCAAAAATAGGGGCACGCAAAATGAGGCAAAGAAAAAAGTGACCCGATGAAGGTGAAAAGAGAGGGTCCTCATTCCGAACGGGGCGTATGTGCTACAAGCACAACACATCCTAGTGTAGAGGAGGGGGACTGACCACTCAATGACTTCAAGTCACAAAGAGTCGAGAGTTGAAGGTTGCCCTAATCTACCTCAACCACACAGGTGTTTAGGAAATAAAAAAATAGAGAATGAAGAGCACTCTCAGTGCTTTTGTCACTCTACTAACCCAAAATTTTGGTTTGGAGTAAGCAAGCAGGTTTCTGGACTTAAACTGTACCTCAAACAACTCTCTGCCAGAGGAAGGCAGCACAAAACATGGACGACAACATGACACATTGGCGTCTCACAGGTGTGTTGGAATCTGTATGGACGGAAAGTGAGAAAGGATAGTCAAAGACATTAAGAACCTACTAACAACTTAGGTATTGTGGTTTACTAGTGATGACAAAAGCAGGAAATAATAGAATAATTGAAATACTAAGAAAGATATTATAAGAAGTGACAAGGGTGAAAGGTGATAGAAATAAACTTACGAAAGGTCTAGTTCACCAAAAATCTCTACACAAGAAAGTACCTACACATAGCGGAGAAGGGAAAAATGTTGGGGTTGTTTCGGGGCTTGCCACAGTCAAACCCCTGTTTTGGTGTCCCCACCTCCACAAATAGCTAGATAGATAGAAGATAGAAAAGTGATAAAGGAAATATGTTGGAGAGGAAAATATCGAACACTACAAGAAGCGTTTTGCTAATCAAATCCCACAATAATGTAACGGTAAACAAACAATACCACCCTCGACCAAAGGTGCTCAAGGCCAATGAGAGAGGAATAAAAGTCTACAATTGTGGCACAGTTGACATGGCTGCAACAATGTTGAAGGTCTCGCAAGACCCGAAGTTGCAGCTTATGTGGTAGATGTGAAGAATGTTGTGAGGTTGGAATGAAGCCAATAGTCCAACAAGTAGCTCAAGTGTGTGAGAAGATGTGAGAATTGCCTTCAAGAATGTTCAAAGTGTGTAGAGAGATGAATGAAGATGGAGAATATACATTTGAAGGTGAGTTTGGAAGGGAAAGAGTTGTTCAAAGGTCAGAAGGAAGGTACAAATGTGTTACACTTTGGCCCCAATGGAAAATATAACACCTCTGCAGATTCTAGAGGAAACAATCTTGTTAGGACAATAATGCGCCACACAGACATCCACGTGTCGCGTGTGCTTCCCCGACAGAAATCCCCCCACTGACACTAAAAACAAGTGCTAATTGGATGGAGTACAGATGGGTGATGTAGATTTACATGGTCAGGTTTGATTTTTGTAAGGTGAAGGATGTAAAAGGGGAACTTTCAAGGGGGTTGCAACTTCACTCCTATACATTTTTCCCCCACTTTAGCGAACATGAGTGCCAATGAGTGTTCGATAAAGTAGGTAGAAAGAGTTATAAGAAAATATACTTGAATCGTTGAGGAAGCAGACCACAATCTAGCATACTCAAAAGTGTAGGGCAAGCAAATGACTCCATAGGTACTCTCTCCTAAGGAGGATTGAACAAAGTGCGCTAGAGGTCCGAAGACCAGCGATGGACAGATCTCATAGGATGCAAGTGCTTCATAGGTCCTCAGACTTGCAAAGAAGGTTCCCCCTAGGTACTCTCTCCTAAAGGAATCTTGATGTGAGGGACTCCACGGAGTCAGATTGGAAAGCAGCTTTGTGCGCGCACCTACAAAGTGATAGGTTAAGTTGCAAACAAAACATGTTAGAAACTAAAAAGCCACACAGAAAAGAAAGCAAACAGTCAACAATTGAAGTAGAATCTTTCAAAGGGGTCCCTTAGGAACCCTTCAAAATAAGAGGGGTCCAATCAAGGGACACTCTGTTTGAAAGTGCAACAATATTTTTCGTAAATCAATTTAACATCAAGGAATCTTTTTGAAAGATTTCATTTCATCAAGTAATTTGAAAGGAAGAAAGCCCCCTCACAAGGTGAAAGTTAGATATTTTCCCATAGGAAAAGTTGCTCCCTCCTTGGAGGGAATTTTATCAAATTCTTTCTTTACAAACCCAGTATCTGTTAGAAGAATGAAGAAGGTGACCTCTAGGTTTGTTGTCATTGATGCCAATACTATTTGGTAACTAGCTAAGTAAACTGTGTGTCTACATTGATCTGGTATTCTAATTCGAAAAATCTCTCAATAAAAGATAATTCTATGAGTTTTTGATATGTTGCTCAGGAGTATTAGTTACAACTATGAACAAGCCTTTTGCAATTTTGTTTGATCCAGCTAAGATATCTAAATGACAGAAGTTTGACATTCTTTTGGTTGAGAAGGTTAAGAACTGTTTGTATTTTGTGTGTTCCTTATTAGGTCCAGGCTGATCTAATGTATGGATGACACATTTTGTTTTGTGCGCTAAAAGGAATTTTGAATTGGGCTGACAAGTCACTTTGAATCTTGTGTGTTTCACATCCAATTAGGTCGAACTAATTGATGAAGGAAGATTTGGTTGTGTATATGCATATATGTGTGTGTATGATGGATAGAAGATAGAGAGAATATAAAGTATGTGATGTGAGTGATGTGACAAGTGTAATAGTGCAAATTTATTGATAATAATTGTATACCTACAACTGAAGTAGGATTTTGGTTTTCCAGAGCTTAACCAGAACTGATCTCAACACTTTGAAGGTGTACTTTTTAAGTTCACTTTTGGCAGTGAGCCATACCTTATTATATCTTGGCAATAATCCATTTTGTATTTAGGTTGTGAGCCTTTCAAGGATAGTGAGTCTTGGTACTGAGCCTTGTAATATCTTGTAACTGGTTATAATATATTGTGAGTTAATCCTCATCGTGGTTTTTACCATTCTAGGTTTCCCACATAAAATTCTTGGTGTCAATGTGTTATGAAATGTTATGATTCATTTTATTCTTTAGTTTATTGTTGCAGTTAGATATGCATTAATAATTGGATGGTTAGCAATTAGTTGTGTTAGAAGAATACTGATTCACCCCCCCTCTCACTATTCGGTGTATTCAACATATTTTGCTAGGGGTCCTTGTTGAGGAATGCGGTTTTTGAAAAATATTTTGAAGAGATTTTCAAGAAAAGATTTGTTGGCCACCAAATGCATTTTCTAAAAATCAAAGTGGTATGATATCCCCCCTTAGGATGGTGTGTTCCAAACACAAAGGTGTGTGACATCCTAAGGAGAGAAAAGCAATAATGAAAAAGTGATGTTGTGGCCTACGGAACATAACGAGATGTAACCATGGTAATGTTGTCACACACACAAGAGGCAGCACATAAGCACCACAACATCACAAGGAAAGAAAATAATAGAGAAAGATGTAAAGTAAGGAGAAACAATAACATAACAAACAAGAGACAGGGGGATTTGATGTTTCAGGGTCAAAGTTGCTCATAAAAAAAAAGATAGATAAGTATAATAGTATATATATAAATAAAATTTCATCAACCCCCTACTTTATCAGACCATGTGAAGAAGGCACATGAGGAAAAAATGAAAAATAAAAAATTGGGTCAACATTGAAGGGAGGCCTAAATGCCCCCAACACTTTGCATCATCCCCAATTGTAAAAAATCAATACACGACAAAGAGAATAATGATGTGAAAAATAGAAGAATTTTTATGACACAAAAACACTCATGTATCCAAGCACCTACGAGGGTGACAAGGTTCATCCAGGAACATATAAAACAAGCACGAGGGAACACAATACACACACAATCTAATCTACAGATAAAGAAGAGGCACCCCCTAGTCCCCATCAACCAAGACGTCATCATTCTTCCAATCTAGATCACTGTAAGGGGAGGGCAGGTGATCCTGCAAGGACGAAATATCAAGGGGGTACCCTTCAACCCTCCTACAACAAGAGCCAAGGAAGAAGGACCCTCATGATCTTCTCCACTCAGTTCTTGTAGGATGAATGTCAGTAATTTTGCAAAGATTGTCGATAGGGTCGGGATCTCGTCCACATAGTTAAACATGCACTTCACAGGAGTGTCATGTGTTAACTCAGTAGGTGAGGGAGGCGATGCTCAAGATCCACTGCTAGGCTCACTAAAAGACTTGAGAGCAGTGACGAACTCCACAGATGTTGGGGCTTCCTCTGTTACTACGATGACACAAGCCAACACAAAACCACCCTCTAAAGAAGGTTAACCTTTCTTTCGACCCTTAATGTAGGCAGGGTCATCCTCCATCTTCCGCTTCATTGAAGGATGTGAAATCCCCTTAGATGAAGCAAAGGGCATTAAGGAAGAGGAGAAAACCATGAAAAACACCACCGAGGTGTTCAACATGTCTACAAGTTTTAAAAATGATGAGATGTTCGGAAGGGGCATCAAAAGGGGAGGCTCAACCGAAGGAGCAATGAATACTTGCACCTTCTTTAGGTGAGGATTGTTCACGTTCGTAGGGGGAG
The DNA here is from genome assembly GCA_007115665.2 of Sequoiadendron giganteum. Classification (NCBI taxonomy): domain Eukaryota; kingdom Viridiplantae; phylum Streptophyta; class Pinopsida; order Cupressales; family Cupressaceae; genus Sequoiadendron; species Sequoiadendron giganteum. Next base: position 24,124,239 of record CM021106.1, on the reverse strand, counting down.
ACGGAAGAAAGACTAAGGCTGAGGGAACTAAAGTAGGAAGAGTGGAAGAGGAGGACACAACAAAATATGTCGAAGCAAGATTTGTTGGTTCCTCTTCCTTCTTTTGCAAGGTGGCATGCTTAGTGGCTAGATCCTTCCTCTGACACTTGCACTCACACGTAAGGCGATTTCTACGACTCCGAGAGCTAGAGGTTGAAGCCTAAGAAGGGATGGAAGACTCATATTCAACCATTGGAGTATCCATCACAATTGTTTCTGATGAAGGGAGGGACTCCTTGATGGGAACATGAAGAAGAGATGGAAAGGATGATGGAACAATAGTAGGGGGGAATCAGGCTCGACCACCTCAATGGTGGGCCTCTTCTCATTCACTGCCTTATAGATAGGAGCAGTAGGAGGTTGTAGAGGCTAAGACATAGAGGATGCTCCACAAGGACCCCTCCCCTTACCATACACAATGGTTCGAGGCACCATGGGTAAGACAGGAAGTTCAAATGATGGATGCTTGGGCTTTTGCCAAGCATGCACCATCGAGCTCCCTAGCAAGCACATAGGAGCAAAGTCGATGGCACCACAACAGGGTGAGAAGAATCAACAGGTGGGCCAACGAAGGAGGAAGAAGAGCCCTGGGAAGACTTCTCCTCTTCCCTCTTTCGAGCTAAGTCAATCTCATGTTGCGCCTTCATGGAAGCTCTATGCGAAATGGCGTTATGCCCCCACTCTTGTGTTGAGAAATTATGTCTCAACTTCCAGCTTGAAGTCTTCATTTTCATGCCTTGGTGATTTTGTGTTGTTTACAAATTTCTGGCGGAGGCGGAGCTAGGATGGAACTTGGCATTGTTTTGTTTGCCTAAGTTCTGAGTCTCCGGTGGAGGCAGAACCGGGATGGAACTTGACATTGTTCTGTTTGCCTAAGTTCCGGGTTTCAGTTCTCGTTCCTGCTCCGTCTTCGCTTCCTACTGTCAGTTTGTTCTCGCTTCGCTTCACAGGTTCTGGCAGAGGCGGAACCAATTTTGGAAGTTGGCAACGTCTGTTTGCCAGGTTCCTGTTTCAGTTTCTGTTCCGACTCCGGGTTCGACTCCTGCTTTTGCGATCTAGTTCTTCTAGATGTTTGGATTCTACTCAGGCTGTTTTCCTCCGCCTTGTCCTGGTTTTGGATTGTTGTTTCTTGCAGTTGGCGGAGGCGGAACCAGAACCGGACTGGTTCCTGATCTTGGACTTTTGGTAAAGTCCTGTTTCTGTTTCTGTTCCTGTTCTGTCCCCAACTTTGACTCTAGTCTTTTGTGTTCCCATCTTGTTTTGACCCCTGGTTGACTTTACCCAGTCAGAACTGTTTCCGATGAGTTCCTCTTTGCCATGGGTGGATGCGGAACCGAAATGGTTCCTGAACCTGAAATTTCAGTAGGGTCATGTTTTGACTCCAGTTCTGACTCCGACTCCGACTCCAACTCCGACAGTGCTATTTATGACTTGAAGTTTTGGTCGCGCTCGATGTCTATTTGACCGTTTTGGTTGCTCTATCAGCTGCGATTGATGATGGGTCTTGGATGCGTGGCCCCTGGTTGAATAGTGATTGGATGGGTACCAAGATAGTTATTGTGGCAGTTGCATTTGTCAACGAAGGGTGGCGAGCTCAACCATTTTGAGTAATGGATTTGAATGCAATGACGGCTTGTTGCAGGAGATCTATCAGATCCGACTAGATGTGTGATTTGAGGATGGACTTCATTGCTCTTCTGAGTCGGTTACATTTGGATGAGAGATGTGTTATTTCTCATAAGTTAGACAAGTTGAGTTGAGTCGTGAAGTTGCAAAGCAAGTTGAAGTTGTGTGCTGAAGAACAAGAAGGACATGAGTTCTTGAAGAGGGTTTTGAACTGTATGCTGTGAAAATATTGTAACAGTGGATCTGAATCTCTCTGGGTGATTGTGAGTTGAGCAAAGAAGTCTGGATATTGTATTTAATCGATTCATTACTGTAATACAATTGATTTGACTTTGTGTGGTGGGTTTTTTGCCTGAAAGGGTTTTCCCACGTAAATACTGTGTCATCTTTGTTTGCTTATCTTTCTGGTTTCTCATTGCCATGGTTGTATGCATCTTTATAAGTTTTAGAAACTGTTAGTTTTTCATTTTTGCTTCTCTCCCCTGTAGTAAAGGTGTTAAGGGAATGTATTCCGCACTGTTGGGTCATTAGATCCGCATTCTTTTCCCTTCATCTTGTACTTCACATAAGTTTGGTATAAGAGGTGTGTCCTAGAAGGAAGCATACCAATAGGGGTAGGCCATAAGTGATCAAGTGAGTAGACCCCATGCACGACCATTGGTTTATAATCGGTGTCATGGACTACATACACTGAACTCTTATGGGAAAACTTCAAACACTTATGGACTACCGAGGGAACCACATTCATGGAAACTAGCCAAGGAATTCCTAGTTTCACTCTAAACAATTCAGACCCTATGATGATGTCAAAGAGTGCATTTACAGTTTTAGGCCCAATCAGGATTGACAAGGTGATGCAACTGATGGGAGGAATGGAAATCCCATTGTGTGTACAAATAGTGCTCCTAGATTCATCATATCCATCCTTGTGTAGGAAATTAATCAACATGGTCTCCTCTGTATTGACATTCACCTAACATGTAGGGTCAATGAGAACACCTATTACAGTATTTCCATTGATACATGTGGGGATGTATAAGGGAGATAGTTCTTTGTTAGAGTTCATCGAAAAATCCTACAAGGTAAATATTATAGTGGGAGATCTGCTCGCAGGTTACACAGATGGGATGGGTAGATGCAAAAAGGAAGCCATCTTTACGTACACTAAAAATAACTTTCACAGGGGCCCCTAGGGGTTTCACAATTAGATAGTGACCCACTCAAGGTTTTGTTCCACAATGCTTAGGAACCTTCCAGCTACACCACTAGGGGTTGTAGGTTGGGTTGCAAGGCTATGTGCCTTGCAACACTCACACCCACAACACTCCTAGGATATGAGGAAAGGGTCTTTCAACGCTGCCAAACATAATCAAAATGGTTCACATCTGGTTCACCAAAATGTAGAGGAGGGGGATCGACCACTCAACGGCTCTAAGTCACGGAGAGCCGAGAGTTGAAGGCTACCCTAATCTACCTCAACCACATGAGTGTTTAGGAAATCAAAAGATAGAGAATGAAGAGCACTCTCAGTGCTTTTGTCACTCTAATAACCCGAAAGTTTGGTTTGGAATAAGCGAGCAAGTTTTTCAACTTGAACTATACCTTGAATAGCTCTCTTCTAGAGGACAATAGTGCAGAACAAGGATGAAAATGTGGTGTGTTGGCATCTCATAGGTGCAATGGCATCTATACAAACAAACAGTGAGAAAGGACAACCAAAGACGTTAAGAACCTACTAATAGCTTAGGTATTGTGGTTTACTCGTGATAACAAAAGCAAGAAATAATAAACTAACTAAAATACTAAGAAAGATTCTATAAGAAGTGATAAGGGTGAAAGGTGACAAAAATAAACTTACGAAAGGTCCAATTTGCTAGCAAGCTCCACACGAGTGAGTACCTACACAACAGAGAAGGGAAAAATGTTGGGGTTGTTTCGGGGCTTGCCGTAGTCAAACCCCTATTTTGGTATTCCCACCTCCATGGACACATAGAGAGATAGAGAGATATAAAAGCAATAAAGGAAATATGGTGGAAAGGAAAATATCAAACACTACAAGAAACACTATGCTACTCAAATCCAACAACAACATAATGGTAAACAAACAATACCACCCTCGACCAAAGGTGCTCAAGGCCAATGAGAGATTAATGTAAGTCTTCAACTATGGCAAAGTCAACATGGCCGCAATGACATTGAAGGAGGTCTCACAAGACACCTCGCAAGACACCAAGTTGCATCTTATGTGATAGATGTGAGGAATATTGTGATGTTGGAATGAAGCCAATAGTGTGCAACAAGTAGCTCAAGTGTGTGAGAAGATTTGAGAATTGCCTTCAAGAATGTTCAAAGTGTGTAGAGAGATGAACGAAGATGGAGAATATGCATTTGAAGGTGATTTTGGGAGGGAAAGAGTCATTCAAAGGTCAACAAGAAGGCACATATGCATTACACTTCAGCCCCAATAGCAAACGTAATGCCTCTGCCGATTCCAAAAGCAAGAATCTTGTTAGGATGGTAGCGTGCCATGTAGATGTTCGTGTGTTGAACGTGTCCCCAATAGAAATCCCCCTACCAACACTAAAAACAAGCACCAAGTGGATGGACTATGGATGGGTGATTTGTATTTACATGGTCGGGTTTGATTTTTCTAAGGTGAAGGATGTAAAAGGGAAACTTGCAAGGGGGGTGCAAATTCGCTCCTATACACCTAGTGATATTGATGACAAGGAAAACAATAGTTTTAAGATCTTCATTAACGATCTTGGAGAAATTTTTGTCTTCAACCTTATTCTCAAGATTCAATGGAATATTTGGAATCGAGTGCAACTTCCAAATGACTTCAAAACTCCATAGGGTAGTTAAAAAATAGGAATATTCTTCTAACAAGTTATGTCATGTTTTGTTGTAACTTTTTTTAAAGAGTCTCAATTGATGAATGAGATGTGTGTCATGTGACTCGATTGTGAGATGGTATGCTCACTCTTTCTATTGAAGAGGACTCATTCCTCATTGTAAAGGGATCTGAATAATTTCGGGCTAGGGTTAGTATGGAAATAATAAGTGTAGGTTTCAGTGTCAGAGAAGAAGAGTTTGTAAAGTGTTATTTTTTGAGGCACCAATGTACATTTTCAATTGAAGAGAAGAATAGTTTGTAAAGTACTATTTTTTTAGGCACCAATGTAATTTTCAATTGAAATATTTGAAAAGTCTACTGCTATTCAAAGGCAATTGTCTCCAAATTGCAATGAAATGATCAAGGAATATTGAGTTCATCTTCAGAAACTTATGTGTCAAATATTTTATAAATTATTTTATGTTTGAGGAATAGAGTAAATACTCTTTATAATATATAGGGGGTGTTATGTTGCATAGGGATTCTTAAATATAGTAGAATTTGAATTCTATTCATAGGATATTTTATTGAAAGTCAATAATAGCAATTGTCCACTAAAATATATTTGAATTATTGTGATGAGAATATTTATATGTCTATTTGAATCTATAGCTATGGAAAGGGACCAATGTTGAGAAATTAAGTCCATTCAAGGTTTATAATACATTTTAAAATGACAAATCTTAAGAAGTAAATAAGTTATTATTAATTATCTTGTTGTTCCCATGCTTGGAGCTAAAGATATACAAGGATTTTTTTCATTTTCTATGTATTATTCTACAAATCCTTGTCATAACACATGAAGATTAATCAGCTAAAGAAATATCCTATTAAAATGGTGTATCATTTGTTTATGTTGTTAATAGGGAAACCCACCTAGGTTTGTATAGCTTGAAGTGCAGGAGGATTTTAGATCCAAGTGTTTGTAGGCCAACCTTTTATTATCATTGATAATTATATATGGCTATTATTTAGAGGATTTAAGGAATTATTTGGAAAAAAAACAACACAAAATTTAGGACCAATGCTTCACAAGTAGTAGTTATTTTTTCCCACACTAGTATTTTTTGAATGCATCCCGTAAGGCCATAGACATTTATAAGGAAGAAAATTTGTTGTATGGAATGGTTTAAATTTTTACCTACCTTTTAGTGTGTGTTGGTTGTAATCATCTCAACCTTGTTTGAAGCTAATTTCCAAAGTACTCTAAGGCCCTCAAAGGCCCCTTCAAATTTCACAAACTCTTTATGCCAATATGCCAATTCTTTAAAAATTTAATTTGTCTCCACCTTGTTTCATTTAATTTCTTCAAAAAGGAAAATATGTGTTTTTAATAATTTATTTCACACTTTGTTAAGAACTTATTGTTAGGGCCATTTAGGCCCCTAATATTTCATGTAGTGATCTTCACTAGATTCTAGGAAGGGGAACTCCCTTCCTAGATCTCAACATCATGTTATTTATTTTTATTTGGCCATCAATAGATCTATACTTTTCTCTCAATTCCCTTATATATTTCCTCCTGTTTGTCTTTTCAGTGTCATATTTTGGCTTTACCTTCTTGGATTTTGTTTACCTTATAATTTAGTCTTCAAAAGAGTTAATCTCCACCTCATTATCCAAATCTTCCTCTTTGGACTCGAGGTTTAGGAATTTTGTGCATATTAGGCCCTCCTAAAATTTGGGGGATTCCTTTTCTCTATTGGTGACACCAAATTATTCTAAGGCATCATCAATTTTTGTCCTAATTTTTGCCTTTGTGGTGCAATTTTTCATAGTTTTTGATACCTTTATGGGAATCCTCTATTATAGAATCTAAATTTTCCCAATTAACTCAACCAATGTAGGAATAAATCTTTTCTCACTTTTGGAATTTTATTTTTCACTGTTGCTGGAGTTAGATATTCTCTTACTTTTATAGCCCTAAGTTCTATTCCCATATATCTCACAAGCACTGTAATAGGCCACAGGTCATTCCACTCTAGTTTTTGTAGCCTTTTCCATACCTTGAAATTTATCTCAATTGTTGAAGGAATAAGGTTTTCCAAATCAATATATAAATAGACATGAATATGCATCACTTCTTATTTTTCCAAAGTTGTGGTGCTCACTCCCATGAATGTTTCCAAGAAATTTCTACTATCAACAAGGGTTGGCTCATTCTAGTACTTAGCTAGAGTGATAATTAAGATAATCCACATTGGGGTACTAGAGATGCCATTCTTTAATGGATCAAAATTTGGTATCTAGTCCTTCAGATAAAACCCTACCCCATCCATCATCTAAGGCCCTAAATTTAGCATTTTATTTTTTCCCTCCTCTGAAATCACATTGAACCAAAAATAATTGTTTAGACAACTAGCTTATCCTAGTGTTTGAGCCCAATGTTCTTCCATCCATTTTTTAATTTTCTCCATGACTAGCTAACCATTGTCCCATTTTAGTAAAAAAAATAAAAATCAAATCTCTCCTTTCCTACTCTAATTGTTCCCTTGCAATATTTAGTGATCATTGACTTGTATTCTCTAACTTCTTCCCTATCAGGATTATATTTTCACTAGATTCCACTAGCCTCTACTCTAATGTTTCCTTCCCTTTCTAGTCATGCATAGGGATCCATCTTCTTCTACCCATTAGAGCTTGGTTATTGTAGAACTTACATGTATTTTTTTATCATGTATATGATGGTTTTGCTTGTGATTTTCCTTCCATTGTTGCTTCCTTCAATTTAAAACTTGTTCTACACTTTTTTTCACCAATTGGATTCTTCCCCCTTCCTTTTTCAACCCTATTCTAAAATTATTTCATCAACACAAATTTGTAGATTGAGTTTAATTGTTATTTTGTTAATTAATTTATAAAAATAAACAAATTAGTTTCACATTTGAAGCTTGTTGCCTATTAATGTATTTTCAAATATTGTTACATTCATAGAAAAAATCTTGGGAGTGTGGCAAAAATTATTATTGTTTAGTAGTCTATTTTTTGAGAGTTAAAATGGTAGAATTTAGAGATCAATAGAGATAGAGTTCACATGTATAGAGTGATTTTACAAGTGCAAACTAGATTTAGAATGAAAAAATAAACCTAGCATAGAGTAGGGAGGAATATTTTTGTTTTGACTCACGTACACAACTATCAATAAAATTTCTAGATTTTGAGTCACATAGATCTCATTGTCTTCATCAATCAATAAAATTTATTCAATCACAAAGCTAAGTAATATCTATTCATTTATCACTATTTATGACACAATTGGACTTGTTGTTAGATACTTTTGATGTAATCCACTCAACACTCCAACAACTTAATTAATCTAGGTTATGCATAATTATTTGTTTTATTTAATTAACCTATATTTTGCGTAAATGAATCCTTTATTTCCTTTCAAAATTTAGGAACACTTACATACATCAAAGTTACCACAAAGAATACCATTGAATTTAATAACAAATATTTTCTCAAGTTGGTAATATGTATGCATTATCAAGTTGGTCCAAGTTTTGTGGAAGTAGTGAAGCTATTTTTTTTAGGAGTTATCTATAGAGGTTGCATTTACTCGATCTTGCTCGATCATGGCATTACAGCTAATTTTGTTTTGTAAATATTCAAATCTGCATTTTGGTTAAAACTGTAATCATCAGAAAGGTAGATTTGTTAGCAATATTGGCATTTTTTCCTTATCAAATATGATCTATATGTAACACCTTCTATATAATATATATAGGCCCACGTGCCTTTTATCTAAAAAAAAATCTCATATATTTATTTGAAAATAAGTATATTGATGTTATATCTATAGGGCACCATCCCTAAAAAGTCTCTAACTAAGAAGAGTCCTAGAAAAATACTCTCTTGGTTGAATGGGTCTCAGACATGAGACGAGGATGATGGTGGTAGTGTCTAGAGAATGACTAATTTGGAGAGTCCTAGGGGGTTGGTGTTAAAGGGAAGGAGAAGGTGGGTGAGGATGCTACCCAGGTGCAAAGGGAGGCCAAAATGGATGTTGGTCTCTCCCTTGTGACGAGCCCTACTAAGAATTTGGTTGAAGCTACCAAGATTGATCCTTTCTCAGAGGACTTCATCTACCTGATCAATGTCAGGGAAGTGATTACTAATGTTTTATGGGTGGCAAGAGACAATGTGATGGGAAGTTTCAAATTAACCAAGTGGTTCCTTAGGAAACTTAACAAAGTTAATATCAAACTTAGGGATCTACAGGAGAAGGTTGTTGGTGAGGTGAAGGATGTTGGCGAGGATATTGACCAGTCCTCCTTTGGGGTGGAGGATTTAAATAAAAAGCTCATGGATGTTGAGGAATCTGTTCGGGAGCTCAAAGTGGATAATGATAATCATATTCAAGACATTGAAAAGATGTTTCAAGATGTTAAATCCAACATGGAAAAGCTCCTTAAGATTAGCCAATTCTCCATTAAAATTAGTGTGAAAACCTTAAAAATTATCATTGAAAAACTACAAGAATTGAGGGAAGAGTTGATTATTGGTGGGAGATCTACTAACAACAAAATGAAGGGGCATTTTGGAAAGGAAAAAGATAATATTGCAATGTTAGAAGCTAAGCAAGGTCCTAGTGCTCATACTCATGGCAAAAAGAAGAATACCTTCAATGAGGAGAAGGAAGAGTTGCTGATGCTATTTGATAAACATTATCATCAGGAATTAGAGGTGGCAAACACCCTAAAGAATTTGAAATAGTCTATTGTTTAGTTGTTTTCTATTTTTTTGTGGTTTTTTGGTTTGCTCTGGGTTAATTGTTCTTCTACTACTGGTTGGTTGTGTTTTATTCTATTGTAGCAACATTTTGTATTTTGGGGTTTTGGGTCCCTTGTAAAAACTTATTTTTCTTGTTAATAAAAAACAAACTATTTAGAGAACTAAAAATTGATAAGCCTAATAGAGTTGACATATACAAACACCAATATATTCTTGTAATATAGAAAATATACTCTCTTTTATTTTGTGTGTAATTAGTTAGATTAAATAAAGTCATTTAAAGAGTATGCAAAGTTATAATTAGACTTAATTTAAACACAATTTGAACTAGCACTTACAATTCAATAATATGAGAGACTTTGAAACTAAAATAATGTTAAAGACAAAACTTTCTTTGGTTGAAAAGCGGGTGAATAGGAAATGTTGATTCTTTTTATGTATGGTTGTGTGTATACAAAGTGTAAATTAAAGTTACCTAATTTTATCTACAATTAGCATACAAATAATTTTTAACCATTAGAAATAAGAATGCCAATTAGAATATGCACTAGACAAATAATGCTAAATAGAAACACTTGAGACGTAAAAATCAATAATTAACAAATTAACTATGTTGGAAAAATATTAGTAAATAAGTAGGTTTAGATGTACATGTGAGATGAATTGGTCCAAATGAAATTCACTTAAAATATTCTCTTGATGCTACTTGTGAAACTTGAGATTTGTTGGACATAAATGATAAGGTCATCTTATGCAAAATGGCCTACTTGACAACAATGACTAATCTTGTCAACCACCATGACATCATTGTCTAAGGTGTAGCATTCACCAAGGAATAGATAGAGACTTGAAATTTGTAGTAAACTCAAAAATGTCCACCTAAATAAGTGCTCAAAAGTGTCCACCTAAATAAGTGACCAGTGGAAGGCGTGAAATTTATAGTAAACTCAAGGGGTCCTAATCAACATAATTGACAAAAAGAATGCAAATTGAAGATATTGTTGAAATTGGGAAAAATCAACTCCGTAGCTCCCAAAGATCACTTGCAATCAAACACCTGTCACAAAAAGAGAAAATAGAAAATCTATGGGGACCAAGAGCTATTGATCCAAAAAATCATGAATCATTAGGATAAAAGCAAGAAGTTGAGTCCACTTCCTGTGGAAGTTCCGGACTTAGCCAAAAACGTGAAATCGGGTAAAACAAAATGGGATCCATCTCGTTTCTTATGAAATGGGATCCCATTTCACTTTGGGACCCTGAGCCCAAAATGAGTTTCCATTTTTTAGAAATGGGACCCCATTTTGTAAAAGGTTAAAATTTAAAAAAAGCTAAATGGGATCCCGTTTTGTAAAAGGCTATTTTAAAAAAAATAAATGGGATCTTGTTTCTTAAAGTTTCAATTTTTGGCCTAGTTTTTGCTATGGGTTTCAGGTCAGAAAAAAGTCTTAGGGAGCCAACCCTTAGCTTTGGACTTGCTTTGACCTGCAATTTGAAGGTCATGTCAGTGTTAGTAGAAAATAGTGACTTTGGACATATGTCTGAAGACGTTTTTTGCAAAAAATAAAATGAAATTAAAACCCATTATAGATGAGATTATTTAGATTTCAAATATGTAATTTTTTTACAATTGGATTATTTTTCTATTTTCAAATAATTTTCAATGAAAGTGGTCCATAAACTTGAAATATCATGTTTTCTTATTATTTTAATAACTTTTGTTTTTGATAAAAGGCATTTCAGCCAACTATTTATATAATATAATAATAAAGATTACAATATTTCTTGACATATCATCTATAGATAGATACAAAATGTCAACTGCTACATTTTGATAATAACCCAACACTGCTCTACAGTTGACTTACTCCTCCTTATGATGACAAAATACTTGCCAAAATTCTTACTAACTATGGGAATTTATGCATGTGTCAACTATTAAAAATACAAAAATACTTGACTTAAATATAGTGCAATACATTTTAAACTCTATAATTTTTCCCAACTATAATAAGTCGCTATCATGTTTACTTTATGTGCACTTAATCTAATGAATTTCCTAAAAACATAACTCTTACTTTCTATTCTTCATGTCTTATTAATAGAGCAATTGTCTTATTTTCCTCCTCTGCACATATATTGATCTGATGGAGGAGATTTTGAATCTGTTATTACATTCATATCAGGGAGGATTGGTTGGCACCTTTGCACGAGATGTTGAGCATTTGATGCCCCTGGATCTACTTGACATCTTTGTACTATAGGACGTGCTTTTGAAGGCCCAAGGCCTGCATTTGATTCTTCTGTCTGAATATCCCCTTGATGTGGTTTCTTTGGAAGACTGAGAAGAGATGCTTGGTGAGAATGATGAGTAAGAAGGAATGAAATTGCATGTTATTTAACTTTGAAACTTCTTACCATCTCGTCCCCTAACTCAATTTGATATATGTTTAGCTCCTTGTAAAGATAGCTTGAAGAATTATACTCCAATGCTAACCTTATCCCAATATATATGTTTGTGAAGCTCATTTTATGGTGCAATTAGTGTCTAGGGAAGACACCTCCAATATAAGCTTCTCCCATACATAAGTCATATTTTTGAATGCTTGTTAGCAATGCATTCTCTTGCAAGAAAACCTCCTTTATAACTATATTTGCTATCTTCTGCACATCTTGATAGTTTGGGTTCATATCCATCACATTGTTAACAAATATTGACACCAGGTTGCATGGGACGATAATTATTTGTGATAATGGCTGCAAGATATCATCTCCAATTATGTCCTTCACACATTTGTAGACAGGTATGCAATCTGTGTTGAAAACATAACACAATTGTTCTTTGCCTAACCCTTTGGAGAAGGGCATTTCCCACAGTTGCACTTGAAATGGAGCACATTGATTTCTTGGAAGGAATTCCATTGTAGAGACACGTAGAAGTTGCTATGTAGAGGTGAAGACAATGTTTCCCAAACAACTAATTTTCTAACAACTTAAAACACCCACCAAAAGCACAACATTGACCACTTTATGGTTGAACTCGAGTCATTAGAAAACTCACATGTAACATATCATGGAATGAATAACATTACTCTGATATTTGAAGATAAAATGATTTGCTAAATACTCTTCTACACTGATATTTGTACCTCAACTCTTTTTCCTTTTTATGGTATGCATGATGTATGCAAGGGAAGTAGCAGCTAGCCACCCAGTCATGCAGGATTAACCAAGACAAAGCTACATTTTACTGGAATTCTCTATAACACACTTTGTTATTTCAAACACTTCATGTTGGTGGAATGATCAGCCGAGTTCCTCATATAGCCTCAAATTTCCTATTAGTTTAAAAAATGTTAAAAAAAATCCTTGAATTTTGCATGTCCTTTCCAGCTTTTACACACGCTTAAACTTATTTGAAGATAAGCATGTTTTGATCTCTTCCATGCCTTGTGTGAAATTCCTACATAGCTGTCAACTTTATTAGAGATATAAATTATTAAAACTTTACAGTTTGAAATGAGTTAAACATGATGATGTCCTTTGATTTGTTCATCACACACTTGAGATTACAAGTGTTGCATTTTGGCAATATTTGTAATTTTTAGACAAGATTTGGCCTCAGACATAAGCTTTGGTATTGAAAAGAACTTTTACAGTTCCCTTAATTTGAAGTATGAGAAACTTGATACTTTCCAATTGTAGTGGTAAGATATGGTGTCCTTCATCGCACTTGGCATCTTTTGAAAAAGTTGCTTTTTGTACCTTGTACCCTTGCAAAACAAAAAACATGTTAAGAAAATGGTTGCTATTTACAAGAAATTTTGGATCATGCTTCTCTACCTGCTGAGGTTTCCACCTATTAAGTTTATACGTGTTGGCTGCAAAATGGCAGATTGATTTGAAGTTCCCAATGGCGGATTGATTTGAGCACCCATAATTTTCTTATGTATAAGGCTACCTATATTTCATCACTTACATGAGTGAGCATTTTTAAACATGTGCAAGGGATAAAGCTGGTGCTTAGTATGTACTCCTCATACCACTACTGCAGGCTGGATTTATGTTTTTAACCTTGACAACACAACTCATGGCTGGAATATTTAAAACACCAATTTTGCTAATGTAATCCTTGATATATCATGCATATCACCAAGAAGAGTTCACAACTTGCTAGAAATTTGAATTTTTATTTTTTTTTAAGTTCTAAAAATGAAACCCAAAGTTTAGCAAAATATTTTTAACCAAACCATCAACAAATTATAGCCTTGTACTTTCCCTTTTGATAAGTTCCACCAAAACCTGAGAAATGTTTAACATACTGCTATCATATACTTGCTCACTCTGATTTTGATCACATCCAACATTTGCCAATTTGTCAGCCACTTGATTTCCTTCCCTATAGGTGTGTTTGATTTGCATATTTTTGAAATTAGGTATCAATTCCATACTTGTTGCAAAACATATCTAAGTTTCCAATAAAAAAATTTCCTTTCTTTACAAGCATTAACTATGATTAGAGTCACCTTCAATTTCCAAATCTGTAATTTTCAAATCAAATGCTAATTGCACCTCAAGAAGTAAAGCCTAAGCCTTTGCAAGATTATTTGTTCCTCTTGAAAGTTTACCAATTTAGCTAATATTAGCATCCCTTTATGATTTCTTATTACTACTCCCACCCCGGAAACACTTAGGTTTCCACGTGAAGCGCCATCAAAGTTCAACTTGATGAAGCCTTTTGTAGCTAGTTTCCAAATAATTTTACTTTTATCTTCCTTCTGATTGGGATTTTGATGAAGACTACCTTTGAAAGGAAGGACAATATTGCTCCAGTTCCTTAATACCTTTGAATCCCAATTTATAAATAGGGATCTAATGCTTTTGTTTTTCTAAACATAAGAATTTGTGATCTTTGTTATTGAAGCTTCTATTTTTTCTAACACTTTTTCTAGGGTCAATTTTTCTTTCCTGAAAATCCTCCTATTATGCTCCCACCATATGGTCCATAATACAACAGATGGAAGAATTTTCCAAATGCATGCAAATAATGTTGATTTATACAAAAATGGCTAGCTTGAGAATAGATCCCATAAATTATTTGGTAATGGAGCATACCAGCTTAGTTTATTTTTAATATAGGACCAACATTGAGATGCAAAAGGACAATGAATAAACAAATGATTCACCTCTTCCGGCTCATTCTCACATAAGACACATGTAAATTAAGTTGTTAATCCAAGTCTAGCAAGCCTATCACTTGTCAGTATTCTCCCTTTAATAGCCAACCAAGAGAAGCACCCCACTTTTGGCAAAACTAATGAATCCCAATAAAATGAAAAAGATCTTTGAGGTTTAATGATTCTCCTTTGAGACATTATTTCCTTATAACCCATTTTGACTGTGTACAAACCAGATTTTGATGGTGCCCATAACAACATATCCTCCTCTCCTAACTCATAAACATCCCTTTGACTTAAAATGGTCCTTAGTTCCACTTTTTGTTCCTCTAAACAACCAATATCTGAAACATCTTTCCATTTTACTTTCCCATAACACACATCTATGCTTTCAAAAAAATCAAAAAAGATAAGTTTAGGTCATCTTATGCTTGGCGTACACGTAGGATTTTCAAAACAACAATTACGACCAATAAAAATTTAATAAAAAAATATTTTAAAAAATTACAAAAAAATATCATGCACAATTTTTAGTGTGTTACAGATATTTTCCCAAAAGGATTCAAAAAATATAATTATTTAGGTCAAAATATGGTTGGCGTACACGTGCATGGTATGGTAAAAAAAGTTTTTTATATAGTGGTTTTTAGACGTGCCTATTGAAAATCAATTTGTATCATCTAGGTATTAAAATAAATTACATATTTGGAAACTAGACTCTGAGTACTACATTTAGTTTTAGTACCTTTTTTTAAGATTCAATCTTTAAGTGCTTCAAATTTTTAGGTAAAATGCAACAAATTTTGAAAATCAAGGAAAACACTTCCACTTTTTGGCCAAAAAGTGGACTCAACCTCTTGCACACACCCATTATGAATGTGTATCTTAATGATTATACAATAAAGAATCCTTATAAAGGGATAATAAACCTAGAAGCCCTAGGTGATGATAAAATAAGATCATAACATCTGTCCTCATCCTATGATATGAGACATAAAAATAATATGACCTAAGTAAGTGTAAGTAATTAGAGGAAAAGGAACCTAACAATTAAATAAACAATTAAATATGAAATACCTTTTACTCTAACATATATGTAATAATTAATTAAATATGAGCCACTTAAGGTGAATCCTCTCTCTGGGGATTTCTCTTACCTAAATGATGATAATACGTCAAAGTTTGAGCTTCTGGATATGGCCTGTTGGGGGGCTACATGCACGTTTAAGATAGCCAAGTGGGTAATGCAGGAATTTAATAGGGTGAATATCAAGATCAGGGCCCTAAAAGAGAATATACAAAACATTCTGAAGGGTTGTTTCTCAAATATTTTGATTGAAAGACTTGTGGACTTAGAATGCTTCTTTACAGATTTTAAAACCCTGTGTGAGTAGCACCTCTCTGAAATGGAGGAAAAGATTAATGAAACTAATGTGGACATCAAGAAGCTTCTATAAGTTAGACACGGTTTGGTCAAGAACAATGTTGAGTCACTAGAGGTCCTTTTTTAAAATAGGATTGATATAAAAATAGGAAACCATAATTTTAAGCACTCGATTGAGAGTTTGGTATGGGAATGGCCTACAACTCCTAAAGGTATAAAAAAAAGGATTGCATTACAAAGGGGTGATGTGAAATAAATTGAAATGGAAACATGACTCCATTAGGGATTAATGAAAAACAATAGAATGGAATAGGGTCTATAACTTTGAAGTATGAATGTAGGTTGATGGTGGACTTAAGGAAAGCTAAGAAGAAATAGAAACACATTAAGCAATTGATTCAACAATGGAAATAGGGAGAGTAGGAGACACAAAATGGATTAAAAAGGTGATGGAAATAGATGGTAATGGTCTTGGGTCCCAAAACCATAGCTCTACTTCCTCGAACAAAATTTCACTTTCAATGCTAGGGTTATCATTATGAAAGTAGAATTTTCTCATCCACAAACTATGGAGGATTGAAGGTCAACTCTGTGAGATTAGGATTTCTTTCCCACTCTTTGAGTCATCTTAGACTTGTGAGGGTGTTCCCAAAGGTTTTAAAAAAAAATTAACCAAAAAAGGTGATAGTTGAACCCAATCTATTATCTTGACTAGACAAAGGTTATCATTGAGATAAAAAACAAACTAGCTACCTAGATGCCTTTATATATCTAATTACTACACTACTACAATGAGTGCAAGGTGGGGTAAATGCACATAGACCACAAAGTAAATTGATGATAATAATTTGTATAGGTTTTTACCCTATTTTGTTGTTCAACCATGAGCTAAACCAGTTTAAAAATAGGTTGAATTTATAGTTTTAATGATTTGTTCTTTCTTTTTGTTTGATTTTTGCTTGACTAGAAAAGATATAGGCTAGATTGGTGCCAATCTAAGGGCTACAAAGTCATAACTAATAGAGAGTAATGCAAGATAAAGTAACAAATACTAACTAATTGAAGCATTTAAATGTACTGAACATATAGTATTACAAATACCAAATACTTAATAATTGTTCAACAGACTACAAAAATCCATGCATAAATGAAAAAAGATCCATAACAAATAGTTATAAAAGATTTAGAATGTTGTATGAATTCACCAAATAATATTTATACTCACAAAAAATATGAAGATGGAAGAATAGTTAACCAACTAAATACATTTTGAATCTATTCATACATTCACAAAGAAATTAGAAATGGTAGTATATACAATATAACCTTTAATTCCATCTTCCTCTCTATAGTTGAACCAAAAATTGATATTTAGATGAGATTTTGGATTTCATTTTTGTTATGATTTAGAATTTGCACTTCCAATATCTAAAAATGAATCCCAAAACATCTCTTTATCCAAGTAGTGTGAGCCCTAGAAGATAACACTATAGTATTTTAAAATCAATGCTATAGATGCACTCCCTCCAAAAAGATGCCTAAGATGTTGAGGAGATTTGATGGAATAAGTATAGTGGCTAGGAGATGTCCTACAATAATGGTGAGTAGATAGGGGTGGGTGGATAATAATCATGCCATTACATTTGGTGCTCTAGCTTCCATCACACATGTATTTGACCTACCATTTAGAAACTTTGTCTTTCGCCACTTATTTTCAGCATCTATGTTGCTTAGATTGGTCACCTTACAATCCCATGAATCTTTGATATAGGCCAACTTAATTTATTTTCAGGTTGCCATAGATGAGAAAGACTCTTCATTAGCTCCTAAGGAACATAGGTGTCTTATTATTTCATTGGGCACCTCCCTATTTCTCTATTGACCTCTCATCACTAATCGACACCCACGATGGAGTCATGCACAAAATTGACAGGTCTTGATAAATAACAATATGCAATGTACTTCAAAGATGTCAGTTTAGGAAGAAAGGATCTACCACCTTCACACTATGACAAGAATAATGTAATTCTTTGTATTGAGCCTCACTTAAAAATAATATCATTTTGTTTGATCTTTGTCAGGCCCATCATCATATGTCAAATCCTACATGTCATACTTGGGATGGGAGTATGGAATATCCCCATGTACATGAAACTTTGAGAATATAAGAAGCAGCTAAAATGGCATTAATCTATTCCATTCAAAATACAAGTAACACTCAAATTAAGTGTAAGAGTTGATGTATGTCTATTTTTCCAAATCATAATGTTCATCTAAAATGTTAAGGTTTTTGGTTTTACTTTGACATCATCTTTCAAAATGTTTTTCTATGCTCATAGTTGTAGGGAGTCCCCAAAGAAAACGTGAAAATCAGCATGCACTTGGACATGATTAAATGGAAAATTTTGTAGCTGCATAAAGATGACATTATATATTCCAAACAACTACAACAATTTCTAAAGTTTAGAATATGAAGTTTGCAATTCCTATAACTGCTTTGAGATGTAATTTGTTATCAACTGCTACAACTTATGTTCTTGTCTTGTTTGGTTATGTTCTCTTTGGTGCTTAGTCCAGTCTTTCTAGGTGTGCTAGATGGTTGTAATAGTTTATTTATGTCTTGGCAGCCTATTGGTTGCCTTTATTTTATTTTTATTGTAATTTCAACTTGTTTCAATATAATACAAAAAAGTGTAAGATTTGATAAACACTATTAAAACAAGAAAATTATTTACCAAAACCAACCCTTGTTACACCATGGAATGGTGGTTGTGCTCAAATATGGTTGGATGTCAGCAGTCTTTCCACCAACATAAAGTTTCATAAGCGAGGATATTAAAATGGTTAGGGGTGATATCCAATTTATAGATTTTTAGAGAAACCAATAGATGTATAGGATTAAAAGATGAAGTCAATGGCTCATAATGGTTGAAATCCATGGGGAAGTGAGAGGAGAAAATTTTCCTTATTTGGTTAGAGTAGATTGAGGGGGATAGATTGAGGAGAATATAAAGGGTAGAGATTCTCATTGGGAAGATTTGATGGACAAGATGGAAAGGGTACTTGGGAGTACCCTTAAGTGATGAGAAAGTCCTTTGACCCATTTGAAATGGTATCAAGACCATGTCACATGTATAAAGTCTCATGCATTATGTACAAAGGACCCATGACTTTGCACAAATGTGGGGATGTGCATGATTTGAGGAGAGTTGAATAGGATTAGGCATGTGCAAATGGGGGATTAAGGGGTTAATCTAGATTTTAAACCACTTAATGAAAAGTGTAGAAATTAAAAAAAAAATGGGATGAGGATGGGGGACTTAGGCAAATAAATAATTGGATTATTTACTTAAAGTGGAATATGAGAGGAATATAATAAATTTGTTTAGGCTAGAAATAGGTGGAGGTGAATAGTGATGAATAGTGATTTTATTTATTAAATAATAAAATATCATTTCATTAATATGGGGGTGAAAATGGATAATTAATTGAATAATTAGGGTTGTATTCAATTAATTATAGAGGAAATAGGTAGGTAATGGAAATGGTCAATTTTAGGTGTCCATAATCCTAAAGCTCTAACATACTGAAGGAAAACACGTGTTAGATTTCAAGAGGAGCATGTGCCACCTTGAAACTTGAACAATATCACCCTATCCCTTGCATTTCAGACCTTCCTATCAACCAATACTAGGAATAAGAGTATGAAACACCTTGAAAGGTCAAGCAAACTACCATATAAAATAAAAGAGCATAAGCATCCCTCCCAAGAAATAGATGAGCATGTAAAAGTGGGAAACTAATTTACAAAGATTTTGAAACAATATCAAATGTGGACATGGGAAAATACATGGCAGAACATCAAATAATTTCTCAATTACGACCAAAGTCCTAACAAATGGCTTGAAAGTATGAGAGAGGTGATATTAATAGTATTATAGAAAAATTAGGAAAATAATTTATTTCAAATAAAACCTTAAAAGGAAATAGCTCACCCTATTGAAACCCTTGTAAATTAGCCACCTAATATCAAAGATGCTATTGCAACATTGCCCAATAGAAAAATAAAAATTATTTGAGACTCTAGAGATGGAGATAACTCACTCCTTGAATTTTTTAAGTAATGTTCAAGTGTCATTATGAGCATAAATAACTAAAATCATGCAAGAAACTCAAATTTTACTTTTTCTATGTAAAATGAGGTAAAGTTGGTCTATTTTAAGGAGCTTTCTTAGGGAATTTGAAGATGGAAACTTATTAGGTGGGAATTCATGATAATTAATTATCCTTCGTTTCTAATTTCTAGTAAGAGGATAACAATTCAAGGCCACCCTATTAGGTGTCAAACTGTGGCCATTATTCATGAATAAAAGTTAAGCTCAAATTTCTAGGTGACATTAAACTCAAAGGGGGAAATTTAGTGGTGGGGTCTATTGTTAATTTGAAGCTTATTAACAAAGGATCATTTATTTATTTTGTATATGATACATTTAATGGTTTGACAAGGGACTAAAGGGGTTTAAGGAAAATTAAAGGTGGTGTTAAGACATAGAATGGGGATAGAAGTTAAATTAAAAGGTGCACATATTCATTTGAAGCAAGACCATGGGAACAACATAGAAAACGAGAAATAGATAGCTAGAGGGGACTTAGGCTATTCAAAAGAGGGCTCTAAACAACACAAGATGTACAATAGTTGGATATGACTAAATGTACAAAAGAATGTAATAATAGATTTATAGGGTATGCAAAAAAAAATATCATAGAAATAAATATTTGGTAATAAGTTCGTGACCTTTAAAATTGAAACTAGTTGACAAAGAAAAATGAAAAAGAGGTTAAAAATGAACCCAAATAGAAATGTGCAAGTTACAAAATATGTTTAGAATGATGCCTAGAGTATTCCCATATGTTTTTGGGAGCTTCCAAGTAGGGTAATAGGTTATTAGGTGAAGCAACTCCCAAGGGAGTAGCTTAGTCCCTCCTTAGCACCTTGAACAACTACCTAGTCTAATGAGGGTGGCCTAGTCCTTGTGAATGGAAAAAGGTTTGAAACATTACAAAAGGATTCTTGAGTATTTGTTGAAGGTTCTCAAATATTGAACCTATCAATAATATAAATAAAGGTGGAATAAAATGAGAACAAAGTTCTATTGTGATTTAAATGAGTAAAAAAGCTAATAATAAAAATAAAGGTGAAATAAAATGAGAACAAAGTTCTATTGTGATTTAAATGAGTAAAAACGCTAACAAATAATGCAAAAGGAAGGCTTTCCCATAATATTTTCAAATTTTAACAGCCAAAAGAAATCCCAACCACCTAATAAATATTGTCAAAGAAATAAAAATATACTTTTGATATATAAGGACAAGGTATCCATGCATCTAATTCCATTTGGGGTGACATGGTCCTCTCCTAGTTCTCATGCTAACTATCTAGTTGAGAGGAGACCTTAGTCCAAATGTCATAGCAAGATAGAATTTTGTACATATAGATTCACTTCAGGATTTTTAAAACACTTTTCTCTTGGAAATTTGTTGTATTCTTCCATATTTCACTTGCAAATATGTATATAGAGAAAACCTTACAAAATAAAGTGGTTAAGGGGGGTCTACCTTAGTGAGTCCCATTGTGGATTTTTAATCATTACATTTAAAAAAGACAATTTTTTAAAATTAAAATCTACACTATTAAATCACACCTACTCAAAATATAAATAAAACTGAAACAGATAAAAGGAAATGACAAGAAGACAAGGTCATGCAAAGAGGGATGTGGAGATAAATTGTGAAAACTAAATAAAAAATGGGGAAACAAAATTGATATGGGGTGAAGAGGACTAAAGTAAGAGGTGAAAAATATATAATTAAGGTAAAATAGGAAATATCTCAAAGAAAAATAGGAATGACAAAGGAAACTAGGAAACCCACGGTTTATAAAGGAAAAGAGAGGGGTAGGAAAAGAAGAATGCAATGGAAATGAAAAGGAATGAAAAATGGATGGAATGGAAAGAGAATTATTAGGGGGAAGATAAAATGTATATTTAGTAGATATTAGGTTAAAAACTAAAGATATTAGCAAAAATAACTATCTTATATAGTGTGAAATCGTTGAAAATAACTAAAGATTGGAATGGTTGTGGCACCTTCTAAGAAGATCCAAAAAAATATTGCAAGGATTAGGATGATAGTTCTAACACTATTTAAATGTTTTATAAAGTGTATAGCACTCACTCTTTCAAAATAAATTTCTTCAATATGATGTACAATAGAGAAATTTTCCATTTAGGTGTTAAAATGAGGGAGAGAAGGGTCTTATTTATGGATTTTTGAGAAAAAAGTTAGAAAATAGTATGGAACTGAAAATAAAAATTATTAAATGCTCATGTCATTTAATTTTGATATATAGGAGCAAAAAATACGAAGTCGCCACCTTTCCAATAGGAGGGGGTTTCCTTGTCTCTTTATATGAGAAGAGTCATTTTTTATGGAAATCTAATGGTGAATGTGGCTATCCAAGGGTGGTATTTCCATATGAAGACAAATTGTATGATGAAAAAATTAAGGGAGAAAATAAGAGGTTTACACACATTAGAGTGATTTAAGTAAAATTTAATGATTTGGTCAATTGGTAAAAAGTGTTCAAAGTGATTAGAAGAAAGGGTAAATGGTTGTGGAAAGAAGGAAAATATATTAAATTTGGAAAATAAATAAATAATTAGAACCAAAGGGTAAGAGGGTTATGAGGAAAGAATATGGATTGATTAGAAAAGGAAAATAAGCTATAATAATGCCAAAAACATTAAAAATGGAAGAAGGATCTAAAATGAGTGTAAAACATAATAGAAGAAATTATAGAGTATGAAATTTCTATTGTTACATGTTTTCTCCACTTTATAAATCTTATGAAAAGCTAAAGGGGAGAATTATACTAAGGTAAGAGTATAATAATCACATAGATAATTATGAAATTCTAAAGAATACAATACCATTGAAGAGAAATTCATCTTCAATTTTTCTCTTGGATCTTTCTTCAAACACATATACCTATCCATGCAAATAAACCATAGAAAACAATCATTGTATGCTAACAAGAGAAAAAACAAACAAAAAACATAACATAAATGAAAATTCATATAATAAATACATATAAAATAATTTGGGAACTCAACTCAAACACAATAAAAATGATACAATCTAAGCATGAACTAGAAAACAAGCATGTCTACCTATATCATGAAATCCTTTTGGAAACTATTGAAGACAACAATAAAATTTAATCACTTTATTTTGAGGGAATATCTATTATATTTCATCCATACAATAAATAAGGAAAGAGAGCAAAATAGGGTCTCACAATAGATGCAAGAAGAACACCTTGGCAAAAGTAAGAAAATTAGAAAATTAGAAACTAGAAGTGATTACAAAGATTGTAGATTTTAGGAGTAGTTATTGATGTATTCATCCAAAGATTAATATGCCTAAGAGCTTCTCATAGGAATCCTAGAAGATCAACACAATAGAATAATAATAATCTATACAAAGGATTGTATGCACATACAAGAGAGAGTCCTCGTATGGATATATATAGGATACCACTAAGAGAAGAAAATTTACAACTAATGTAGAGAAAATATAAATTACCTAATTAAACTTAATAAAATAGGTGTGAAAATAATCTAAAGGGGAACTAGTTAGGTAATACACCCAAATCACACCATCACCCCTCCTTAAGTGAACCTAGGGATATAAAATAAAAGATAAGAAGACTCAAATATGGATCTTGAAAACAAGGTATAATAGGATACTGATGTACAAAAGAAAATGATGAAGGACAACATCCTTCATCCCAAGTATGAAATATCACAAAGAGAGAAAAGGAGAAAACATGAAGGAAACAAATACAGTAAAAGAGAGAAAATAAGATGGACTAAGAAACTTCCCTAGAAGTTGTCCCTAAATGATGACGAATAGAAGAACTTGAACTATAGTGAAGCATGAAGAAGCTATAAAAAAATACTAAAGAATACCTACGATACTTTTGAAAATAAAGAACCTCTAATACAATAAATATGAAGATCAAGATTAAAGAGACGTCAATCTACATGAATGAGAAAAATGATACTACTCAAGTAATTTGTAGAAATTGAAAACAAGGCAACAATTTGATAGTCAAAGGTGTAGAGGGCACACAAAAAAAGTATCAATAGTCTCAAGAACACTAACAAACTAAATAAGATATAATATGGAGTCCATAAACATGAATAAAAGATTGTTTATAATTTATGTACTCTAGCTCATTGCAATGCATGGGTAGCCAACCACATCATTCACCTACTTTACAAAAATAAAAACCAAATACATAGCTCACTTCATAATGAAACCAATCAATCATTAGAAAAAGTAAAAATACTATTATTCCCCCACATAATTTCAATAAGGGAGAGGTATGAAAAATCAACTAAAAACTTTGTCTCACAATATTGTTTAAGAAGCTAAAGAAATAAGTACCTACCAATAGAACATGGTATGGAAGAACAAGGCACACACATATGAAGTCACACAAGGTTGTTAATAAAAGAACAAGGCATGCACAAGAAACCCCCATGGAATTGTTATAAAGGGTGTGCAAGAACAAGACACACTTGCATGAAGGTAGATGAGGTTATGATTAAAATTGCGTGGGGCACACAACAAACCCCCCATTGCACTTTATAGATAGTGTGAATACAATAATTACACATGGTGTGAAAAATTTGTAAATTAAAAATATGTATGACACTTTATTTTAGTACATTTAAATCAAAGAGAACATTAATTGATGCTTAAAATGTGCAAAAAATGACCAAATACAAAAAATACATTTCTACTACAAGATGAAAGGACATTGAAGGAACCATTATAAAATATTCAAAAAAATATGAACAATAAAATAAGACCCAAAAAGAGTCCATATGCATAAAATGTGTCCCTTTTGACCACCTCGGCATCAACTCATAGCTCAAAAGTTATAAGTTCCTAGTTACCTTTTTTGTAAAATTGACTTATGCCACTCTTTGTAACTAGAGGTTATAAAATAAACCTTATTTCTTAAAAAGTGATGTAAAATAGAACTAAATAAGGTTTATTATTTTGAAAACCATTGTATTTCAAAAAGGTAGTTACTCGGTGGTTACTAGCTAGTTATTAGGCAAAGCCTATAAATACAAGGATTTTCAAATGTAAAGGGGAGAACTTGGATAGAAGGGGGAAACTCTGGAGAATTTTTCATAGATATACTTTTTGATGACTTTTGGTTTGACACTTTGTACCTAAGGGTTTTTGAGATTGTATAATTTCATAAAGATAATAAAAAATGCATTTGGTTTGTATGTCCTAAATGTGTTTTGAGTTATTATTACTGATTTCTTATATGTTGAATTGGTAATCCCTTTGTGTAATTGTGGAATCCATTGGTCATTCATATGTGATTGATGAAACATAGTCATATCCTGGTATCTTGGTTTGAATGTGTTGAAGTAACTTATCTCCTCGTATGTTGAGGTTTGTTATTATTCTATCATTGTTATTTTATATCAAAAATATATTTTGTGATAAACCCCTTTATAATTTGTTATCAATTGTGAAATCTCAATTGGTGTTTGTATGTTTACCATTGGGGTTATATTGAATTTTTGGTTGCGGGTTGGAAGTAGCTCCCTGCAAGGTCACTTTAGCTATGTGAGTGTTAATGGTACATTTTGAATTTTTATTGATGGTAATGGTAGCAACATGGTTATCAAAGGCTCGAATGTGATTGACGGTATAGTCATATGAGACATTGGTGTAATTGGCATTGTTATTGGTATTATTCCTTGGACCAAAGGCTTTTCCTTTTCCATGGTGTTGTATGGGAGTCTTGAATATGATTTTGGTCAATATTTATTATACCTTGTGAATTGTCCATTGATATGTCACCTTGTTCAATAAGGTCTTGGATAAGGTTCTTAAGTGTCCAACATGATGATGTTTTATGCCCCTTGGTGTGATGGTACTTACAATATTCATTGCCATTCCACCAATTTGGTTTGACTAATGTTGGCTCGTATGGTTTGATGTCTCAAGATTTAATGGCATCTGATTGTAGGAGTTTCTTCAAGACCAACTCAATGGGTTCCCCTAAAGGCATGTATGTTCATTTAGGCATGTTTGTTCATGGGGGACCTCTACGTTGTTGATTGTTTTGGACCATGTTGGTCTCTTGTTCATGACTTGGCATTGGATTATTTTGTGTAGAAGGATCTTTAAGATGAATGGTGAGGTGAGCTTGGTTAATCACTTTGGCATCAACTACCCCATCATTGGTGACATTTTTGTTTCTAGACTACAATTTTCCTTTATTATTAGGAGTGTTTTGATTTTCTTTGAAGATTTTGACTATTCCTTTCGCCACAAGGGCTTTCTCAATAAATACACCTTTCTCAATGACATCCTCAAATGTGGTACAACACTGGATTTGTAGTTAAATCATCAATTCTATGTTGAGGTTTTCTATAAAAATGGGAACCAACTATTTTTTTGGTATGTGACAAGGACATTTCTTAGACATGCTTTGTCATTGATAAAATGATGTAAGTGACTCTCTTTCTTTCTATTTGGTTGTGCATAATTTTACTAGGGTCATGTCACTTTCAATGTTATAGGAAAAGTGTGCAATAAACTTGTTAGCTAGTTCATTCCATGTTTGTATCCCAAGAGGAAGGTGTACGAACCACTCTAAAGCCTGCCTTGAAAGGCTACGTGGAAATAATCTCATCAAGTACGTAGACTCATAGGCAATGTCCATACATGTAGTGTTGAAATATCTTAGGTTTTCGACTGGATCTCCTTTCCCCTTATACTTGTTAAAGCTTGGAACATTGAAGTGTGCGGGAAAGGTGGTATACATATGCTCCTATCAAAGGGATAAGGACATAATTCCTTCGTTGAGTGTGTCTTCTTTGTTGTACCCAATTTCATTCTTGTCATTTGTCATTGCATTGTTTGTATTTGTTGCACTAAATTTTCCACGGTCGATGATGGTATGTTTTCTTGACCCTACATGAGGGTGTTGGTGTTGGTGTTGAGTGTGTTGGGATGGTTGTATGATGAGTTTTTGTTTTGAAATCTGGATGTAAGTGTTGTGTTTGGATCGATGTTTTGTTGCAAAGGGTTTTGATTGCCTTGTTGGTAGTGAGGTGTGAACATGCTATTGGTATTGGTATTGGTATTGGTTTGATGTTGGGGTATGAAGCTGGTGTTTGGAGTGACATGTTGTGATGGGGGTTGGTTGGTGTTCATGTTTGACCCAAAAGACATATTTCATCGTTTGGGTTGGCACTCTTGATGTGGCAATGTGGACGCTTGTCTTGTGTGGGGGATTTTGATTTGTGTTGGTTGATGGTGTGGTGTTTTGAGTGTATGTCATACCAAATGGATTTGTAAAAGTCATACCCATGGAACTAAAAGATGCACCAAATGAATTGCTAAATGTTGGATTTGGTCCTTGTGATGTTGTATATGCTCTCTTGGTGCCAAATGTTGAAAATGAGGGGATGTGTGTAGTGTAACATTATATGTTGTTCCCCTAAGAGGAAAACTAGTGTGCATTTGTTGTGAGGATGATTGACCTTGTAAAAATAAGTTTTGACTAAGACCTTGGGTTTGTGTCTGTGTTGTTCTCTCTACAATTTTGGAAGTGTTAAAACCAAAGGGGAGCTTGGCACCTTTTTGAGAAAGTGTAAGAAAGTACTTATTAGGATTTGCATTGACTAGCTCCTCTACAACTCAAACTATCCTAGGATCTTGGAAGCCTCATCAACCTCTTCGGGTGTTAGATGTTGGTTGACCTCTTTCAATGTGAAATTGGCAAATGGGTTTGGTGTTTCATCTTGTGTTGTTTGAGGTGTGTTTGAGGTTGACCAAAAGTTCATGTTGCTAGTTGGATTGAAATAGGAGTCATATGAGGAATCCATGTCTCTTCGTTTCCTTTGTGCCCTAGTCAAGACCATATAAGACTTGTGACTTTTGGATGGTGAAACTTTTGGTATGTATGCAACTAAGATTGAGATGCAAACTAAAGATAAAAATGGAAGACGATAATGATGCTATGCTATTTTTTTGGAGTTTTTTGGACTATAAGGATGATAATGCAAACTATGACCAAGTTTTTGACATGCAAGAGTGACAATGAGGTTAATATTATGCTTGGTATGCAAAATTCTAATGAGACTATGATTATGAATCTGCTTGGAATGGGTATGCAACCTTGAACCCTAGAGGAGGATGCTAATCAAACTATGATGGACCAAAGTGGAAATGCTAAATGTCAAGACCTTAAGAAGATAGACCAATATGATAATGATGATGGTTTGACCAAATGTGAACCTAAACTAGACACATGTGTTGTAGGCCCAACCTAAAGATAAGATTGACAAGAGGTATGATAAGGTCAAGACACCTAGAAATGAGACTAACGATTTTCCCAATTGTATGATAAGCTTCTTAATCTCAAGACTCAAGGATGATCCTAAAATATGGTTGAAATGTGGTAGATGCAAACTAGGACTATGCAAGATGACCTAAGGTGAAAGATGGAATGCTATGGATGGAGTAACTAAATCTAAACAAGTCTATGATCTGAGCACGCATAAATATAGTCTATAAGGAAACTAAAAGTTGATTGTACAAATATTTCCCCAAAAATTTTGATCCTAATAGTTGTGGTGTTTCAAGCTACAGATGCAATGTGGAAAGCCAATCAATTTTGGTGCAGGACTAGTCAATTGCGACACACAAACAAATGCGGGTTTTTGGCTTCCTAGGACTTCTGATAATTGTAGTATACTGTTTGACGATTACGGTGTTCTAATAAATAGTTGCAGTGTTCTGCCTGTCGACCCTAATTTGATGTTTTCTAGGTTGTTTTCCATTTTTGGCAAGTTTGAATTTTATCATAAAACACAACAAACACTTGAAAAATAGATTTGGCTAATTTTGACTCTTTGAATTTTTGGTAATCAAGTATGTTTGCAAGTTTTCTTCCACAAAGCTCGCTTGGCCTTCGTTTACAAACAATGAAGACAAGCACAACCTAAGAAATAGGGTTTGTCTAATAAATTTGGGCTTACCTCACCCTAGGTGGAGTGATGTAATCTGAGAATGTGGAGTGGGTGAAGCTAGAGTATGCCAAGGTCATGGACCACCTTAACACCTCTCACCTTGAAAGGAGTAACTCCAAACAAGGAACCTATCCACCTCAACCAAGAACTAGACATGGTAAGTAACTTTTCGGGACAATGCTATCCCTATGCACCAACAATAAGAGACGACCAAAAATTTCTAGCTTCTAATAACAATGGCTTTCTAGGAGGTCAGTGAACACCAAAGGTATACTTCAGACGTGAGACATTTAATCCTCTATCCACACTGAATGTCGATAGTTATTCCACACCATCATTGGCACACAATGTATAACATCCCCAAATAATGCTACTAACTTTTTCCTTTGCACCTTTAATATAGCCCTCAAAAAAATATGCTTTGAGGTCGTCCCCCTTGAGTTCTCTATTAGGATGTGCTCAAAGGAAGACCTCCTAAAAAAGAAAAGAGATTGATATCTATTTCTCTTACACCCAAGATCACACAAAGAGCAAGGGGAGAGGATACACACACACCAATCTAGGATTTAACACAATGTGCAAGTGCACTAAACACAAAATACACTTGTTCATTTTAGCACCAATTCCAAATGTTCCTAATTTAGAAATTACAAACATGCAATGGAACCTTGCAAGAAATTGGATTAATAGTTTGAATAACAATGTCTTCTCCCAACGATTGCTACAAGATGAAGATCAATTATTAGTAACACAAAAAAACCTCTACCCTAATGAATGCAAAAAGCAGAAAATGAAAATCTCAAATTTATGCCCTCTTTTTGTTGTGACAATCAATTACAGTGCACAGAGGCTCAAATGTGTCACACAGATGCAGTGCAAAAATAGACAATTACAATGAATGGAACAACGATCGTGGAAAACAAAATAGTGATTGCGATGTGCTGGTAAACGATTGCAGCGAACTGTTGAATGATTGTGACACAAAAACCCTAGGTTTCAAAAATAAAGATCTGACAAAAAAAATCAAGATTTGATAATGGATATTATATTAACAGATTGTTAATATGTCATAACAAAAACCAAAAACCTAGAGAATGCCCTAAAACTTCAATAATTGAATGATTTGAGCTTGCAAACAATGCCAATCAAATGAGTCGTTTTGGGCAACGATTGTGGCTCTATAGTAAAATGATTGTGGTGTGCCATACAACGATTGCAATTTTTTAAATCTCAGTTGCGTCATCCTACAGATCGATTGCTACAGACTCTTAAAATTTCAAAAAAAATTGTTGGTTTCACATTAGGTTCACCAAATGTAGATAGGGTTTCGAATTCGAGAAATATGCATGAATCAATAATAGCAACCACAAAACTATTTAATTCAAGCAATAAAGACCCTAATCCAATAATGAAGTACAAATGAACATAGAAATCACAATAATAAAGCAATACAACCCTGATTCCTATGTCATAATTGAATCACCTCCATTGCTCTTCTCCATTTTGCTTTATTTGTTTTTAGATATGTAGTATGCAATATACTCAATGAGCTTGTTGACAATTGATAATTTGATCTCTTGATAGAAAAAATTCAAAGATTGTGGTTAAGGTTGAAATGAAGATGATGACTTGCTTTTATAGAAATCCCAATTCGAATGAGGGCTAGGATTAGATGGTGATGTATGGTGATCAATGGATGAGGTTGATTAAGACAAGGATAAGGATGAATGGACCACAACTCAAGAAAGTGGTTGAGATTGAGGGCTTAGCTAAGAAGAAACTCAAATAAAATAATGACAATTATTTAATTTAAAGGAGGGAAAGTGAATAATTAAATTATTTAATTATAGAAGAAAAGTGGGGTGTTAAATATTAAATAATTAAAAATAATTATTTAATGAGAGAAAGAGGAAAATGAAAAATAGTTAAATAATTGAAAACAATTATTTAATTATGGGAGATAAGAATAGGATAAATAATTAATTAAATAAAATTTATTTAATTATGAGGGGACAAGGGGTTGTTAGTGACGTAATTTATATAGAATTGATATTTATTTAAATTAATCAAAGGAAAAATAGGATAAAGTGAATTAATTAAATAATTAATTTCTTAATTAATAGAGGAAAATGATATAATTAAATAATTAAATAATTTAATTATGTAAGGATGAAGGTCAATTAGTGATAAAATGTTGTTTGCAGTCTCAGACATTTTTCAATGTCTACACAAGCAAATAAGTTGGTCTTAAGATTACTCATTTGTAGACAATGAGACATTAATTGAACACTAGGCTGATGCCCCTTGACCTAGCCAACAAGGATATTTCTCCACCATAGGGGCATGCCTCTCCACCATATGGGCATTGATGAGCTCATAGTCACAACCCTAGGCGAGGTCACCATGGTTTACAGGGCTCTCCAAGACCTTGACAATGTGGGTGGACTCCTTTGCCTCATGGACAACACTCTACCTCTCAACAAGACCATTCAAATTGGTTAAGTAGAGAATTTTTTTTGCTTGGATCTTACCGTCTTGCTTGTGCATATTATTTATGCACAAATTAAAAACAAAGATCAAGATAACATCCTCACACCGGAAACCCATTCTAGATGGCCTAGACTTCCTAGATATTTGGGATCACCCATCATATTGTGATTCCTCTCTTTTTGATTGTCTTTTGATTCAACCTTTACTTAACCTTTGCACATTGTGATTCCATTCCACTTAACCTTCGCACATTGTGATTCCATTCCACTTACTATTATATGAATGATGCAATATTTTAATCTTTTAATATAATGATACAATGCTGGTCATCGTTAAAAAAATTGCATAAAGAAGCTTAAATTCCCTATCAAAACTATTGTAAAAGGCCATGTACATGTTCTCCAAGCTCTCCGGAATGAATTTGCACCTTACACGTACGATTATTTGAGTTTATAATCCAACATAGAAATAAAACAGACCACGAATGACGAAGAGACAAAGACAGATGAAACTGCGTACATCCCACGACATTAATCACTTCAAAAACATGGCAATGAAATAACTCCACCCTAAAACCCTATCTAAAATTCAAAATAGATAAAAAATTATAGCTGAGGGTCCCTGTTCAAAAATTTCCCAACGTCTATATTTTTTTCTTGTCGTGAGTACATCCAACGTCTTCCTTCTCGAATCTCATCATGTCCTTCGCCTTTCTTGAGCCAATGCTGTTGAAAAGACTGTGTTGAGGAGGAGCATCTTCATCAGGAAAGAAGAAATGTCTTGTTCGTATCGATCGAGGCCCCTCAGGGGATTACCCACTTCACCATTGGAGAGGGAGCCGTTTTCAGAGAGACTCTCTCGCCCAAAGAAGAGCAACGCCATTCTCCCACACAGAAAGCCCAAGTATGGCAGTGAGAATGTGCCCCCAGAGGATGACAATGTCAAGCCAAATCATAGCAATGTTGAGGGAGGATCCCCCTCCCCTGCAAAAATGGCCTCCAGATCTAGGCCTCCCAAGCCTCCTCTTCCTCCAAAAGCCACAGGCACTCCCACTGCAAAAAGGAAATTAGGTCTCGACTGCCCAACAGAGTACAACACTTCTTTTGTCTCTGACAAAGCTGCTTCAGACACTGGAGTCAAGGCAAGTAAATTCATCTGTTGTTCATTTTTTGCGACTTGTTTACCTTTTGTCAATAAGACAGTCCGATTCGTCCTTATTAGATGCCTTTTTGTTCCAGTGAGATACCGATTTGATCCAATGGGATACTCATTTGCTCTGGTTATTGTGGTCACTAGACCTTGAACCTGTATTAGAAAGTCTAGTCCATACAATGGGATCAAGAGAAGTTAATTTGTAGTTCCGTTTTTTAATTATATTTCCTTCCCCGGTTCACTCTTTGCTAATCAAAGGCACTCTCATTTGTCTTAATTACATACCCATTTGTTCCAATGTCATGCCCATTTGCCCTAGTAAGCCATTCTGGACTGGTATTATTGTTACATGTGGTGAAGTTTGTGCTTGTACTGTAAATCCTACTCCAGACGGTGGATAATCGCTACCCACTTGCCGTAAATTGATAATCGCTTGTTCCAATGAGCTATCTCCTCGTCCTATTAGCCAATCTGACCTGGTGATTATGGTAAATCTTGAGACTTCAACTTGCGTATAAAGCCTGCATCAGACACTGGGGTTGAGGCAAGTTAAATCACAGTTCTGTTTCCTATTAGATTAGTTATATTTAGCGTAAGGTCTACTTTTAGCATCTACAATGGAATTGTGGAATTATCTATTCAGAATTCTGGATGTACCGCAGAACAGGATAGATGCACTTCAATATGATTGAAATGAACCTATACCACCCCGTAGAGTTCATCCTTGATGATGGATATATAGGTCCCTTTCAATATGTCCTCATTTGTGTTGTTATGTGGTAGAAACAGAGCAATGTATGTATTCTGCAGTAAGAATAGTTTTCACAGAGTTAAAGAGTGTGCATATCCTGCGATATTTTCATTTTGATGAGATGTGCCCTTGTTGTATTAATGTTCGAGTGTTCAGGTCTGTTTCTTATAGTATAACTTGATTTGTCTTTTTCTAGTTTAATAGTAGAAACAGAAACAGGCATACATTCACACTGCAAATAGTCTTCGCAAATTTAGAGCGAGTGAAATACTGTAATAACCATTAGTTTTTAAAGATGATCGTACAAAACTCGTCAATGGCTCTGTCATGCCCTAAAAAAAGCGTTTTTGTGTACCGGAGACTACTTATGTCCACCATTCATTTGAGTCAGAGGGTTTCATTAATGACTACTTATCACCCTTTTTAAATATTTGGAATGGCTGATCTGGTGCTTTTAGTATGTCTTAGTTGGCTCTGTTACTGGTAGAAATACATGATCCTAAGCATAGTGTATTTCCTAAACTGGAATTAATATCTGGTTTTGTTGTATTGGTGAGTTTGCAAATCCTGTGATCTGATATCTGTTAGTTTTCCCAGAAGAGCTCTATTCTTCATACTGATGAAATGCCATCTTGGTTTTTTATTGGAGAAAATTTACTTGTTTATCCTAATAAAAAACTACAATGGATATGACTTAATCTGGTGGCTTTACTATGCCTTGATTTTTCTTGTTGGTTCTGTGGTTGAAACAGTGACAGGTATATAACCTATGCTGGGTATAGAATCTTATAGTATATAACTTGATTTATTTTTTTAAGTTTAGTAGTTGAAACAGTGCCAGGTATACATTCACACTGCAAATAGTCTTTGCAATTTTATAGAGTGTGAAATACTGTAATAACAATCATTTTTCTCCGACATAAACTAATTCCTGATACTGATGAATTCTGATCTTGGGTTTTGCTTTTAGAATATATTGTCCGAATTGAACAAACTGGATTGGTGTTTGCGGTAGAGACATACCATCAATGGCATTGATAAAATAAGAGGGTTTCATTATCTGGCTAATTGTTACCCTTTCTAAACATTTGGAATTGCTGATCTGGTGCTTTTAGTACGTCTTATTTGGTTCTATGTTCACTAGTAGAAATATGTGACCCTGAGAATAGCATATGTCTGTTAGTTTTCCCAGAAGAGCTCAGTTTTTTTCCCAGACGAACTCAGTTTTTCAGACTAATAAAAAAAAACTGCAATGAATATCACTTAATCTGGTGATTTTACTATGCCTTGATTTTTCTTGTTGGTTCTGTGGTAGAAACAGTGCCGGATATATATATCCTATGTTGGGTATATTCTGTTATGTTGGAGATAGTATTCATTAGTTTCCTCTGCTATAAACCAAATTTTGATATTGATGAAATGTGACCATGGTGTTTCCTTATCCAAACTGGATTGATGATTTTGGTAAATCTTGAACTCATATTTTGGACTGTCAAAAACGCAATATTACCATGCGGTGTCTTGTTTGCAAATTTTGGCAATGTCTGATTTATTGACTGTTGCTTCTAGCATGCCTTGATCAGTCTTGTTGGTTCTGATTGTATAAACAGAGCCAGGTACATATTCTATAGTGGTCACAGTCTCTATATTTGCTGAAGCTCTTCTGGATAAGCTTAGTATTTGTTGATCACATTCTAGATAATTTTATATTAGAAGTTGATTCTTCATTTTGTCTTTTAGCTTTAGCCCATAGCTATATTTTTGGAGGTGTAATTATAAATAGTGACAGTGCAGGTAATAATCAGGATTAGACCCATGAGAGCAGAAGAGAAGGAGGTCACTCAGGTTGTCCACATGCTCTCTCCGAATACTATTACTGTTATTGACCAACAGTTCACTTTTGATGCTGTAGCAGGCACGGATTCCACACAGGTAAAGAATGGCTTGGTTGGAGTGCTATTCTTTGATGAAATTCATTGACTTTGTTCATTGTCGTCTACATAATGTGTCAAAAACTGTAGAATGGATGATTTTGAATTTTCCCCAGCAAAGGCTAATATAATTTTTAATTCTTAATGAAACAAAGGTTAACCTGATCCAAATGGGTCACTAGTCACAGTTTCTCAACAGCACAGACATAGCAAGTTGGGTTCAATTATAAGCTTTTTTTTTCATTTTTGATACTCTGAGGAAATTACCATATGCACGTTGTTGTTTAGAAGTTGACAAAATTGATACACGATTCCAATTATACAAGCATTCTAATAGAGTTCCTATGGAATAGAAATTGCACCTTATCTCTGTAGTTTTTTCTGAAAGTAATCTTATAGTTACACATATAAATGCAACTAAAGTAACCTTTACATATGAAGACATCTTTGGAAAAACTGACTATGTTTTGTTGTATGTGTTTGTATTCAGAAAGAAATTTTCGAGATGGTCGGGCTGCCACTGGTAGAGAATTGTATGGCAGGGTTTAATAGTTCAATATTTGCTTATGGCCAGGTACTATTTTAGTAGTTGTAAACCATGCTTTGGAGCTCGTGTCTTTAAAGTTTATTTCCTTTTATTGTCTAACGTTAAGATGCACTAGTTTGCTAGCTTTGTATTGTATTTTTGAAAATGATCCATATGGCACATACAGATGAACTATAAGAGTTGTTCTGCAAAATAACGTATGGATTCAAACATCTTAGCTAATGCAATTTTGTAAAATGACCCATCTGGCTCTGTTAATCCTTACTTTCAGACTGGCAGTGGAAAAACATACAGCATGTGGGGGCCAACATGTGATTCAAGCGGAGACAAATTCCCAAACAAGGACCGGGGTCTCACTCCTCGTGTATTTGAGCAGCTTTTTGCTCGAATCCAAGAGGCAAGTCAGACTTTGTATTGGTGATAGAAATAGATGGTTTATTTGAATTCTCGACTAATAATTATTTTCTGGGTTTTAGGAA
This sequence comes from Sequoiadendron giganteum, assembly GCA_007115665.2. Classification (NCBI taxonomy): domain Eukaryota; kingdom Viridiplantae; phylum Streptophyta; class Pinopsida; order Cupressales; family Cupressaceae; genus Sequoiadendron; species Sequoiadendron giganteum. Next base: position 24,087,894 of record CM021106.1, on the reverse strand, counting down.
GAGAGTAACAATGCTGATAGGCAACTTCGTTATCAATGTCGTTGTTCTTTCCTAGAGGTGAGCTTATCATCCACAAAAATTTAAATGGTTTTTCTGTCATGTCTGCTGGTTAGAACATATTGTTGTCTTCTATTGAATACAAACTTATGATGTATGCCTATTTGCAATTGATGCAGATTTATAATGAACAAATTACAGACCTCTTGGAGCCAAATCAAAAGAATCTCCAGGTATGAAATCCTTTGATGGAAACTAATAGGTAATTGGTATTGCTCAATGAAATTAATAATAAATATGGTCTTTGATGTGAATATTATTTATGGTTTCCAATAGTTCTGCTAATTTGATCAATGCTGAAGTATATAGCTTATTATTTATCAATGCTCTCTGTGAACAGATAAGGGAAGATGTGAAGACAGGTGTTTATGTAGAAAATTTGAGAGAGGAATATGTCTCCAGTGTGGCTGATGTAACACAGATTGCTCTCCGAGTATGTGAATTTGATTACCTTGGCCCTTTGTCTTTATATTTTGAAATCGAGCTGATCATTTTAGAAGTCTATAGCCTCTCTAGTGCACTGAAAGCCTCTCTAGTGCACTGAAAATGTTGTAAATGTGGTATGAGAAAGTTACTAATGATATTCTATGCTGTAATTCATTTATTGACTATTATAAAAATCTATTCAAGCCTGCAGCTGCTTTACACAAGATATACAAAATGTGGGTTAGTAAGTTTTACAAATTGCATGTCTCTTTTATTCTGTGAGAACTCAAGGAAGAGGCTAAGATTAATAAATCTTTAAAATAAAATAATGTGGTTTATAATGTTGTAAGATGCTTAGGATCTATTTGTTATTAAATTTTCCAACAGATTGTGAATGAATATCAGTTGACTGTTTGATTTGGTACACATACATCTTAATGACAGTTTTTTTCCTAAGTTACTGATACTAGTATTGGTTTGGGTTTGGGGGTTTGGTTTGTGGATTTGGTGAGATTATTTTTGGGGGTTGGGTTCATTCATATGAAAACGTATAAAAAACATAAATCTATACATATTTGCAGCCTAAAATCAGAATTATTAGAGGCATCTAATATTTTTAATGTTCAAGAATATTTATAAGCTTTATACAATATTAATAAAGTTAATATATAATATTATAAGATAATAATAAGTTAGTATTAATAATTATTATTACTTTTAATAATGACAAAATTTGCAAAATGAGATATTTGGCTTTACATCTGCCAATTGCATTTGCTTAAATGTTTCCAAGGCCTTTTCAAAAAAAAAAAATTGTGCATATCCTGCAAGCATGAAATTTCAAGAGACCATATGTTATTGAGACGTTTCATCAAACAATTCATGTGCCTTGTTTATGCTTTCACACTTGGCACAGATATATATATCAAGGCATTGACAAGCTGTGATAGCTGATTAAAATACACTATCAATTTTGCTTTGATGGATATCCATATTATAGTTTGCATACTCAAGCTTGACTTAGACTTAGCAAAATATAAATTTCTTGCAAAATACAATTACAAAACATATAAATTTCTTTTAAGAAATATTAATTTTATGCAAAATGGAATTACAAAACATATCAAGAAAGTGTAGTGGGGGTTTGGGTGCAGTGCCCTTAGTAAGTTCAAGGGGCACTTAGCGAGGTTTGGGAGGTGGGGTGGGGGCGTATGGGTGTAGTGCCTTTAGTAGGGTTGAGGGGCATTGCCCCTAGTGCCTTTAGTAGGGTTGAGGGGCATTGCCCCTAGTGAGGTTCGGGGGGCAGGTTTGGGTGTAGTGCCCTTAGTAGGGTCAAGGGGCACTTAGTGAGGTTTGGGAGGTGAGGCAGGGGCATATGGGTGTAGTGCCCTTAGTAGGGTTGAGGGGTAATGCCCCTAGTGAGGTTTGGGGGGCAGGTTTGGGTACTGTTGTAAGTTAGGCTGCCTTGACCAAAGAAATGGAGAGAGGATATTCAAGAATGTCCTGTTTGTGTATTAAAATCCTTTCTTGACTGTTACATAAAATTGTAAAGAAAATGCTTTGGCTGCTGCTATTTTTCTGCGTATAAGAATTTAAGAATGACTTTTTGTTCTGTTTGTTTACTTGTAAATGTTAGCAATTGGTGTTTGGAGAGAACCTCAGAGAAGAAATTGTTGGAAGACAGCACTTCAGGCATTTCAGTGCTTGATTCTATATTCTGAATTATTCAACTGACTCTGGCCAAGTTTTAGGATGTCTATTTCGTACCTAAAAAGGTGTTTATGGGTATGACTCAATTGAAGTCCCAAGTTTTCTGATCCATGCTTTGTTAGAAATGTGAAAGCATTGTATCCATTTGATCTGCAGCTGTCTGACTGTCAATAGAAAATTTAATTTGAAGTCATACATGGGAAACTCTGACCTGTCCTGCAGATTTCTCGCTCCAATTGATCCAGTCAAATCTAGAACAGTGCTTTAATTTGTTCATTACAGAAATACTTTGGTTTCTGTCACTTATACAAACTAAATCCTGACTAATATAGTGTGGTTGATTATATTTTCCTAGGAATCCAAATTGTGTGTTTGAAGATACAGATTTTGAATATCATGCTCATATACCTGTTCTCGTATTTCTGTTCCTTCATAGTATTTCTGTTTTGCCATTCTCTAGTTTTTCATTTGGAATCTGAATTGGTTACATCCTGTGCTTCGCATTCTCAGTAGGTATCAAAGATTCAAAAGCACTGGACATTCTTTCGTCAATGCAGTTATGAAGTCATTTTATTTGTTTTTATCTGAGAAGTCTGAATTGACTTCGCAACTGCAACTCATTTTTGTAATTATTGGCAGAACACTTTAAAAAATAAAAAATAAAAAAAAATCTGCTGGACCACTTGATATTAGAACAAGAAATTTTTCTTCTATGCCAAAGCATTGTATCCATCTACATGAACCCAATAAAGCCAGTAAATAATGTTTAGTTCAAGCCAAATGCTATCAGTTGTGCTTGTTGAGTCATATGCAGTCACTTGTACCTAGAAGCTAATCGAGAATATTGATTTTGGCACTCCTTTTGTTTTCTAGCTAATAGTTACATGCCTCTTAACAGGGACTTGCGAACAGGAGGGTTGGTGCAACGAGTATGAATGCTGAAAGCTCTCGTTCTCATAGTGTGTTCACTTGTGTGCTTGAATCTCGATGCAAGGTAATTTTTAAATTCCTTGTATGTTTGAAACCTAGAATAATGAAAGTTTGTTGTATGTACAAATATCTCTTGTATGTAGTAAAGAGTGCATGCTATTTCATGCAATGAGTACGATTGCCAAAAGCTCTCATTCTCATACTGTGTTCATTTGTGTGCTTGAATCCTGATGCAAGGTAATTTTTAAATTCCTTGTATGTTGGAAACCTTGAAATGTACAAATATCTGTTGTATGTAGTAAAGAGTGCATGCTATTTTAGCAATGAGTATGAATGCCGAAAGCTCTCGTTCTCATAGTGTGTTCACTTGTGTGCTTGAATCTCAATGCAAGGTAATTTTTAAATTCCTTGTATGTTGGAAACCTAGAATTAATGAAAGTTCTTTGTATGTACAAAGATCCATTGTATGTAGTAAAGAGCGCATGCTATTTTGTTCAAGAAATATGTATTTGCCTCTCTTTTCAGCAAATTATAAAACATATAAATGAAGTCAGAATATGTCTTTCTCAATTGATGGAATTCTTTTCATTTGTGTGAGATTTTCTTAGCAAAGGGATGACAGAAACATTCGCCTCAGTTTTTCAAATGTGTAAATCCTGTAAATGGATGCGTGGGCTTTGAACTTGAAAGAGAAGTGGTCTCTTTTAGATTATGATTTATTTGGTTGGGATTCTTTTCAGCATTTACAAGCACAAAAATATTTACTTTTCTTTAGACACCTAAACATTATAATTTAAATGCTACTACCTAGTTTAATACTAGGAGCTGAATATTTCCAATTTGAAAAATTACAAATTTGTCCTTCTCTCTTATTTCCAAGCAATGCAAGCATGCCTGCAAGGCTGGAATAGAAGTTTCAGGTAGGTTAGGAGGTTGTTTTAAATTGTATCTATTTTCAGTACCCATGGTTGGAAGCTTTCACTCCTAAACTTGTATATAATTAAGTACCTGACAGCCATGTGGAGGTTCTAAGTGACAAGGCATTCACACAATGTAATATTTTATTTAATGCTCAAAAGAAAAAGTAATTGACAATATTTGCCATGTGCAGGTTCTAAGTGACAAGGCATTTGCACAATGTAATTTTTTATTTAATGCTCGAAAGAAAAAGTGATTGACAACTACATTTCTTTTTTCAGAGCCTCTCAGATGGTGTATGTAGTTTGAGGACAAGTAGAATTAATCTTGTAGACCTTGCTGGATCAGAACGCCAAAAATTGACAGGTGCTGCTGGAGAGAGGTTAAAGGAAGCAGGAAACATTAACCGTTCACTTTCTCAACTTGGGTATGCTTTCTTTATCCTTGTTATACATTTCTCTTTCTGCCAACAATTTTTTACAATTTCTTGCTCTGAATATTGACCTGCTTTGCTTGACTTCAGGAATTTGATAAAAATTCTAGCAGAAGTTTCACAAACAGGAAAGCAGAGACATATTCCATATCGTGACTCAAGGTTAACATTTTTGTTACAAGAATCTCTTGGTGGGAATGCCAAGTTAGCCATGGTTTGCGCCGTATCTCCTGCAGGCAGGTAAATGCATCTTTCCATGGATCGAGCTGTGATATTCTTGAATACAGGTTAAGTAGAGAGAGAATGCCAATATACATCTTTCCAATGATAAATTTGGATTCATTTTGTTGTTCATTATCAATGGGCAGTTGTAGGAGTGAAACATTGAGCACATTAAGATTTGCCCAGCGTGCTAAAGCCATACAGAACAAGGCTGTTGTCAATGAAGAAACTGAGAATGATGTTAATTTGTTGCGGGATCAAATACGCCAACTAAAGGTACTTAATGCTTGATTGCATTTTTTTAATTCAAATTAGGTTTAAAACCTCCATGTAATTCAACTGTGCCCTCATTTTTTCCATTGTGATTAACAGGATGAGCTGATGAGAATGAAATCAAAAGACAGTAATCAACCTGTGGGCAATGGTGGCTACTCAACTGGATGGAATGCTCGCAGAAGTTTAAACCTTCTCAGAATGAGTCTTGCTCCACTGACACTATCACATATGGATACTGACAGTGATGAAGATATGGAAATAGATGAGGATGCTGTGGAAGGAGTCTCTCTGGAGAAGTCATCCCAATCTACATATGATGATGAATCCACGAAGGACTCAAGAACCTCAAGTAGTAGTGAAAAGGAGGAAATGCAAACTAATTTACATGTTCCCCAAAGAGAAAGTATTGATGTTACACCTAAAGCTGAACTCAATGCTAGTGACCAAAATGGGGATAATCCAGACTGTTTGGTTTCAGAAATCCATTCGTGTGTCCCAATGGATGATGAAGTATGCAAAGATGACTTTGTGTTTTTCCCAGAGGGAAAATTATTCTCGTTTGATGATACTAACAATGGTAAAGTAATGCCCAAGCAAGTATGCTTGAGCAAAGATCAAACAGACCCTATCAGTCATGACCCAAATGGTGAAAACAGTGATGCTGTTAATAAGGTGCAGGATGCTTCATCTCCCACATTAAGCATTGTAACAAGTCCATCATCCCCAATCCTTCAGTCTCCGCCTTTAAGTGTCTCACCAAGGGTTCCACACACTAGGAAGAGTATGAGTAAATCACTCCGCAAATCCATTTTATCTCCTCCAGATGCACATGGATCTGATGTTTTGAACTTATCCTTTGATCATTCTGTAAGAAAGAGTTCACATATTCAGTCTGATAAAAGCCAAAATTCTACACCAGATCAATTGGCTGCTAGTCTTCAACGTGGCCTTGAAAAATTGGACCACAACCACCAAAGTTCAGTTTTAAGAAAGTCTTCCATAAGATTTTCATTCCAACATTTCAATAAGATGCCACTTCAACTGATTGACAAAGTTGATAAAGCCATACAGACTTCTCCAAGGGGGGAATCCTCTTCAGCAACTTCTATAATCCTACACGATTCTCGTCAAGGACTTGATATTGTCAAGCAAACTGTTTTGGAGGACAGAGGAGACATACAAGATAAATCACAATGGCAGTTAATCCCTGTTGAAGAAAACAGAACTTCCACACGACCTAATCAAGTAACTCAAGTATAACTTTTAGAATCTAAGCAAATGCTTGATATTTGAAGTAATGTTTTGAAGGTTCATTTCTTAATGACAGTGAACATAAAAGATGATTTGAGATGTCAACTAATTGCTACTTCAAATTTGGGTGATTCAGGCAGTAGAAGGTGTTTTAGCCGGGTCTATAAGAAGAGAGATGGCCCTAGAAGAAGTCTGCAACAAACAAGCTGCAGAAATTGAGCATCTCAATCGCTTGGTATATTGACACTTTTTCTTTATGTTGGTTGTGAAGAATTTTGAAATAAACTTCTGTTTTCTTATATAGCAAGATCTATAACTAGCTTTTCAATAAAAAGCCTCCAAGAAAATTTCAGTTACGAATTGGATATCCTCCAACGGTCCAACCAGTTTTAAAGAAAATGCCAATTTTTTAATAATCAGTTATTTTAAATAACAAGATAATCAAACATTTTGTATTCATCAGATTTTGCATAGGTTTTACATTAAATTAGTCCTTGTCTGTTTCCAAATGATGAATAGCGAGATAGCCAATAAAGAGGATATCTATGGTTCTTAACTTCTTTCAGTAGGTTATGTTCAGCCTCCAATGCTGATGATGTGTCAAGGAAATACATATCCTAATGATGTGATAAATCTGAATACAAGAGGGCAGTAAGGGCATTTGAATGTTGAATACCCTTTATAAGTATTAGTGGACTGCTGAGAATGTTTATGACAACAGACTATGCAAATTTAGAATGTAATTGAAACTGTTTACCTAACTCTATATGAACTGACTCCTACATTTAGCAATTTCGCTCTGGCCCACCTGACCCTTTAGTTTCGTCCTGTCAAAATCTGAGGCCACAATACGTCTGAGGAATCTTTATCCTTCTACAATCTAGCCAGCCTCAACCGCCCTTTCCACATGTTATTCAGGTGGAATCTTGGTATTGGCAGATTGAAATTCCACTCACAGAAATTGTAGCAATATTATGTTGGAACCTCATGTTAATGTATCAACACAAAACAACTTAAACAAGGGCCATGGTGTCTATATTAAAGTATGCTTTCTCTTTCGGAATACATGTTCTCCTTGTATTTAATGAAAGAACTGCTTTAACATGTGTTGGAGAGAAAATTGTATCCTAGCATTTCATATGATGAGACTAATATTTGACTTCTTGGCTCTTTACAGGTTCACCAATACAAACATGAAAGAGAATGTAATTCCATGATACAGCAGGCTAGAGAGGAGAAAATAGCTCGCCTTGAAAGCCTTATTGACGGTGCCATCACAACTGAGGACTACCGAAAAGATGAACTGGAATCATTGGCATTTGAATACAAGGTGATTATATTTTTGTGCATGTAAAATGGAATTTGGGTGAATAGAACTTTTGATCATTTGGACTCAATCATTTTGTTTCAAATGTAGTTATTGGAAGAGAAATATCAGAACCACCCAGAGGTAACACAAGCGAAAATTGAAGAAAAGCACCTTTTGGAGGAACTTGAGAAGTACCGGAACTTCTATGAGTTAGGAGAAAGGGATGCATTAATTGAAGAGATGCAGAATCTGCGAACGCAGTTACAGTACTACTTGGAACTGAGTACCACTTCTGCCAAAAAGTTAAGGATGTCTGTACCAAAATTGCAGAGACCTGAACTTATGGAATCTTCACCTTCTCAGGCTCTTTGTACCATCTCTGAGGTGCCTCATGGAATCAACGACACTCTCTCAGATAAGAAATGGGAGGAGGAGAATCGAGAATGGACAGAAAGGGAGAATGAATGGATCTCTTTGGTTGATGACTTAAGAGGAGAGCTTAATTCTGTTACTCGCTTAGCCGAGAAAAGAAAGAAAGAATTGGAAAGTGAGCAAACGTGTGCTGGAGAGTTGAAAGAAGCGTTGCAGATGGCTATGGAAGCACATGCACGCATTTTAGACCAGTATGCAGAGTTGCAAGAAAAGTACATGGTTTTACGTGGCAAGCACCGTAAGATTAGAGAAGGTGTAGCAGATGCCAAAAGAGCTGCTGTAATGGCTGGGATGAAGGGTGCGGAATTGTCTTTCATTGAAACTCAATCAGCAGAATTATTGGCTCTGAAGCTTGATAGAGAACACGAACATCAAATGATGCAAGAGGAGATAAATGGATTGCAAGCTCAACTAAGTGATACAGTAGATGCAGTTCAAGCAGCAGGAGAGTTGGTGGTTCGGCTAAAAGATGCAGAGGAAGCTGTATCGATTGCTGAAGTGAGTTGCATATTTCTCTGGTGCCAATGTTTTCATAGGACTATTATTTATTATATATGGCTTTTGTATCTGGAAATTGTGCTAGTTTTGGTTTGATATATTTTGGTTTTGACTATTTTAGGATTTCTGATTTAGGTAGTGTGACATGCTCTACTGGGTGATAAGGGAACATTATTGCATAATTTACTTTAAAGATTTGAGATTTCCATAGTTCAAGCATATAATTTGATTTGTCTGGACTCTGGATACCACAGTGGAATGCTTGTTGTTTCCAATGTTCTCAGTCTCTTTTGAGATTATTCAGAGAAATATTAGATAAAAGATACATTTCCACTTTATGTCGTATGATTTCTTTTGTTCTTTGAATTTTCTGTCATTGATGTACTCTCCCTAAATATGCAGGATGCTCTATCCCGTCGTGAACAAGATGCAGAGGCTCTGCGTCGGCACATTGAGAAATTAAAGCGGAGGCACGCTACACAGATTGCCACACTGAACCAGCGACTTCTAGAGAGTCGTCTACAAAAATCATCCGTATGCCCAATGTGCCAAGTTGCGGAGCGGGTTAAATTTGAGTTTCCAGATGCTGATGATGCCGCTCTTGAGGCAGATTCTGCCATCAATGAAGCCCAACAGGAGTCGAATGGAGAATTAGAGAAACACTTTCCCCATGAATTTGAACAGCATGACGAGTTTTTACAAATGGATAAACCTTCTTGGTTTGGAGGATATGATGCGTGTAACATTTAGAACTTTTCTTCTTTCCCCTCTTCTTGTAAGCAGGTGTTATGATGAATTTGATATGTATATGTTTTAAGGTGTACAATAGGCAGTTGAGACACTCTAATCTTACCATTCATTACCTTGGAGCTGTCGGTTTTGCAGCGATATTTCCTGCAAATGACATGTATGTCCAATAACCTTAATTCAAAATTCTTTCTGTTTTTTTGGTATCTAGCTACTTATATTTTTGAGTATGATGAATTGATGATTTATATTTCATGAAGGAGAGGAGAGAGATCATAATTCTTCACCAAAAATAGTTCAATGGTTTTCAAATACATCGAAGCGAAATACAGTGGTAAAAATAGGAGTAGCAAACAATTTTTTATCAAATTCAAAGTCAAAATGAAAAAACAAGATTATAGAAGAGGGGGAGCAAAACCTTGAAGATGCAGTGAAAAATAGAACACAATATTATTTATTTAGATATTGGAGTGATAATTACAATGAGTGAGTAAAGATTTCTAGATTAATGCTGTGTGTAAATTTTTACATCAACGTTTCAGATCATATTCTATGATCCATCATCAAGCATGGAGTATGATTTGAAGATGGATCATGGAGTATGATTTGAAGATGGATCATTGAATTGCAATGTCCCCATTATAGCTCAGTTCAAGAGCATGTTGAGTTAGCCTATCTCTTGGACCCTTGTAGGCTAATAGGATTTGGTTAGAGGGTCAGTGGCCTTATTTGGTGGGTTTTGTCGTTTCCATCCTTTGAGTTCAATGATTGGCTCACAACAGGCCTTGGCAATTCAGTGATTGACAACTTTTGACGACACGTCAATACGATGGGTTATGACCAAGATATTAATATTTCAGTGAAATTAAAGTGTTTTCACTTTATTTGATGAAATATTATAAAGTTGACTTGACTTTATAGTAAAGTAATCACTTAAATTTATTGAAGTGAAATTTAAAAACACTTTATTGAAGGGGCGTCCATTTATTTAAATATTGACTATTGAAAAAGTGTAAAATACATTTTAAATATATTTTAAATGAAAAGTGGCATCATTTTTAGAAATGCGTGCCTTTTGGGGATATAAGGCATTTTTAGCAAATCAAACTCATCCGTGAATATTTGACTTTGCTATTTGGCTTCTTTGTGACATTCTCTAAGAGGAGGGTTTCAGTATATTATGCCATTGGAGAGCGAGCTCTTCTTCAGTGTTGAGCATATTTGAGGTTGTGAGAGACCAGCCAAATCTATGCATTTGTGAGGGCTTCCATTCAAGAGTCCATTGATCTTCATTTGGATTTATTTGACTAGGCAATCATCAGATTAGTATTCTGGAAGAGGGATTGCACATTAAATCGCCATCTTCATTCATCCTTCAGCTTCTACAGGAGACAAATCCTTTACCTTGCAAAGGCTATACTTTTCCCTTGCTTGGCGTGTTCTTTTGAGCAAGGGCGTGGCACTTCTTCAGGCCAAATGCCTCCCTTTTGGCTCTTGATTTTGTTGGATACTAGGCGTCCCACCTTCTCAACCTTCCTCCTTCAGTCAGACTGTGGGACTAGTCCGATCTGTAGCCCAGGCGTCCCATTTTGTCAGTTTCCACCATTTCTGACTGGCAAGCTTGGATAATTTCTTATTTAAATAATCTGGAGGCTTTCGAGTATGTCTATCATTTGTAATCTCATTGTTATGGTTGTTTAATACTTTATGCACTTACATGCTATCGACCCTTCTACTTTTGTCTAAATTTCTCCTAAAATAACTTAATAAACAATAAAAAATAAGCAGTACAGTTGGGGGTTTGAAAGGGAGCCAACAAGGCTCATCACAGTGGTATCAGAGCTCTATTCCTGCCAGCCTGTAGGGTTTTAAAAACATATGCAGCCTCACCAGGGGAGATTCAACATGTATTATTCACGCGAGAGGCCTGGAAATCAACGTGATCCATTTGAGGAGTTTGAATTTGATAACCAGTTTGAAGATATTCCTTTTGATACCATGGGAGACAGAGATGATAGAGACCCACTCAGGAATCGAGTTAATAATGATGAACTGGAAGCAAGAAGTGTCATGAGAGGATTGGTGACAGGACAAGAATAGGTGGCTAACGTGTTGCAAGAACTCATTGTAGCAGTTCAACAACTATCCCTTCCTAGACGTCAGAACCAGTTCCAAGATGACAATGTCAGTGTTGATGGTCAACCACACATCAGGGTGACTCCAACACGTACATATGACAGGCCCACTCGCCCCACATTCATTAGGAATGAGGTTGATGAGGAGGACGCAACTGAGGAGGGTCGAGAGATAAACTTTGCAGATAACATCATGGCTATGCATGATGAGTGGGATGCTTTGCCTCTGAGAGTTAAGGATCACCTTAACTTCGACGGATTCATGAGCCAGAAGAGGGAACATGGCAGGAACAAGGTAGATAGGAGGCCCAAAAACAGAAACTATGATCTTAATTAGGCTACCAACAAACTCACCTTAACCAATTTTGATGGCAGTGGCAATCATAGCACGTGCATGGGTGAGTAAACTGGATACTTTCCTGACATTACGTCCTATGACGGAAGAGGATGCCATACAGTTCGCAGCTCTTCACTTGGATGGCGTTGCTCATGATTGGTGGCACCATGGCATGGTCACACTGTAGCATGACATGATCACTACCTATCAGGAGTTCACTAATAGATTGGTAGAGAGGTTTGATAAACCTGATCCAAAACTTTACTTCGGGGATTTGGCTCAGCTTAAGCAGTTGGGCAGTTTATAATCATACATTGGAGAGTTTCAAAAACTCTTAGTCATGGTTACCAACATATTTGAGAGGAGGTTGATAATACTCTTTGTTGAGGGTTTATTTGAACCCATGAAAGGATGGATCAAGGCTTTTGATCCACCTACCTTGCAGGAAGCTATGAGAAAAGCTCATGGCATGGAACTCTCTACACCTCGTAGTAAGTTCAACTCCAAACCATCCACTTCCTACACAGATAACAAATCTAATTCAAAAAGAACAAAAAATTCAGACCCAAAGAAGTTTGCAGCACCATTGGATCGAGAAACACTTAATGATTTATGTAGGAAGAAGCTCTATTTTTACTGCATGGGCCCATATGACATTAACCATGATTTTCCCCTCAAGCCTAAAGGTCAAAATAGGCACATGGAGTGGTATTTTAAGGGAGAAGAGGTGACTGATTTCTCAGACCAACAAGTTGCACAAAGTGAATCAGACCTCAAAAAATTAGAAAATGAGGATGAAAATGAAGAGAAGATTGAGCTACAAGAAGCTCACATGTCAAGCATGCAAAGAGATGGCTCTTTCAGACTTCATGGAACCTTGGCGGGTCAAAGAATCATATCATTGCTTGATACTGGTGCGACACATAACTTCATTGATTCACGTTTGGTTGAGAAAAGAGGGATTCAAACTCAAGAGTTTGTAGGGATTAGAGTTAAGGTTGCTGATGGGTATACTCTTACCTGTGACCGAATGATTCCAGATCTGCCCATGAAGCTCAACAATTTTGAGTTCAAAGCAGATTTCTATGTGGTAAAGATGGGCAACACAGATGTGGTACTTGGCATGAAGTGGCTTCATGCGATTGGAGAGTTCACACTCAACCTACGTGACATGGAGATGAAATTTAAGGTTGATGGAACTAACCACATTCTAAAAGCAATCAAAGACAACAATTTGAAAGAAATAACATTCAAAATAATGGAGAGATTGATTAGGAATGACATGGTTGAATGGGCAGCAAAATGTCAGATGCAACCATCATATGAGGAGCAGCATAAAACACCTTACCATCCTAATGTACAGGAGCTTCAGTTGAAGCATACAAAGGTGTTTAGTGATATCCCTCATGGTACACCTCCAGATAGAGGCATTGAGCATATTATAGAGTTGGAGGAGGGCACCAAGCCCATTATGATCACTCCTTATCGACACCCGAAGCGATTGAAAGATGAGATAGAGAAGACCATCAAGGAATCACTCGCTATGGGACACATCAGGCCAAGTAAGTCTCCATTTGCTTCTTCAGTTGTATTGGTGAAGAAGAAGGACAGTACTCTTAGGATGTGTATCGATTACAGGATGTTGAACAAGAAAACCATCAAGAATAGGTATCCGATTCCACGGATAGATGAGTTGATAGATGAGCTTCATGGAGCTTGCTACTTCTTGAAGATTGATTTGAGGATAGGGTACCATCAAATCAGAGTCTGAGAGGAGGACATTGAGAAAACCGCCTTCAGGTGTCATTATGGACATTTTGACTTTTTGGTTATGCCTTTCGGTTTAACCAACGCACTTGCCACTTTTCAATCCACGATGAACCGGGTTTTCCAAGCACAGTTGAGGAAGTTTGTTCTTGTTTTCTTCGATGACATATTAGTATACAACAGGTCTTGGGAGGAGCACATGGTGCACCTTGATGCAGTATTGAGCATTCTTGATAGGGAGTCCTTGTATGCCAAGGAATCCAAGTGTGCTTTGGGTATGGCAGAACTATTATACTTGGGTCACATTGTCAGCAGAGAGGGAGTTCGCATGGATCCAGATAAAGTTTGTGCTATCATTGACTGGCCTACACCTGAGACATCGACACAACTTAGGGGGTTTGTAGGTTTATGTGTCTTCTATCGGTGATTTGTTAGTGGATTTTCATGACATTCTACACCATTGACAGATTTGATCAAGAAGGGAGCTTTCGTTTGGACACCTCTTGCATAGGAGTACTTTGAGAAGTTCAAACATCTTATGACTACTTGTCCAGTCTTAGCCATACCCAATTTCACCAGGTCGTTTGAGCTTCACTGTGATGCTTGTGGAGAGGGCATTGGTGCAATCATTATGCAGGATCGACATCCTATTACTTTTGAGAGTAGGAAGCTGAGGGGTCCTGAGCGGAGCTATAACATCTATGACAAGGAAATGTTGGCTATTATGCATGCAATGGCCAAGTTCAGACAGTATCTTGTTGGTGGTAAGTTTTGTGTTAAAACTAACCACAACAGCTTGAAACATTTCCTTGGGCAACGAGATTTGAATGAGAGACAATAGAAGTGGGTTAGCAAACTGCAGTCATATGACTTTGACATCTCCTATATCAAAGGGACACATAATGTAGTTGCTAATGATTTATCTCGCCATCCACATTTGAGCTCCATGGCGGCTATTTCAGAGGATTGGAAACACAGGATAGTTACGGAGTATGCCAAGAACCCATGGGCTTCTAGCATAATAGATGGGACAGTACAGGATAGTCAATACTCTCTTGTGGGTGATCTTATCATTTATAAAGGGAGGATATTTTTAGTCCTAGGTTCTGAGATGAGGGACGTGGTATTGAGGACCTTCCACACTACACCTATGGTTGGTCATCCTGAATACTTTAAGACCTACAGGTAGGTATGAGAGAGATTCACATGGAAGGGTCTCGAGTCAGATGTTCTTCAATTTGTTAGGGAATGCTCTATTTGTCAGCAGAACAAGCAAGAGCACACATACCCTGTTGGGTTATTACAGCCACTTCCTATTCCTAACAGGAAGTGGGAATGCTTGTCTATGGACTTCATCACAGGCTTGCTGAAAGCTCATGGGAGGGACAAATTTTTTATAGTAGTGGATCGATTGACGAAGTATGCACACTTCTTCCCAATCACCACTACCCATTCAGTTACACAGGTAGCAAAGGTATTTTTCTTGAGGTATTCAGGTTACATGGATTGCCTCGAAGTAATGTCAGTGACAAAGACATCGGGTTTATGGGTAACTTCTGGAAGGAGTTATTCCAACTTTGTGGGACATAGCTCACTCTGAGTACCAGTTACCACCCACAGACAGATGGTCAGACAAAGATTGTCAACAAACGGGTGGAAGGATACCTACGGAATTACATCTCAGGGCAACAGAAGGCTTAGGTGAAGTGGATATACCTTTGTGATTATTGCTACAATTCCACTCATCACATGTCTATATAGATGTCACCATTCAGAGCATTGTATGGTTATGATGCTCCTAGTTTCCTCGATTTGTTACTGAGTGATTGCAGAGTGTCGAGTGTTGGGGATCTGTTACAGGAGAACCGAGATATTATGAGAGCTCTACGTGAGAACATTCAGAGGGCTCAAAATCAACAGAAACAGTATGCTGATCAAAGGAGAGTTGAGTGATCTTTTGATATCGATGATATGGTGTATTTGATGTTGCAACCGTATAGGAAGTCCACTCTCGAGAAGAGGGGCACAGAGAAACTCAAGCCACGCTACTATGGGCCATTCAAGATTGTCAGGCGTGTTGGCGAGGTGGCATATGAGTTAGATTTACCGATGGATAGTAGGGTTCACAATGTGTTTCACGTATCTCACCTCAAGAAGGCGTTAGGACAACATGTGATTCCTTCTTCAGACTTACCACCCCTGGATGATGAGGGGAAGCTTGTTTTAGTACCTGAGGCCATTTTGAACTCCAAAGAGCGTCATCTTCGGAGGTGTGTCATCAGGGAATATCTGGTTAAGTCGAGAGATCTACCGACAGAGGATGCAACTTGGGAGGGTGACAGTATTTTACAACATCCAACTTTGAGTTTGCTTGTGGACAAGCAAATTCGGGGAGGGCGGACTGTAATGTCCCCATTATAGCTCAGTTCAGGGGCATGTTGAGTTAGGCTATCTCTTGGACCCTTGTAGGCTAATAGGATTTGGTTAGAGGGTCAATGGCCTTATTTGGTGGGTTTTGTCGTTTCCATTCTTTGAGTTTAGTGATTGGCTCACAGTAGGCCTTGGCAGTTCAGTGATTGACAACTTCTGACAACACGTCAATACAATGGGTTATGACCAAGATATTAATATTTCAGTGAAATTAAAGTGTTTTAACTTTATTTGATGGAATATTATAAAGTTGACTTGACTTTATAATAAAGTAATCGCTTAAATTTATTTAAGTGAAATTTAAAAACACTTTATTGAAGGGGCGCCCATTTATTTAAATATTGACTATTGAAAAAGTGTAAAATACATTTTAAATGTATTTTAAATGAAAAGGTGCATCACTTTTAGAAATGCATGCCTTTTGGGGATATAAGGCATTTTTGGCAAATCAAACTCATCTGTGAATATTTGACTTTGCTATTTGGCTTCTCTGTGACATTCTCTGAGAGGAGGGTTTCAGTATATTCTGTCATTGGAGAGCGAGTTCTTCTTCAGTGTTGAGCATATTTGAGGTTGTGAGAGACCAGCGAAATCTGTGCATCTGTGAGGGCTTCCATTTAGGAGTCCATTGATCTTCATTTGGATTTTTTTGAGCAAGCAATCATCAGATTAGTATTCTGGAAGAGGGATTGCACATCAAATTGCCATCTTCATTCATCCTTCAGCTTCTACAGGAGATAGATCCTTTACCTTGCAAAGGTCTTACTTTTCCCTTGCTTGGCGTGTTCTTCTAAGGAAGGGCACGACACTTCTTGAGGCAAAACGCCTCCCTTTTGGCTCTTGATTTTGCTGGATACTAAGCGTCCCACCTTCTCAGCCTTTCTCCTTCAGTCAGACTATGGGAATAGTCAGATCTGTAGCCCAGGCATCCCATTTTGTCAGTTTTCACCATTTCCGGCTGGCAAGCTTGGAAAATTTCTTATTTAAATAATCTGGAGCCTTTCGGGTATGTCTATCATTTGTAATCTCATTGTTATGGTTGTTTAATACTTTCAACACTTACATTTAATCAATATTAGTTCAAAACTGTGTTTTATGAGCATTTATATGCTATCGACCCTTCTACTTCTGTCTAAATTTCTCCTTAAAAAACTTAATAAACAATAAAAAAAATAAGTAGTATAGTTGGGGGTTTCAAAGGGAGCCAACAGGGCTCATTACATGAATCATGGAGTATGATCTGAAACGTTGATGTAAAAATCTATACACAGTTTTAATCCAAAAATATTTACTCACTATTGTCATGGACTGTGGAAACTTCATGCGTTTAATTACAATGAGGTTCCTCTTCTTATATACAACACGTGGTCATAGATCTATAGGTTAAAAGTAGCAATACCAACAAAACCACTTAGGTCACTACAATGACTTTATTACAAAGGGTAAGCTTTATATTCTTTGAAAATGGTTCTTGGAGTAGATAGGACTCCATCAAGTTGTCTCACAACCTTCATGTGTAGCTCTTGTGTTTAATTCTTGAGTTTTTGGATGACCATTTCTCTAAACTCTCAAATCATAGATCTCTTGAATTAGTGGACAACAATCCAGGTTGAGCTACATCCATAGTGCTACATCAAGTTGTCTTATGACTTATAAGGGTATAATTCTCAAGATTCACAAACTCCATAACTATTTGGGCAACCATCCATTTTGAGTTTTATTTATAATAGATCCCTTCTTGTCTTCAAAGTAATAGGCTTCTTGAAACTAATGAATTTCATTAGCTAATTTTTCATCACTGCCAGTATTTAGAGGATCTTCAATAGTGACTACATTAGTTACATTTGATTTGTTTTTTAACTTTTTCTCGAGTACCCTTTTATGCCCAAAACTTGTTATGCAAAAAATACCCTCAAGATAAACATATTTAATTTAGTTTGGTAGCAAACCTAGGATCATTTTTCCTTTTGTACACATTTAGTAGAACATGGGATTTGGTATTTGAAATATTTTCTCCTTTCTCTCCATCTTCCTTTAAAAAAATATTTTTAAAACTCTTTAATTTTTTTGATACTAAAGTAAAATTTGAATGTATATTTTATAAATACGAATACCTAGAATGATTGTTAATGCCTTAGTCACTACACTAAAAGAAATGCCTCCAAACTCACAAAAATTAGAACTCTTTAAGATTGAAAAGTGTGTTGAAATTTCACGTACACTTTTTTGTAAATCTTGCAACTTGGAGTAATTCCAAAAATCACATGATTGTAAAAATTTCAGTTTTCTACAATTTAAGCAAAAAATGGTAGCAATTTTGCTTATTTTCTTGCGCTTAAATTTTTTAGATTTAAATGCCACAATTTAGTTGAAGAAAGCTCCAAATTTTGATTAGAATATTGTTAATGTGTGATAGCTTCGGTCAGATATGAATGACAGTGATGCAAGTATCATTGTCATTCATAAGTGATCGAAATTATCATACATGTTATGATATTTCTATAAAGATCAATTAAAATCGAAATTATGAACAGTCATATTAAATTCTATCATTCTCGTGATTTTTCTGTATTCATGTGAAATCAGAATTCTCTTAAGTTCATACGCCATCATGTAGAAGGGTGTGTATGTTAATACACACTTAACAAATGGTAAATGACTGTTGAGGAAGCCTGTGCGCAAAGGGACACGTCCTCTCAAGGGATGCATCCCTTGTAGGCGGGTCTCTCCTCTTACAAATAGAAGTTACTTCTTTGATATGCAAACATAGAAATCAGATAATGTTCTTCAATCAGCACATTCACATTTAATCTAAAATCTGGAAATCGAAGTTAGAAGGAAATCTGGAAATCGCAGTTAGAAGAAAATTCTGGAAATATCATTCTTATTTATAATTGCCTTACACAGAAATTTGAAACTTAGTTTTGCTCTTAGTTATTAGAATCCCATTCATAGGAAAGATTTGATAACATTTACAAATATCAACAAACTTGTCTACAATTTGGTTGACTTTGTTAATGGCCCTTTTTTATGAAAACCCTTGATTTTGACCTTAAGCAACTATTACAATTTTCCATGAAACAACATTACAACTTTCAATAGATGAAAAATGGCCATTATTCAAATTGAAAATAAGCCTTGATTTCTAATGAAAAAATGTCAGCACTTGGATCTATTATGGACAAACATAAATGTGATACTTGATCTAGATTTTAAAAGCTAAAAATAGAAGCACTAACAAACCACTTAAGTTATTGTGATGACTTTATTACAAAGGTAAGCCTTATATTCTAACAAAAGAGTATGATTGTCACTCACTACTCACTCATGATGACCAACATTTGAAAATAGAAGATTGAATCTAATTGGATGGATAGGGACATGGGCATGAAAACTAATAATGTAATAGTAATATCATTACTTTTCCCTTTATTATTTGGTAGATATTATTTCTTGATTCATTATTATGTGGATTCTTAGATTGAAACTAAGTTAATCCTAGTTAAGGGGAATTAATCTTATATTAATAATTGAAATGAAGTTTGTGAAACTAGAGGAAATAAGTCAAAATGTTTTAACTTTTAAGGGGTCCAATACTTAATAATGTTCCCAAAACTTCTCTCCCTTGACACTTATTTGGGATTAGATTAAGTTCAAATTGACAACTTGGCCTCAATTGGCCTCTTTTAAGTTGTAATTATCAATCTCAATATATAATTTAAGTTACTCAAGTTTCTATGTAAGGCTTATAATTTGAGTTTGCTAATTTGAGTATCAAATGGTATTGTGATTTATTGCTACTCAACATTCAATCAAATTATGTTACAACATTTCAAATTTGATGCCACTTAGATTTCAAATATTTCAATAAAGAAATTTTAACCAACAAGTCTCTAGTAGCAATTAAAAATTGAAAAACATTGAAAGGAAAACTTAGGTAAATGTTTTTTTTTCTACAAAAGCTTCTTCCTTTGAAAAATGTAAAAGATTCTTCTTGTAGAAAATGTGTACACAATAACTCTATCACATTCTCCCTAGCTTCTTTATGTTGAAAAGTATCCTATCAAAGCTTCTCAACTAAGAAATATGCTCTCTCCTAAAATAACATTTACAAAAATAAAAAGACCTAAAAATAACAATTCTACTACTACAAAAATAGAAATTATCTTTACATGCATGCCATGTACCTTTAAAAACTAATGTTTGTTGGAGTGCTCTTGCATCAAACACCCTTGGTTTGTGAAAATGAACACCTTGCTCACAAGGCTATCGCAAAGTTTGAAAATAATTGACCATATCAGTCAATCTCTTTATGGCTCATCCATCTAGCATCCACTTGCCCCGTGTTTCTCCATAATATCTTCTTCTAGGTTTCCCTGTAGTCCTAAATCCCAATATAGTCTCAATCTCATCTTTTTTCCTCTTTCACATCTAAGTTTATGAAATTTGTGATTGTTCTTGCTTGTATTGAATCCCTCTCAGATTTTGGTTCATAAAGGGAATATAAATAGGCAACATTGAATATTGGGAACATGCTCATCTCTTTAGGGATTTATAATTCATACACATTTCTAGAAAACTTCTCAAGGTCATTTCAATTTGTTGTAGCTACTTAGGGGAACCTCTCTTTCCTCAAATGTACTAGCTAACATAGGATCTCCAACTTGGAATACTTTCTCCCTTCTCCTTCCATCAATGTTTTCTTTGTACTTGAGGCCTATTTTTGAAGTCGTTCCTCCGCTTAAAGATGTAAATTATGTATGTAGATAGAGAAATCTTTTGCTTTGACACTTTTCTTCCTCAAATATGGCAACTTTCTCAACTTTGTTACACCTCTCACTGTGTAACCATAGACAATTTGAAATGATTATCTTTTTAGTGGATTTGTTAATTGAGTTGTTGTATGTGAAATTTTAATATGCCAAAACCAAAACCCATTCGCTTAGCTTGTCACAAACCAAACACCACAACATATTTCCCAAGTTCCACATTGACAATTTTTGTTTGCCCATTAGTTTGTGTGATATTCCAAGCTAAATTGTAGCGTTATTTCATATTTTTTCCTTAGTGTCCTTCAAAAATATCCAATAACATTGATCTCCATTTGAGACAATACTTGATGATAATCCATGGAGTCTAATTATCTATATAAATAATATATTATCTATGTTGGTTGCATCATTAGTCTTTTTTAGACACTAAAAAATGTGTCATATTAGAAAATCTATCTACAACAACAAAAATGGAATCATTACCTCCCATGGTTGATAAAAGCCATGTGTTGAATCCTTCCTTTATAATCTTGACAAATTTTACAATTTTGCACTTAATTCTTAACATCATCACTTATTCTTGGCTTAAAATTATCTTTTTCTAGCCCTCCATTGCGTATTTCTTAAATGCAATTCAATTATTAAAACTTAAAGTATACACAACCATTGATTTTTCTCCTAATAGAAAAATAATCTAGCCATGGTGCCTATTTGTACCCCAAGGCTCCTTGCATGCTTTCTGAGTCTTGTTGAAATTTATATTTTCTTGGAACAACTCTTTCAGTAATCCAAAACTAACTCTTTCACTCTCATTTCTATCAATAATAAACGTCTACTATTTAATGATCTACTACTTGGTTTGACTTTCCACTCTTATGCTTTAGTACAAAGGAAAATATTTGGAGGGACTCCCCCCACTTCATGTGTCTATGGTTCAATTTAGTTTGGCTATTATAAATTACAAATCTTGATGATCATAATACAAAATAAATTCCTTCGATAATAAGTATTGTTTCCACTTATTTAGTGCTTGTACAATGACATAAAACTCTTGATCATAATTTGAATACTTCCTCTTTGCTTTCATTTTTTGCTTAAATATGCAATCATCTCATCCTATTGACTCAAAATAGCTAGTTGTAATACCACTCGCATCACAATCCACTTGAAACTCCTTTTGGAAGTCATGTAAAATTATTATTAGTTATTTTATTAATTTTCTTTTCCAACAATTTAAAGCTCCATTGGATAGCAACTATCCACTTAAATTCTCTTCAATTCCATGTCATGCATTTTATAATTGGTGCACAAATACAACCAATTTTTTTACAAACTTCGTATAAAAAATTTATAGACCATGAAAACTTCTTGCTTCAAAAGTATATTTAGGTTGGCAACTTTAAGTCTAACACCACCTTTTTTAAATCCATCTTTAGAATATATTTGGATATTTGAAATCCCAAACAAATAAGCTCAATCATCATAAAGCTACACTTTTTTATATTGGTTACTAATTAGTAGCTACTCCCCTTTCAATATTTCTATGACTTGCCAAAGATATATTGTGTGATCCTCCTCATTTTTGTTCAAAAATAAGAATATCATCAAGTTAAACATTTTTTTCTCAAATATTGTTTCAGCACCTCAGTCATTAATCTCATGAAGCTAATTGGGGCATTGCTTAACTCAAATGTCATCACAAGTCATTCATACAATCCTTGTTTAGTTTTAAATCATGTCTTCCATTCATCTCCCTCTTTTATCTCAATTTGATGGTGGCCACTTTTCAAATCTAGATTTTAGAAAATATTTTTCTTGTTGCATCTTGAGAATATTGGTTTTCATTGAAGTCAAAAGTGTGTTGAAGATTACATATGCTCTGGAGATAGTCAATGTGCAATATATTAGCGATACAAGTCAACATTATAGTATATGGAAGAGTTATGATTAGCCTGATGTCTAAGTGTGATACAGAGGTGGGTACACATGTTCTGATATGTTTACAATATGTTTACATTGATATCATTATTGTTTGGTGTACCATACTTTGTGAAAGGTTGCAAAAGATGTGTCTAAGGCATTCATAGTATATATCCTAAGGTAGTGGCATAGTGTTTTGGTTTGCATCCTTTCATAGAGAAAGATTTAGTCTTGTGGTTCAGAAGATGAGTTGATAGAGATGTGAAGGTGTTATATCCAAGATTTCAAGTCATTACACCTTCTATAGTGAAAGATAGAAGTGACAGAGTTCTGATTTGTGCTCTAGTAGAGTAAATTAATGACGAAGGCTTGTTGGAATGCTCTGCATTCCTCCAGATGTGAAGATTTGATCATATAGTTCTAAGGACTTATTCAGTGATTTCTAGAGAATGTTGCATTGAAGCTTCAAGTGGTTTGGTGGTCCGCAAGTTTAGATTTCAAGTGACTGTGTGTTACAGTTGGTTTTGGATGCCTATTCTTCATCAAAACATAAGTTTGTACAAATCAATTTGTAATGTTATGATGTTGTTGAGGCCGACTAAGGTATATTATTGTTGTTGCAAGTTTTTTTTTTGTGGAGTCTAAGAAGTGTTTTTAGATGTTGCATGAGTCATGCTGACTCATTTGGAAGAATTGGAAATTTCTTATCATTTTTGTATACTGCCAATGAAGATGTAGGCCGACATGTTACAAGTTTCATTATTTCTTGTTGTGGCCAACTGAAGTTGTAATTGCAAATCATACAAATGATATGTATTGAAGATCAAAGTTATGGAAATGATAATGCAAGTGTGCAAAGATGTCTAGGTGCATGATAAAATCATTGCATGATCCACTACAAACCTAATGAGCAGAATTATTGACTACAGGTGGTTGAAGCCATAAATCAGTCATATTTCAGCTGTTTATTTTTCATATCAGGGAGTAGTAGCTTCCTTGGGTGCAAGAACCTAAAATAAAGTCAGGGAGTAGTTGCTTCCTTGAGTTTTAGCCCAAAATCAAATTATAAATTGTTTTTACTTGTGAGGTTGGATTAGGATAGTACATCCTAGCAGTATTTCTCACCATGATTTTTCCCTTGTGGGATTTTCCACGTAAATCTAGTGTCATCTGTGTTCTTGTGTGGATGTTTATCTTCTTTCATGTTTTGATTAAGTAGGCGAATTCTTAATTGGTTTAACTTAACATCAACAATTGTTAGTTGGTATTGAATTTTAAAGCGTATTGATTCACCCCCCTCTCATTATTCTGGTGTGTTGAACAATTGGTATCAGATCAAGGTTCCTTGATATCTTCTTGATAGCAAAGGTAGATCTTATCTTTGAACACATGGATAATAAAGAAGTATCCAAGAAGAATTCCTCTCAAGAAAAAGAGGTCATAATCCAAAAGGGGGATGATGAATATGAATTTGAATTCAATAAGGAAGATTGTCTAGTGGATTTTATAGGAGAGCTTAATTTTTCTCTAAATGATCTAGATGAAGAGAGGGAAAAGAATGAAGATATCTAGTTAGAGCTTGAAAAAGTAGTGAAGAAAATTGGCAAGTTGAAAGTTAAAGTTGAAGAAGGGAAAAGAATTGAAGAGTGAATGAATTTCAAGCTCATTGAAAAAACTATTGAATTTTCCAAGCTTGAAGAAATTTTTACCCTGAGGAAAGAAAAACTGTTGAATGTTCAAACGTTGAAGAAGAGATTGTTTCCCCGAGGAAAGAACTAGAAAAAGAAAAAGAGAAAATTAACAAAGGTCTAAAGCTAAAAGGAGGTTTTGATATTCTTGATGAATTGATTAACTCTCAAAAGCCATCAAAAGAGAAGTTTGATCTTGGTTTTGAAAAAGGGAAAATTCCTATAATCAGTGCTTCTACAAACCTAGATGAAAACTTCAAAGTAGAAGGAAATTTTGAAACAAAGGAGGAGAAGGATTTAACTAAAGAACCTAAGAAGAATGCCTCCAAAGATGCAAAGATAGATAAAGATACCAAGAAAGAAGATGTATTTATTCCTTTCTAGAGACAAATAAAATTTAAAGGTCCTCCACCTACTAAACAACATGCACCTACCAAGTTCAATCAATCTTTTCAAGGCCATTGTTTTTCTTGCAATAAATTTGGGCATAAGGTTGTTGATTGTAGATCTATACAAAGAAAGAATGATTACATGGGTAGAAGATAATGTGTGCCTCAAATATATGATGTTATTTCATATCATGGATATTGCTATGCATTCAACAATTTTGGTCATAAGGTCGTTGAGTGCAGAACTAATGTGAAGAGGAACAATTTTTTTTTGGAGCATAACATTGTGTGGTACAAGTGCAATAAGGATGGGCATAAGGCAAAATTTTACAAAAGTGGCTTTGTGAAGCCACCTGTTCAAAACCAAAAGAAAGATGAAACTCAAAATCAATAAAAGAAGGGTAATGAAAAGGTTTGGAAAGAAAAGAAAGGTCAAGAAAATGATAAGAAGGATGATACTACACAAGATCCTATAAAAAAATGAGATAGAGAATTATCTCAGGGGGATCTATGATTTGCAAAAAAAATTGCCACCTGAAAGGTATAAGATGTTGAATATTTCAGCATGAAATTTGAACTAGACGAATTCATCTGGTGTGCAAATCTATTGAACAAGATTGAATACTTTGATGAAGGTTCTAAATAAATATATTGACTTGTGGAAATGTGTTGATCATTCTTTTATCCTTGTGATGACAGAGATATTTTTGGCAGAAGGGTTACCTAACAAAGTACGGATGTATTTATGGAAGAAATTCAAGGCAAGTGAAAGGCTTTTTATGAGTTATTTGGATTATTTGATCTCATTTACAATCAAGTGCATTTGAGTTTGGAGCAAAGAAGTGTGATTATATTTTCAAGCTATTTGTGTGAAACCCTAGCTGCAATGTTTAAATATTTTTGAAAAAATTCCAATGGAAACACCTTAGGTGATTGTTGTGGTGGAGAAACCCAAGCTTGAATACGAGAAGTTTCCATTCAAGGTGATGGAAGTTGACAAAGATGGTGCATTTTCAAAAGTTCTTGTGGATTTGGTTTAATCTAAAGATACGAGTATTTACATCCATACCTCATTGAATGAGATTGATTATACATCATCTTTTGAAGTGGTCTTACATGAGCTATTAAATGAGAATGGAGTGTATAAGCCAAAGTATGGAAATTTTGTTGTGAAAGGGTTGGACATCTAGAAAGATTTTCCAAACTTCTACAACAACAAAGAATGGATAAGAATCATTTTGAGGTACATTCATGAAAATTTCATTTAGCTAGACAAACCCTACATGATCATAAATGAGGCTATTAGGGCAGTCACTAGTCTTTGTTCCACCAGACCAGTCTTGGTGTTGAAGTCAATCAAGAATGAAAGGGTTATGGAACTTACCAGAGCTAATTTTGATAAGAGAACCCTTATAGTGAAGGATATCATTGATCCTGGTGTTCGATATGCATCAATGGGTATTGCATATAAAATTTATTTCTCAAACAAGAAGGTTTTGCCACCACCACCACAATTCACACCACACATCAAATGGTGAAGGAAGGTGCTATTTTTGACCTATGTGAGCCATTGAGAGAGCAATTGATGGACAACCTAAAGCATACAAAGGGACTTGGTTATAATTTCAAGTTTGGTTCTTTGATCATATGCCTTACTTTCTTCTTCCTAAATGAATTGCCTAGATTTAAAGGAAAGAATTGGGATAATTTTTCTCCAGTTGCTACACAAATTAAGAAACACATTGATAGTTTTCAAGACAAGCAAGCATATACTACTTTCTACTAGGGATTCTTCAAGAATCTACAAGCTGAGATGTAGGGTAGAGAAAGGATACCCTCTGATTTGGCCTAAAAGTATAAGGATGAGGTAACATTCATGGTGAACAAAGATCACTATTATATGGAAGCTATAGAGCCTAGAACTTCATGGATTCCTGAGTTACCTTATGAGGTTGCTTCTGAGTATGTACAAGGATATGTATATATCCTACTGAAGAAGCCAAAAGATACAACTATTGTGAAGTTTGGTACATACAAAGAGATCATGAATAAGTTGGCTAAGAAGCATGCAAAGGAACATTTTATAAAACACAAGGATAAGCTTCACAAGGAATGGGTTTTCCTCTAAAGACTACATTTGGTAACCCTACGGAGAGGTCTAAAGATAAATCTATTCCTTCATAATCCAACAAAGAGACAAGAACATCTGATAGATCATCTTTTGTTGATGTATTTGCTCCACAACTCCTTGAATCAACATAATCAATTGGTGAAAGACGAAAAGTTACATTTGTAACTCCACTATAGAAGAAATCCACGAGAGTTGTGCAAACAAAGTCTAAACAAAAGGTTAAAAGGAAGAAGGTTGGTGAAGAAGAACTTGAAGAGGAGGAAGAAGCTAGAATTGAAGATATCTCCTTGTAGAAAAAGAAAGGGAAGAATATTGCAAAGGAGGGAACTGGGAAAACTTCGATTCAACATGATCCTCTAAATTTTGGTGTCATTTTTAATGGAATTGTTAAGTATGGTATGTTAAATGATACAATAGAGTTGCATCTGAATGTTTCTCCAGAAGACAAGATGACTATTGAGAAGGTTGTCATTAAACACATGCTCAAACAAAAAATTTCCTTCAATAGCATTGTTGATAAAGCTTCAAATAGCCTAGGTGAGTCTTTGAGACAAAGAAGAGAAGATTCCATCAAAGTTGATGGAGAACTAAAAAAACAAGCAATTGACAAGGTTGGGATCTCTATCTCCCAAGAAGAAGAAAAAAATATAGTCCAAAGACAAGCTAAGGAGCTCTGCACCAAGAGAAGAATAGATCTTCTGATGAGCATGGATGAGGACATCAAAAGAAATATTCAAAGTGAAATTGAAGATGCCACAAAGAATATCATTGATGAATTGCAAAGTAAAGTTGATTTGGTTGCATATGAGCTTCCAAAAAAGCATGATACTGATATTGAAATGAATGCACAAGTGCCTCTGGATGAACAAGAAATTGATAATATGCCCCTTCTGGATGATACAAATGATCAAACTATCTCTAGTCAACAAGAAGTGTTGAAAATACCTAGAGACCGAGAGGGGGGTGAATTAATCTACACAAAAGCTTAAGCCCTTTTGGACCTTGACAATTAAAAAAAAATCCAACCTTCTTCATCAAATCAAAACCTTAAAACATTACAGTAAGAAATAATGATATAATAGTTTAAATCCTTAGCATCTTTAACAACCTTTAAGTAATGCAAGATATAGCAATTCTACATCTAACCAGATCAACAACGGTGAGAAAGAAATAGAGGACACACACATGCACAAGAACACCAAATTTATTTGGAAAACCCAATGAGGGAAAAACCATGGTGAGAGTTAACTCACAATATAAAGGCTCACTACCAAAAAGACTTGTAAGAAGGCTCACCGCCTTAGAGCAAGATGCAATTTAAGGACTTGAAGGACTGAAGCCAACACAACTTCAGGAGCAAGATGCAGAGGACCTGATGAGATTCACTATCTCAAAGAAGGATACAAAGATTTAGATAAAGATTACAATGCTTGTCAACATAACACCCTACTGACTGAGGCGTTATAGCACAATTGATCTTTCCTTTCATCTATTTTAGCACTATCATTGTTCGATATTTAATACAATTCACACACACACACTTCTTTGCACTTTTACACTACTCCATCTTGTTGGATCTAAAATGATCTTGCATTTATATCCACCACAACACTTAAAAACTTCAATTAGGTCGGCCAGGAAGAGGATAAAACAATGAACTCAACTAGTCGACCACAAAAACATAATGTGGTCCAAGGGTAAGTGCAAGAAGTTAGGTCCATGAAGAGGGGAAATTTCAGAATAAAAAATAAAAAAATACCAAAAGAAACGGGTACCGTTTAAAAAAAAGCGTACCCACTTAGGAATAGAAACCTAAGCCTAAAAAAAGGGTACTCATTCTAAAGACATAATGGGTACCATTCTAATTTTTTTCCAAAAATAGAATTTTTTTAAAACAAGTGCTTGTTCTAAAAAATTCTATTTTTGGAAATTTTTAGAACGGATACCGTTCTATAACACATTTTTTAAAGTTTGAATCCCCAAAAAAATTTTGCTTGGGTTTTGGGCTCAGGAAAGGTTTGGCACCCCGACCCTTAGTCTTTGATTTGCAACTAAAAAACTAAGGCAAATTGAAGAGAAATGTCCAACTTTGGCAATATAATGAATGGTTCATAAGGCACAACACTTGCTGAAGGTTTTACAAATGGGGTTGCAAGCTAAGTGGGCTTAACCTTGGAGGAAACTTTGTGGTTAAACGCGCTTGAGCTGGAGTAGTACTGGGATGGGTGACCTCTCGAGAAGGGCCAGTGCTTCACCTCTATGAGCATCACCTAGATGCAATGAGTGCCAAGTGGACCATTCATTATCATGAGAGATGGGTTCTTGTGAACCACTACTCATGAAACATTGGTCAATGAGTTTGACTCAAAACTACACGGTTGAATCCTGATAGCAATATCATAATTTGACACGTTGTGGAAAATACCTCCTACTTATCAATTTGGCAATATAGTTGATGGACCTTTTTTCAGAGTTAATCTATGAAATTAAAACCCATTATAGATCACGCTGTCTAGTTTCTAAATATATAGTTTTTGTTAAGATTGGATTATGTTTTCTATTTTTTAATTAATTTCTAATAAAACTAGTCCATAAACTTAAAATATCGGGTTTTTTTTGTTTTTAATACTTATTTTTCTATTAATTTTTTTGCAAAAAAAATTATATGACATCAATCTTTAGACAATTCTATACACAATGAAAAAAATATTCATTTTTTTTTAGTTTAGGTCCAATTATGTTGTCCGTACACGTTGATTTTTAAAAATAGTAATCAGGGCCAATAAAAATTACAAAAAAAAATCCTCATCAATCTTCAGGTTGTTACATATCTTTTCCCAAAAGGAATTAGAAAAATATTTTTATTTAGGTC